>VZSZ01010165.1:275761-419660 GCA_013398815.1 Ibidorhyncha struthersii
TTAGTTCAGTGTAAAAAAAGTGATGTTTTAATGAAAAAAATTCAGTTCTGAGCAAGTTGGTTCAGTTACCAAGCAAAAATAATTTTTCAGGCAGGTGCTTCTCTAATTAAGCTGGACTAGATTTTACAAACTCTTGTTTCCCTTTATTCTGCAGCAGCCAAACAGCATTCACTCATAGTTAAAAGTCCAACCTGACCTTGTGAATTTATGACAGCCTTTTTAAGCAAGTCACATTCCTGCTACTTCCCCACCCTGTATCCTTAGCATACTCTCTCTAGAGCAACAGCAACCACTTCCAAGAAAAGTTAACCTTTACTGTAACTGTAATATAAAGTAAGCATTCTTTCCACAAAACAACAAAAAAGCCAAGAGACTTTTTCAGACAGCAGGAAATGTGGTTCATAGCAAACATTCTAGTGGGAAAAATACAGGATGTGATGATTTTAGCCCTTTGCTCATCTCTACTGCTTGTAAAAACAAATTACCACGTAGTGAGAGAAGCATGTTGGATGCTTCTTGGCGAAACAGTAACATGATACTTTTGTGTGTGTGTGTTACCTGTCTTTTAGATTTTAACTGATTAGGCCTTTTGATCTATGTGAAGTACCTTTTGCAGTCTGACATCACCTGACTGTAAATTAGAACTAGCAGCTGCTATTTCAACTGGTTGCTGAGACCAGCAACAATAGTTCTATCACAAATTGTAGGCAAAGAGCTGCAACACAGGCGGAGAAGACTGTCTGGAAGTTACACAACTTTAAAGTTGTGAAGATGTAATAAAGTGAACAGTCCTTAAGAAAAAGCAACAGAGGCTACCTCAGGTTTGCTCCAAAGCAGCTTTTTCGGCTCCAGTAACATTTTTGTCCACCGACTTGTTTCTTCCTATTTCACTCTGGAGTGAGAAGGTCCATCCCTTCCAAGGCTTATGCAAAGCTGAAGCAACAGCCAGTCACGTCCTAAGGGAAAGAATACACAGCTTAGTCTACTTCCCAGGGCAACACACTTTTCATTCAGTTTTGATATTGTCTTGCAGGTAATAGAGGATCCACTCATAATAGAAATGTTTTTGACCAGAGACTGCCTAGTATTGCAGTCTGGCGTAACTCCCTTAGTTTCAGTAGAATTTTGCCGATTTACTCTCCAACCATCAGATTCACGGTTCTGTAAACTCTTATTAACTATCTCAGAGTTTTCCAGAGTAAGGAAGGATACTGTGACAAAGCTCCAAGACAATACCAGAACAGTTGTTTCTTCCTGGCAAACTTTGTGCTTTCTTTCAGCCTCACACCACAGGAACACATGACCATACAAAAGCCAGGCAGTAACTTGAATTGGGAAGTAGGAACTGCCTGCAGGTGTTTACCATTATCAGAGCCTGAGCAATACAGGCAACAGCTGCCACCTGTTCCTCACAAGGGCTGACTCGTGGTCATACATCTTAATGTAAAGCAAAAGTAATTACCTGATGCAAACAGTTCCTTATACCAAAAGGATCTGACTTCTACTGGATCAATATCACACTGTTACCTACTGCCATTTCAGTCACCTGACTTAGTATTCGGGAACTGGAACTAGAGATGCTAAGGTCTGGGTAGTTATAATCCATAAAATTGCACAGGATCATTCACTAAGGTTTGGGGTGATTTTTCTTTTTTTTTTTTTTTTTTAAAAAGAAAACATATACAGCAAGAAAACCAAATTGGAATGCTGGGGAATTATATTATTTGCATTTATTTATCAAAATAATTTGCAAAGGTACAGTTCATAGACACAATATTCAGATTCCAGCTTACCTACCACACTGGAGAAAGATTACCTGTGTTCCAAATAGCAGTTAGTCTGGCACAAAGTGACCAATGATTTTACAGTTGCTGGACACCAATTAAATTGAAAGCACATGATGTGATTTTCTTGGTAATTACTGGTATGCTTCTCTGATCCATTTGCATACATATATCCTAGTAATTGCAATTTCAGTGCAGGTGCATTACGTTAATTTCATATTATGTGCACTTTAAATATTTACTTTTCTGTGGCTTACTCAAAATTACAAAATAAGTAAATAGGAATCCAGTATGAAAGTTATTTTAATATTAGAGTAAATTTACTTTTGGTTCCTGATGTACCCTATTGGATTTTTCCTCTTTTGACAGTCAGACTCTTCCTTCTTCAAATATTCACTTTTCTTTCAATATATCCCAACCAAAAATGAGTAACAAAACAAACAAAATAAAACAGCCCAGTGCAATGCAGGAAAGATCAGCAGAAATTATCTACAGTCCCCAAAGCCGTGCCAGACATTTATGTGCATTTACTTCCTTACCTCCACTCAGTAACTGCTTCAACTCTATATGAAAATCTCTGCTTTGGATCTCAAGATTGCAATCAAATCTTGTTTCAACATTTCAAATGTAGCAGTCACCTGGTTGAAGACAATGCAACTGACATTCCAACCTTAACATTCTTCGAATATATGGAGCACTTCCCTTCAACTTTCTGAAGACCATCAACAGCAACCAACACTCCAGACTCATTCATTATGCTTTGAATCCCCCCTACTTCAGTAAGGACTGAACATTCGTCCCAAGCAGTTAAAAAGTCTCCAAAGCATAAAGCACCTTTCAGCACACATTCAGCAGTGGAAGATGCTGACTGGAACCACTGGTGACAGTTCCAAGTTCATCTATCCTTTCTGTGTATCTGTTTCAATTATAGTTGTTCCATATGATTCATTAAGTTTTTAGAAACCCATACATTTCTAAAGAAATTATAGATTTCTAGCAAAACAGAAGAGTAATAATAATAAGAGGTTGTACTACAGCGGTTTTCTCCCCTCTTTCATAAATTACATATGGAAAAAACATTGAGAGAAAAAGCTCTATTGAATAGTAATTAGCTCTTGGTAAGGAACATAAACATCATCCAGATGTAATTTGGCCTCCACATCACTGGTAAGGAAAAAATCCTTGCTTTTTGGAACCAGTGGAGTCAATGGGCCTGTTTTTCTTCTGGCAGCTGAAATAGAGTTAAATACAATTTTACCTAGCTCTTATTTTCCTTAGCAATCTAGCATATAAATGATCTGAGTTAGTTAAACATAGAAGTGTTCTCAACTTTAAGAGAAGTATGTGGGGCAAAAAAACTCTCCTAGAGATAAGTTCAGCGCTTAGGTTTGCCAGTGTTAACTCCCACAGAAGACAATAGCAACCAGCCCCCTAATAAAAGCCTCTTGCAGTGTTTCACACAATTGCAAGTTAGTAAGCACAGAAGAATTTTCAATACCAGAAGACCAAGGAGGATGCAATTTCCCTTCTCAATAGCAAATCTAGTAGCAGGATTCAGAAGGAGACATCTTTTTGGAACATATTAAAATTATTCACTTGCATCTAACCTACTGCTCAGGAAAAGACTGACTGCTGACACAGTGAAGGAGAATGCACCTTGGAAGCCAGAAAAGCTCAAAACAAAGAGAAGTGGCATTTCAGTATTGGTAAAACTCCTAAAAAAGGTCAAATCTGAAACCTTAACATAAAAATTCTAATGTTGTGTCTTGACACAGAGAAAATCTAAGACCCACTTCAATCTTTTGAGCACTCATCTACGAAAAAAGAGCTGTTTAACACATAACTGCAATAAATTGTATTTTGTAATATGGTAACAAGTAATAGTTGATGAACAGTAATTCAGTTAAACAAGGGCTTTAAACAGCACAAACGAGATATCTATGTGGTTTTAACAAGGCCTCTGGGAAGTTTTAAGTCAAAAATCTTATTATTATTATTATTGTATATCTCATTATCTGTAACCAAAGCCTTGGCTGCTACCATATGGCCAATTATAACAAGAAACACGGAATCAGTCAGAGAAATCAAAAAAAAAAGAAGAGAGTAAAAAAGCTGAAGGATTTCAGCACCTATTTATCAGGCAGTTATGTATATGTTTTAAGTGCATCTTTTATATATTTACTGACTTCAATTTGGATGTTTTTTTCGTCACTTACTCTTGTGCTAGATACACCACAAAAATAAGTGCAGCACTAGCTGGATTACATTATGTCTTTACAGAGAAGAGTATTTTGTTTGCAGTGTCCTGGTTGGCTCACTTAGAATATTAAGGCATAAGTCATCAGGATCAATTAAGTACAAGGATCTATCCAAATACAAAACAGAGTCAGACTTAGTCGAGGCAGTCCAGTGAAGGGTCACAAAGATATTTAAAGGACTGGAGCACCTCTCATACCAGGAGAGAGAGCTGGGACTGTTCAGTCTGGAGAAGAGAAGGCTCAGGGGGGATCTTATCAATGTGTATAAATACCTGATGGGAAGGACTGAAGAGGACGGAGCCAGGTTCTTCTCAGGGGTGTGCAGTGACAGGACAATAGGCAACTGACACAAACGGAACAACAAACAGGAAATTCCATCTGACAGTAAGAAAACACCTTCGGATGACACTCAAATCCTGACTGGACACCACCCTGGGCAACCTGCTGTACCTGCCCCTGCTTTGAGCAGGGGGGTTGAAGCAGGTGGTCTCCACAGGTGCCTTCCAACCTTAACTATTCGGTGAAGAGCTTTACACTTTTTTGTGGATAGGTGTTGTGCTACATTCTCTCTGTATAACCTGCACCAAAAACCAACCAAATCAAAGATGGCAGCTGATTCTTAATCAATTCTCAGATCAGTCTAGCTATACTAGAAAACAGGACAGGAAGACGGCACTGACTTGTCTGTATCGGGTTCCTGACTGGAACTTCCATCTGTGGAGAGCCAAAGTTAAGTTTTGGGGGTCTCTTAAAAGCAATTCTTTGATTTTACCTCATCAATACTCTCCATAATCATTTCCTTTGGTTCCCATTTCCTTTTAAGACTATGTGGCTAGCTATGGCTACATAACACTGCTTGCATAAGAATATTCTGAACTGACAAACTGGAGTTTAACATGGAAACAGGGTGTGTAGTTGGGCATTAAAGATGAGTGTTTTGCACTCAACGATCAGTGCAGGGTTACATACAGCTTACGTAACTTTGGCTACAGCCTCTGTATTTACCTTTAGACAGGCCCACTCTTTGCACAAATCATGGAAAGTAGTGAACCCACTCTGTCTGTAGCCTGAAACAGGCTGGCGGCATCTGGTGTTACGAAACCCTTCTCATGCCACACAGACTTGAAGGCTCTGACAAATCACTGTATCTATCATGATGACCTCACTTCCGAACAGAGATGAAGGAAAAAAAAAAAAAAAGTACTGCACCTGCTACAAGACTCCTAATTTTATTCTAAACATAAAGAACACATGGGAGAAGACCAAAGAATTTCTTATTATTATACTGGATGGCCACACTCAAAAAGTTTCAGTGAACGGCTCAATGTCCAAGCGCGGACAGGCTGGAGAGGCGGGCCCATGCAAACCTCATGAAGTTCAACAAGGCTAAGTGCAAGGNCGCACAACTAGAAAATAATGCGTGATTCCTGTGCATCAGGGCAATCCCAAACACAGATACAGGCTGGGCCGAGAATGGACGGAGAGCGGCCCTGAGGAGAACACCCTGGGGGTGCTGGTGGATGAGGAGCCCAACGTGAGCCTCAAGCCCAGAAAGCCAACCCCATCCTGGGCTGCACCCCCAGCAGCGCGGCCAGCAGGGCACCGGAGGGGATTCTGCCCCTCTGCTCCGCTCTGGGGAGACCCCCCCCTGCACGGCTGCGTCCAGCTCTGGGACACGGACCCGTTGGAGCGGGTCCAGAGGAGGCCATGAAGATGGGGATTACATGTTACAGAGGGCTGTAACACCTCTGCTGGGAGGACAGGCTGAGAGTTGGGGTTGTTCATCCTGGATTAGAGAAGGCTCCAGATCTAGATGATCTTTAGGGTCCCTTCCAACCCAAACCATTCTGTGATTATTGTGCAATTTTATGGCTTAACAATTCAAGTTCTACTTTTTTAAAAACCTAATGTCTATTAGACACCTACAGACACAGATCTCGGTATCTGCAGAGCCCAGAGAGGGCCAAACGCGCTGGCTCCCCGCCCGCACCGCCGCCGCTCACTCTGTCAGTGCGCAGGTCCAGCTCCGCCCCGGACCGCGGCGCGGGGAGGAACCGCATCCGCCTCACCGAGACCGGCTCCGCTCGCCTCACCCCCTCTAGGCCGCCTCACCCCGCCTACCGTAGGCGGGACGCGCGCGCTCCGCCTGCGCGCCGCAGCCGGTCTCTCCTCAGCGCCCGGGGGGGCGGCTCGCGCCACCGTGCCGCTGTTTGGGCGCGAAAGGCGCGAGGCGGCGGCAGGCGGCGGCAGCGCGTGCCGTGTTCCCGCCGCCCCCCCCCCGCGCGCAGGGCTCCCGGCCACGTCAGGGGTACTTGGTCTTTTCAATACACACCTGACTCTGAATGGTGGAATAAAATGCCGAATAAAAACCACGAATAGCGTTAACTTCCACTTTGCTTGAACTGAGCTGAATTTCTCGTGACAGCAAAGGTGAAAGGTGAAGTAACTAAGTTACTGGGAACTTATTACAATTATTACAATGGTATTTGAAATGTATCACCATTATTACAATGGAGTGTGTAACGAGCTGCCCACAGCGCCGGTGTGGCCGTGCCAGAGTGGGGACAAACAGGTGTGGTCATCGGCCACCGACAGGAACTCACCCAGCGGGAGACGGTGCGTTGCCTCAGCGCCCGCTGTGCTGCGTGCGGTGGTGTGAGGCGGCCTTTTGTGCGGTGAACGCGCTTCAGCTGCATCCACGCGTAGACTAGTCTGCTGCGACTCTGCCGATTTTCCGCTGGTAAAGCGCCAACCGAAAAATAGATGCTATTACAAACAAAGACTCCAAAACTCGGACCGCCGGCTCAACCGAGGCCCGGCGGGCACGGCTGCTGCAGGGGCTGTGTCCCGCTTCTGGAAAATCCCAGCCACCTCCGTCCCTCCTCTGCGGGGCAGGGGCAGAGCCTCGTCCCGCCAAGGGACAACAAAGCTGAGGACACAGCGGGCACAGCCTGTGGGGGAAAGGCAGGGCCCTGACCGACCGCCGGGAAATGGCCGCCTGTCCCTGCGCGTCGCCCCCTCGGGCGGTGTGCCGGGGCCCTGCCGGCGCTGCGGTACGGCGCAACACAGGTTACGCAGCCTTTTGAAACATGATTATATTTTGCCCACTCCTAAATCTGAGTAAGGATTCCCTTAGCGTGCGATACCCTTGTTGAGAACTGCACTTAATTCTCAAGAAACTCTGGAAGAACAAATGAGGCAAATGGAAAATAAACAATGTCACAGAAATTCATCTTGAATTACTTTATTTTTCACAATAATAAAAAATAAATTAGTCATAAACAAAAATAGTTAACATTTTTTCATCAAAGAGAAAACGTATACAATATGAAAAGGATGCTGTACAGTTCTGGTTCAGGTGCATTGCCATGGATACAGATTCCTGAACGAGTCAGAAAGCAATTTGCCTATACTCTCCCCCTTTAATTCACTCAAGGAACTGGCTAATCAGAAAGTGTAGAAAACTGTATTACGGATTTACAGTATGACATATATACAAAAATATATATGTAATACCTGTGCTATAAAATTCCCTAAAAAGCTGGGTTAGTATAATGAAAAAGCTGGACAAACTTTGAGTGGCATATGTAAATAAATACATATTAAGGTCCCTTTTAATAAAAAAATCTGCCTATTCTAAATATTTGAAATATTTTGGTGCAGTGGATTGTTCCATAGACACAGCTCAGAATTACATATTTCCCATAGACATCTTGTATTTACAATTAACAACAAAATAAGTTATAATAAAGTATATCCTTCTGCCAAAATCAATTATGAGGGTCAAGTAGACAATTTTATACATATTAAAAAAGTTAGGGTTTCTTTTGTCTCCAGTCCTTCCTGATCGTCTGTGTAGATCCTGAGTGACTACGATGGGACTTCCCAAGCTCATACGTACCCAACCCCTGCCAAGGCCACTGGTCTCAAGAGAACCAAACACAGCGTGGGCAGAACAGTTCAGGGCAAGCAGCAATGACAGACTGTTGCTGGAAGCTCAATGATTTCTCAAAATCAAGCTCCCCTCCTCTCCAGATATAGTGGCGAGTTGTCTATAACCCATTATAGTAAATAGGGATATAGAAGATTGGGAACTCAAATTCTTAAGAACTTCTGGTTGCTAAAAGCTGAGAAGCAAAGAGCTGAGTTGAGGTCTGGTGTGGGTTCTCTTACATGGAATTTTCTCCCTTTCACCAGGTCTGAATTTCACTCACACTACTGAGATATTATAATGATGACAAGTTTGCTTTAAAATATATTGAAAATGCTTAGTGGATGATTTTTCATTTCTGATATAGAAATAATTATTTTGCTCCATTTTCTAAACAACAGCTAATGTATCCCCCACAAACACGTTCTGTAGGCTTAGTTAGGAAAAACATTTACTTTCAGTGTTCAAAATTTCATGTTTTGTGTTCCAATTACAGACATGCACAAAAATTATTGCTCGATACACAGAACAGCTCTTAAAGAAGTCAGAGAGACTAAGCATAAGTCTCAAGAAAACCAGGTCAACACACAGAGTTTTTCCTTCTGGAGTGTGAAGAAGATAATTATCTTTTTTAACGCAATAGATGATAGATGTGAAATGAAGGGCCACTACATACTTCAACAGCTGTGCAATCACAGGTTCATCTCACAGGAATTAATTCAGTAGGTACTTTAATGCTATGCATTTAAAGCTAGCCAGCATGGACGGACACACATACAAAAATAACCACTGGACTGGCAGGAATATAGCGCTCTCAAGAGCTGGGCTTATTTCTAACACAGATTCTTATCAACGAAATGGCCAGTTCAGGATTTTCAGTAATTCTGGCAAAATTGAATATAGGCATCCAAAGGAAAAAAGGATGGAGGTGAGATAAGAGGAAGAGGAGAACACTTGTGGATGTAAAAGGGAGACAGGTCAGGATGAGGATGAAGAAAAGCAAAGCCCCAGAAAACACATTTTACTGCTTAGGGTGGTACAGATTATAAAGAGTGGAAGCAAAGTATTTCCTTCAGCAAGGCATAACCTCCCCTTTACTAGCCATAAGCTCTTTCCAGCACCTACCTCCTTCCTCCCACAGTGGTGACCACTAGCACTTTTTAGGACTTGGGCATAAGCAAAGTAAATAGCAAGGTCCTGGCAATACTGCTGCCCCATGTGGTCTTCTGTTCTGAGTTTCATGTACTCTCTTGAGTCAGGGCTACACTGACCACTTTTATCAAGTCTATGAACAAGTAACCTAAAAAGTGTCTTTGCATTAACATGTCAATAACTTAGCATGTTCTGCAACACATTGCTTTTTTTCTGTATAAAAGGACCAAACTCTAAACTGCATCATAGTGTCATGAAAGTGGGATCTAACCAACATTAATGTTAAATACCGCTTTATACGAAAAGTTCTCCACCATTTGCTGAAATATTGGGAAAAAAAAATGGAAAATAGATTATGCATGTAACGAGGAAGACACTAGTTCCCTGTGCAGGGACACTGAGGTAGTCCTGCATCAAGTCAGTGGGCACACATGACAGCTGGACTTCAAGGCTAGCAGGCTTGCAAGAACCACAGAACGATTTAGGTTGGAGGAGACCTTAAAGATCATCTGGTTCCAACCCCTCTGCCCTGGGCAGGGACACCTCCCAGCAGACCAGGGTGCTTGAAGCCCCGTCCAGCCTGGCCTTGAACACTGCCAGGGAACACGCACGTCTCCTGCACCGCACACCCCAGCACTGGACTGCCTGCTAACAAGCCCTTCCCTAATTCAGAGCCCCGGGCAATGAAGGTCGGAGACGTAAAGCAGATACTAACTCTATCTTAATTGCTGGCCAAGTCAGACATACGGTCATTCCCACAGGAGCAACCCTCGTGCTTCCACACCATCATCTTCAGTTTTCTCAGCTAGTGAAAGAACTCCATGAATTCAGTGCTGTTAAGGACTGCTCTCAAACTTGGCACACAATTGCTACACACAAGCAATTACACCTCCATATGCCTGGATGTGACATTGTGCAGGAGCTAGCAAACCCTGCCAGACCCTTGATAACCTGATAAACAACTGCACCAGCAGTTCTCAATTCCAGAACAAAAGTGCTTTGGGACACAGAGCCTGCTCTGGATGGAGCTGATTTTCGCCAGCCTCAAGACATGAAAGCTGTATGCTGAGATTTTACCCCTTTATAGGGGTAGTTAAGAGCTCTTAGACTCTTTAAATCAACTATCTACAGCAATCTTCCTACACTTAGTCTGGTCTTAGTGGACTGTGTAAGGTGAAAATCTTTAAGGCAAGGAAGCATTTTTTTTTCCACCATTCTGCAGGATTTTGACTGACATTAAAGGCTCAGAAAAAAGAAATTAAAGCATTCAAGCTCAGAAGCCTGCATCATTTCTTACTTATATTGGTTTTACACCTGCTATAAGTCTACTGCAGTCATTAAGGCCACCTCTGATTTACAGTGAAAGTAAAATCCGGCCCTCTGCAGGCATTATCCTAAATCGGTGCGCTGCTCTATTAAAACAAACACTTGCTATAGTCAGAATTTCAAAAGTGCATTGTGTGTGATGGTGAAATCTTAGCGTAGCACTTACTTTGTGTAGGTAATGTTAGTACAGCAAAGTGCTGAAAAGAAGGGTTTCATTTTGCAGGAACAACTATTTTGATTATGCTGACACACAAGAAGAGATGATAAATGATTAAGTTCAGCAACATTCTGGCAGTTTCCTTATCATTAGATGCTTAATTAGGTGAAGCAATCTTTTTTATCTGGTACATCTGAAAATTGTCCCTTTACTAAAAGAAAAACAAATACAATTTGTATAACTGTAACTCACTGCATTCCATTCACAAAGCTGTACACCTTAGATGTAATACAAGGTTATATTGTTATGTGTACATATATAGTATTTGATATTTAGCTCCCATGAACTCTGTTTACTTTAGTGGCAGCTTAATGGAGCCTACAAGATGATAATCTTTGTAAAATAACCCAATGGCCATATATCCCAGAGTAAAAGAATGTATTTTATAAAAGACCAGGATTGCCTGTCTATGTGCTGAGTCACCAACTGTCTCACAGCCAAAAGTGTGCGCAAGCAGATTATTTTCTAGGAACTAATTGCAAACCTGATTACCTCTCTGCATTTCATTCACCTTGTGGTTTTCAGAAAGCCTTTTTACGGGTCAGGTATTTCCCTCAAGCTGACAGGATACGCTTCCTTGGGACAAAAGAGACAACAGCAAAAATTATATACTGTATATGTCAAGATTTGCTGCAATGACATATCCAGATGAAAATCTGTATTACAAATACTGGATTCCAGAGTTGTTTATGCTGCACTTTCTCCGTATCATTCTTTGGTCAAGAATCTAAGGAATAAAAATATGATCACAAGTCTGTAAGTTATCTACATGGATAAATCTTCATAACACAAAGGAACAGGACTGTGAAATATTCATAAACTCAAATGAAAGGTTTTCTAATTAGCATTTCTGTTTCCAACAGCTTTATATCAATTACAGTGAAAAAGCCCAAATCAATGTGTACAGAAACAGCCAATGACATTATTGGTCCATAGTTACAAACAGTAACTTCAAATTTTAGGGGAAACACTTCTTCATTTCACTTAGCCAAACAGTAGTAGTTCATCATGTCCAAAATATATTTTTCATGAACGACCGAATCAAAAAATCTTAAGGTTTGTCTCAATCCAAGGTAGCTTTCAGACTACAGAAGTTCTTCCTTCCTGTGGCTTCCAGCACACAAACTAATGTGACTAGTAACCATACTCAATACCTTTCCCTCCCAGTGCCCCATTCTCTGTTCTATGTCCTCTCCACCAAAGCAGTAAGAAAAAAAAAACACGATGAGGCTCAAACATGGCTCTTCATCAGTAGCAGGACACCTTCATCACTGTTTATGTTAAGTCACTGTATCACATCACTGGGAGTGACTTAACATACATTATTAAAACTGGTTTTCAACTCAGACTACAGGCACCTCAGAAATAGATGCATAGTTGGGTATCACTAATTTACAAGCAATATGCTGTAATAAACAGCTGAATAAGCAGAGCTGTTTATTTTTTTCCCACACCCTTATCTACACATTTGAAAGACCTCTCAGGTAAAGGCTAGAGAATGTGCAGATAATGCAAAAACTTTCATCTGCACTGCACAGCACATTCTATTTGCATTTAACAAGTCCCAAGGCTGAGTACAGTAATTGCAGAAATGAAAAATCACCACCTAAATTCAGCTCTAAGTCTGGAGCCATTCTTGAGTAGTAAAGGATGATATGAGTAGATCTGCGGGATGAAACACTGACTAAAAAAAGACAAGTATGTTGTAATAACTGATCAAAACCTGGAGAATGTCAATAACTAAGATCTCCTTTTACAGCTACTCAACTACTACACCCTCACTGCTGCCTGATACCAAGAGTAACAGACTGCTCTAAATCTGAGAGTGTGCATCCTTCATCCTTTGGTGGTTGTTTCAGAAACTGGTGACGTATCCAGTCTAGGTCTGGACAAAGTACTTTGGTGCGGTAGTTGTTAAGCAGTAGTGCAGAGACAAGACATTAGGCAAGATACCAGTTCACTGAAATAACTGCCCTACAGGAAGGAGACCCTGCCAATGGAAACAATAACTTTTCTTACACCAGCAAAGGCTCTTCACTTTTCTGGTAAACCTGTCTCACTGACAGCTGACTTAAAGGACTCGACACTAGTGGCACGCTGGTAGCTAATGTATTTTAAAATCCATACAAAATTAGAAAAGTGTAACTTCAAGAGTTTATGAATTAAATAGAAAGGCACTTATTGGCAGTCAAGTGTATATATATTTGCTGCCTGAGGACAGGAAGTTAGTTAAAAGTACAACCGAGAGCTCTTAACAGTGACTCTCATTTATTATGAATGGACTGAAGTAATTAAAAATATACATTAGAGTGCTAAGCAACTGATGATAAATGGGTCTTCAAGGGTCTGGTTCTTTGTGAAGTATTTTTTCTTCGTGTGCATGTTTCACTGATTTAGTCGTCTGATTTAAGGCAGTCCAAAATACCAAGTAAGAGTAAGCACTCAGAAAATAATGCAGCAGCTGCATCCATACTGGTCAAATATCTCCAGCAATTGCCTGTGATTGATTTAGTTTTCACTAATTTCACAATACTAAGACTGGTATGTTCTTTAAATAATTATCTGATGAGCAGGTGCAAAGAATAGTATCATTAAAAACTAATGCTTTAAAAAGATCACAGTTTTACAACAAACATTTTTAAAGAGATAACTGCGCAGTAACTGTAACTGAAAGGGTGTGAGATTTAACCATGGTCTTGATGTACTCAGCAATATAAAAAAAACATCTCTAAGAAGCTAAAACCTCCTGTAGTCAAAACAGTAACACTGTTCAAGCTGCATCCAAAGACTGACATTGCCGCTTTGAGTAGAAGAGTATTTGTTATCTGCGTCCTAGAAACCCTGGTTGTCTGTTTGCCACACGGGTACAGGATGCACAGCAAGCTGTTTTGTAATAGGTGTAGACGCAGAGCCGGGCCTGAACCACCACATTGCAGTTGTAGTACTTATCTTTGCAGTTCTCATCTGTGGAGAAACAGGAAGAGAGAAGAAACTGGAGAAAACAGTATTAGAGCAACAAATAACCAACCTCCTTTCTTTTTACCATGTAAAATCCCTTGGACCTGTACTCAAATGTTCATTGTCAGGTTAAAATAGGCTACCTTTGCAAATAACTTAAGATTATTCAAGTTTTTCTACATTTAATATAAAGATAGATGAAACTGTGGAAGAAATGTACCTATCCCCATTTATAATGTTGTGGGATTTTGAGGGGGTTTTGTTGCTGTTTTTTTAAACACAAAATTTGTCTTGAATAGAGATGATAGGAAAGTCTTTAGTATTCTTCACTTAGGTACCTGTCCACATCATTTTTAAATTCACAGGTACTAATCTCTTGTGGCAGTGCACAAATGGCACCAGAGCCTGCAAATGTTACTTTCAAGTACTGACAAATCTAAATACTGGAAAATAGGAAACCATCTCCCTCCTTACAAATACTACAAATGGTTTAAAATAACTAGATGAAAAAAAGACAGTGTTCTTAACTTCCCCCATTTTCTAAGCTGTTAGGATGTGGTCTCTTCACATTTTGAAGTTTTCTTTTACAACTGACAGGGTTATAAATACTTTTTAACTGACAACTAAGATTTTCATATGGTCATGTATGGGATCACAGGAGGTGTTAAGAAAAAAGGCTGAATGACAAAACACTAATAGCAGATGTAAAAATGAGCGATTCTGTACAAACCTGTTTTAAATAAAGAAATAACAACACAAATATAATTGATTTTTAAAAAATATTGGTATACCAGTTTTTTATATAGTTAAATTATATTGAAGAATAATTCTCCACAGAAAATTGTTGTAGAACATTAAGTTAAAACTGTTTCTAAATACCTGCATCTTCCTTCCCTTTGTCATTTTAATTACTATTAATATCAAATCCGTGAGACGAATGAGTAATTTCGATGCCAAATTATGTGCATATTTACTACACGTAAAAGAAAACTGCTTCATTGTCCTTAATGTCTTAGTTTAATGTTATTTGTTCTTAGAGAACCTGTTACCAAATACAGTATATCGTACATGATCCTTTTTTGCTTTAAAGGCTCTGCCCAAAGAAACCTTTGAGAATGCAAGGAGGCTGCATAAAAACACCCTATATGTACCATTTTCACAGAAGCAGATTTCTCACACTCTCAGCAACTCCAGCATTGGAATAGGCTGCCCAGGGAGGTGGTGGATTCGCCATCCCTGGAGGTGTTTAAAAAAGTGTAGATGTGGTACTTGGGGATATGGTTTAGAAGTGGTTTTGTCAGGTTAGGTTAATGGTTGGACTCAATGATCTTAAAGGTTCCTTCCAACCTTTACTTATAGAATCGTTAGCCAGTTTCTTACATGTTACAACGAAAACGTTTTAATCAGAAATGAAAACCTATTTTTACACAATAGAAAAAAAGCTGTATTTTGTGTAAAACCCTGAACGCGGTAAAGAAAATAAACTCTAAAACCTCTGTAAGATTATGAAATATTTTCTCCACTAGATGGAGTTCCATAGTTAAAACAAAAGCTTCCTCTTCCTTACCTATTTCAGGGATACAGTCTTGTGTGTTACACGGTTCTTTTTCTTGAGGTTTAAGCTGTGGATCACACTGAGTACTGGCTGTCATGTCATCCGATAGACATCGTACCTCTCGAACCCGAAATCCTCCTTCACAGGATTTGGAACACTGAAACACAAAAGCTGAAGTTCATGAAGACCATATGAGATGTGCAAATACAGAAAGAAGAAAATGGGAACCTTGAAGCCAGACCCAGGTATCACTATAGCCTATATCAACCTCACCACTTCTGTTGCTTTTTATTTTCTAACTGTGAAGTCCGTAACATATAGATGCAATTTCATTAAAGGTTCAAAACCATTTTTGAGCACAGGGGCAACAAATGGACAAGTAAATGTGGTAGACACTGTGCAACTGAAAGCATGCTAGAATATTTCCCTTTCTGAATTTGTTAGTTAGCTTCTTGCTTCTCTAATTAGGCTCATTCTTCTCTGCTTATCTATACTTATCTCCCAAACCACAGAATCATAGTATCATTTAGGTTGGAAAAAACCTTTAAGATCATCGTGTCCAACTGTTAACCTAACACTGCCTAAACCACCACTAAACAATGGCCTTTGGCACCACCTCTACAAGTCTTTTAAATACCTCCGGGGATGGCGACTCCCACTTCCCTGGGCAGCCTGTTCCAATGCTTGATAGCCCTTTCTGTGAAGAACTTTTCCCTAATATCCATCCTAAACCTCCCCTGGTGCAACTTGAGGCCGTTTCTTCTTGTCCTATCACCTGTCACTTGGTACAAGAGACCAACCCCCACCTCTCTACATCCTCCTTTCAGGTAGTTGTAGAGAGCGATAAGGTCTCCCCTCAGCCTCCTTTTCTCCAGGCTAAGCAGCCCCAGTTCCCTCAGCTGCTCCTCATAAGACTTGGGCTCCAGACCCCTCACCAGCTCTGTTGCCTTTCTCTGGACACGCTCCAGCACCTCAATGACTTTCTTGTAGCGAGGGGCCCAAAACTGAACACAGCACTTGAGGTGGGGCCTCACCAGTGCCAAGTACAGGGGCACGATCTCTGCCCCAGTCCTGCTGGCCACACTATTGCTGATACAGGCCAGAATGCTGTTGGCCTTCTTGGCCACCTGGGCACCCTGCTGGCTCATATTCAGCCAGCTGTCCATCAACACCCCTAGGTTCTTTTCTGCTGGGCAGCTTTCCAGCTGCTCTTCCCCAAGCCTTTAAGTGCTGCATGGCGTTGTGACCCAAGTGTAGGATCCAGCACTTGGCCTTGTTGAACCTCACATCATTGGCCTCGGCCCATTGATCCAGCCTGTCCAAATCTACTCTTTCCACAGTGTTCACATTTCTTACTTTAAGAACTTCCTACACCAAACTTTACTACTTAACTGCACTGCCCTCCACTGCCCTTTTGCCGCCATTTCTATACAATTGGGAATAATTTTAATTGCCTTTTTCCTAGCCTCAATTATTTTTCACTTCTTGCAGCACAACAATTTTACTAAGCATATTAGTTTTCTTTGAATTTCTAAAGAAAATATTTCTGTGCTCGTTCAAAGTCTGTTATGAAGCCAGAGACTTTTGTACTTGCTTGTCATGGTATTTTTAAAGCCAATTATTACACATTTCTGCCCATTCTGAAGCAAATCCCTTGTTGACTTCAAGAATTTCGCCTGAGTGTGGTCTTTGAGATTTGGCTCGCTGTCCAGTTTGACCTAAGTGCTCACAAACTTAATTAAACCTGGGTCATTTATCATGATTAAAACTGTAATAACCCCAAACTAGTAAGAATGTTTTCTTTCTGACTTTTTGGCATAATTATTTCTTTTCCTAATGTTGCACAACCAACTTATCACTATCACAAAAGCAGATATTGCAGCAAACTAAGTAAAGTATTCTCAATAATATAGTCTTAAGTTGCTCTTTCATCTTTAAGTACAACCTTTCCCCACTTTATAAAAGACATAGCCCTGTGGTGACAGTAATAGAACACTTTTTGTTTTTTATATAATTACTCTTGTTACATGCCTGTATAGAATACTGTAATTATCCCACATCCTACAATAAGAACTTCAGTTCAGGTTTGTAGGGATCTTAAGCACTTAAAATGGAACCAAGACAGAATTTAAATGTTACATACAACACACTATATACAAACCCCACCATTCTGTGTTAGCCAGCCATTTAATCTCCATGACTGAGAGGCCACACCATTTATCCTTGGTCATATAAAAAGTCTGTTGAAGATATGACCTAGACAGTTTCAAAACCTAGTACAGGGGCTTCGAACCAGCTATTCTGCTCACAGCTAACTCCATGATCCTTTCTCTTCAGGTCTAACAGTAAGAAATACCACAATACTCTGTCGATAACAGTAACAGTATCAAAATGAGAACTGAAAAACGCTTAGAATATGATCTTGTAAAATCTCAGCTAGCATACATATTTGTTCCTACGGTGAAGATGGTCACAAAGGTTTAGACCTTTAAGGATTTTTAGACACCACTTCTAGGGAAGTAGGCACTTACACAGTAACTAGGGATCTTGAAATACCTGTCAGATTCTGAGTCTTAGCACCTTGTTTCTTCTGTGGCTGCCAAGACAGCACGTATTTTCACTTTCAGAAGGAATCTGTCTGCTGCATTCAGTGGATGCAGACGACTGTATCTCTTGTGACTACACACCTGCAGGTTCATATTTGAAAATGGCTTTGCTAAGTGGAAGTTATTTAATCTAAACTAACAGCTCAGTAAAGAATCCAAAGAATTTCCAGCAACATCACAGAATATACTTGGATCTATGTGGCTTTATCATGCAGTATCAACATCAACTTAGATGTTGTTTTCAAATAAACATCTATACCTGCAATTAAGGAAGAAACATCAGGATTCCCTTCAGCTGATTTATTTTGTTAAAACCATTCTACCTTCTTTTCTGCTTTCCAGTAGGCCAGTCAAATAATTGAGCATTTAGTAAAAGGGAAAACCAAAATATTTTCTCTCTCTCATGTCATGTGGATGAGGTATTCCCAAAGGTTCCTGACTAAAGGAGCTCAAACTGAAGGCATCTCAGGTGCTTCCACTTCTCAGAGCTGTCATTCTACATTTGATTTAAGGCTGAAGGAAGGGTGTAAGTTACTGCATTGGAAATGATGTCATCTAAGTAGTTTTGACACCATTTTTCCTTCTAAGATGACAACGGACTTTCTGATTTTCCTTTAGGAGAAAAATGTTGGGTTTTGTAAAAATCCAGTAACCTTTCTCAGGTATAAGAAATGACGGAAACACAAATGAAACCAAAGCATTTTGTGGCACTGGTGAATGTAGCTGGTCCACTTCCAGGAGAAACTGAAGATACATGAAAGCTCTACAGTAACTTTTCTCTCAGTAAAGTTCTAACTATTACAGTGAAGAATTTGCAGTAAAATATTATGGTAAAACTGACTTTAAAAACTGAATACATCGCTCATTCTTTATTAAATGCTCCTTAATTTTAATGAAAGTAGAGATCTGAAAAGAACTTAGCACACTACATCGTCTCATTAAGGGTCAAACCAACTTTATAAACCAGGAGGACTCTTGGAAGAAGAGATCAGTGATGAAAAGACAACTATGCAGTGTCTCCATCTGGTCAAGTTACTTCCTACTTTTCCTAAGCTCCACTGGGTGCTAAAGTGTCTGCTTTCTTTTTAGTATCATTCTGTGCTAGACCATATCAAGTTCACGATCAATGGTTTTATCCAAATGGTATTCTCTTTCAATATACACGGGAAAAGACATATCAAACAAAACTAGATCTAGAAAAGCATGATAGACTTACTGTGCTCCATTCTGTATGAAACCACTTAGATCCACAGGGTTTGAGGTAGCAGGATTGCTGGCTGGGAGGTTTCTCCAAATATGAACATTCAAAGGGATCCAAAACATCAAAATTACCTTCAGTTTTCCTAACACAAATCACTTCTCTCTGTTGAGTTCCACTGCCACATTCAGTAGAGCACTGTATCAAAGAACAAAAAAAAGTGGTGGAATTTTTATTCTACTTACGTCCTTCAATTTGCTTCTGAAGTAACATGTTTCTCCACTTTATTTGTTTCTGAAATAAAACGCACACACATACACACACATATACTTGCATTTTAAATTAATATTCAAACAGGAAAATTTGTAAAGTTTTGCTTATTCCCTATTCTTGGGCACATACCTAGACACTAACATCCCAAATCCGTTTCCTTACTTTTATCTATTCTTTCCTCAGTAAAATGAACCTAACCGTATCTTTCCTTTCATCACAGCGATACATCTGACTTGAAGAGAAAGGAAAAGGGCAAAGTATTCCTTAAGTTCCTGTGGTAGGGTTTTTATCTCTCAGAACCAGGATAGCAGCCTAGATAAGCCTTGGGTTATTATTCTTATTATTTTTATGTAGTACTAACATAGTAACCAGCAGTACCAGTTAGGAACCAGGACAAGAACATGCTGAAGGATATAGCAATGACTTAATTCATCCAGTGACTACTGACTGTAAGTGTCAGGAATTATGTATTTAATTTTTAATCTTAAAAATGGTTACAGCAATTAAAACTGTACTTCTGTGAATTTTTATTCCACATTGTACCACAGCTTCAAACATATTTCTAAGTATTTTTGTGAAGACGACGACATATGACTGTAAGTGTGCGTTTGGAGAAATCTCAAAGTGTAACTTTACCTGTAGCTACAAAAAAGAAGTTGGTATTTATTTTTCTAATAAAAAGAGAAGCATAACTTACTTTCTCCATAAACAGAGTTACTGCTTCTTGCTGAAGCAGGATTGTATGCACTGCACTGTAGGGTTATAAGGTTAGAGCACAGTTTTGCAGCTTTACAAATCCCCACATTCTGTGTGGTTTTTAGAAAATGCCTTGATCTGCCAGGGTGTTCTTTTCATGTTTGCAAGTATCTATGTGATGCAGTGTTGGTTCCAGTTCTGAAAAGCAAATTTGACTCACATGGACTCTTACTGCCCATTTAAAGGTTAAATACACACACAATACTGTTCCTGGCACTTGTAAAAAGGTTTTTAGAAGATTATTCCAGCAACATATTGGTTTCTACATTGCATAAAGGCCTATGATTTTCAAAGGCTTTTTCTAGCCTAAACCAATCAAATATTATTAAAAGCAGGGATTTTGTTTATATTTTGGGTGAAATTTATGATCCCTTTACCAGATACCCACAAAAACCTTGAGTTGAACAAAGAACCTTGAGATGAAAAATTCTACAGGAAATAACGTAACTGCACTTTCTTTACCACTGAACATCTCCATCACTGCTCTCTTTTGATGGTTCCTCCAAAAGACAGTATCTTTGCTTTCAGCCTTATCTCTAGTGGAGCAGAACATGGAAGGTCATCCACCAGTGCTCCCTCCTGCTCTGGTCTACTGACCGGCTGCTTTCATTTTGGGTTTGGCCAGTAGAAGAGATGTTGTCAGACACTTCTTTCAGATAACATACAGTAAAGGCTTTGTACCCTTGGTATGCATCAAACAATTCAATCTCATGCAAAGAAAGAAGGCGAATTAGCTTAAAAGAACAGGAAATTGTAAAGGATGAAAACTTTCTTAGAAGAAAATGGGGAGGGTTAGGATAACCTTATCGAACACTTCTCTTCATGGCAGCAAGAACGGTACAAGGTTCCTATTCACCTGCATGGAGTGGTGTAAGTAACAAGGCCCAGATCTTATCCATTATTAGCACTGCAGCTAAGTGTCTTACAAATCTGAACTTGTTATTATTCTTATACAATACAAATAATTATCACTTACACTTGAAAGCATTAGCATAGCAGTAGCCCTGTAACCTCCCTCTCAGCTATAGCAGTTTAATTTCCAAGTCTGTATCACCTGGAACGATCTTGGAATCTGAAATGCAGTGAGCTAACGGCACAGCCAAGAGACTTTTCCCTCACACCTCAATGAGGTGCTGGCACTGGCAGCTGGAAAGGCTCTCCAGGCTGTATGGGAGCCTACACAAAGGGACATAGATGTCTGGGCACCAACTGACAGCTTCTGAAATGCCCTTGTTCCTGACAGCAGAAATGTTTATTTAGAATTATGATTGAGATGCGGATCAAGGGAAGAATTTACCTTAAGGAAAGGGCATCAGGACACAGGCCACAAACCAAATTTTGATCTTCTCACCTATTATGAATTTCAGCACAACAATATTGAAGCTAACTTTCGGGTTTAGCCATTTTTTTTTCCTCTTATTTATCTTTTGGAAATTCCCAAATATTTATCCCTCTCCCTGCAGGTATGCATGATCACAAAGGCTCTACTTTAAAAGGTGCAAATCTGTTCCTTTAGCATTCACCTGACTATGCTAAGCAGCTTTCTGTTATCTTTCATTTTATAAATACACTGGGTCAGTAGACGAGAAATAAAAATGAAGGTACGGAGGAAAATAAGAACAAAATCTTATATTCATCAAAGTAAAAAAACAGCAGGTGTTGAAAAGTATTGAGCATCAACTCAGCAAAATACAGAAAAAAGTTATCCAAATATTCCACAGAGATGTAGAAATACCTTACAGCACACACCTTCATTGCACAAAAACATGTTTTTCTTAAAATTAAAATACCATCAGGAAACAAATACATATGCAAGATATAGAGCTTACCTGTGTCCAGCCCCCAGCAAACCACTCCACTTTACCAGCACAGGGCCCATTATTACAGGGAGTCGTTTCAGAGGGCCTGTTATTGCCACAGCCTTCCAGAGGCAAACTGCTGACGTGGTTCGTCATACAAACCACTGAACGCGTACGGATGCCGTCACCACATTCTGCAGAACACTGGGGAGTAAAAGACAGAACACGTTCACTGGTCCCATCCTCCAGACTGCACAATGAAATGAGGACAAGCGACAACCACAAAAAGCAAATGAGATTACGCAAAGTCCATTATTTTTACTTGTAATTCAGCTGTAGCAAATCATCTTACAGTTTCATACTTTTGAATACACTACAAGTAGTTCCTATCCTTTGCAGACACAAATGAAAGAAATCGAAGGATTAGGGAAGAAAGAAAACTATTTCTTATAGCTTTTTATTAGCTTTCTTACTTTTCCTTCATCCTGTGTGTAAATTCTGTCAGTTTTCATTTTATTCATCTTTTTGCATGCCAATTAATAGATCTGACAACGGATAGTTTCAATAAGCAGCTTTTCAGGCACCAGTCATATTTCAGCCTGTGAATTGTTCTACGAGTTTCTCCTCTGACCATTCAAGCTGTCAGACAGGTGAATGCTTACACTGGTTACCAGGATGAGGGTAGGGAGACCCTGAGGGCTGTGGCACTGGAAGTAAAATGACTGCATAGCGCGTCGTGGAACTTTTCCATGTAACAAGCTGACAGAGTATGAGAGTAGAAAAATAAAGTAGAAAAACATAAAATTTTTGACAAGTGCTTTCAAAAGATTCAGGTAAATCCTCGGCAAATAACTGTAACTACCACTAATTATTGCTCAACCTGTTTTAATTGTAAGTTGTTAATTAGTATTAGCAGAAGAGGTGGACATAGAAGTTTATGTAAATTCAATGTTGCTTTCTAATGATATGACTTCCCAGTAACTAACATTCACCATTCTCAACTTTTCACCGCTAAATTCTGAAAGCTTTTATTAAATAGTGATATGCAGATTCTTATGTCACGTCTTTGGAGACAGTATGCATGTCATCCATAAATCATGCAGGTTAAATTCCATTTATGCCCTTACAGTTTGGTCATTCATGTACTTCAGTGGGAAAGTCTCTGATATTCCACTGTTCTGGGCAGCATCAATCTACTGACATTTAAAAACCAAAAATATGCCAAGGAAATAATCAATCCTTGTGTTAGGTTGCTTAATTCTTTCTTAATCTTCCCTTTCTTTCTTTTTCTTTTAAAATGCATTTGACATTTCATGTCTAGACCATTAAAATAAAGAAAAACCCATATGCAGCTTGCTGAAAGTTATGTATATAACTGAATTTAAACAATTGCAAACAATTATTTTACACATGCAAAGAAAACCACATATAAGGATGTATTATATGGGAGAAAAAGATGCATTTGATTGACATTTCAGATTTTATTTTTAACATACAATGTAATTAGTTAGAAGAAACTGTGTATTACTTCCAAAACGAACAGTACATTCCTTGTGAATAAATGTAACTTGGTATTGGAATATTTTTTAAAATTTAATTGAATAAAAGTAAGAATGATTCCGAGAACTGATGATGAGACACAGCGTTGACCACTAGCTTGAAATGGCTCCCATCGGTAATAATGTGAGGGTTCACATTCAGGAGTTCAGCTACAGAGCAGCAGATGCCCTACTAATAACAGGATCAACCAACACAGTCATTCATCTTCTCAAGAGAGACCAGTGACTGAATGTACAATTGGTTGCAAACTACTCCTTACTCACTTGCACTGAATAATACTGGTTATTTGTGTGAAACGTGTAGTCGTCATATTTATTCCGCAGATACAGTATAGAAAAACATTTTTCCTGTCAGCAAGTTGGTTTCTTTCACAAGATGCTCAAATAGAAGGGCAAAGCTTTACTGAAATGGAATCCCTAGAAAACTAAGAAGGTGATTCAACTTTTTACAAGTAATTTTTTTAACAAACAAAATACAATTTTGGAATAACTAGAAATTCAGAATTTAAAGAGATGCTGATGTAACTCCAGAGGAATAGGAAAAAACTGCTTGTATTTTGGAATGACTTCTTGTTCCATCTTGCAAGATTGAATAATTAAGCTTTGCTTAAATGATGCGTATAAGTAACCTAATGAACGTTTTTTTGGTGGTGGTGCACAACAAAATTTTCCACTTTCACACAGATACACAAAATATACTCACCTCCTCAGCAAACCAGATTTGGTGGCTAAGGAGGTCTTTTCAAAGTAAACTGGCAAAATCCTGAAAATACAAGAATGATATAAATTGTGCCGGTAGTGAACATTCTCCTGTTTATGTAAACTAAAACTAAACTAAAGTCAACCCATTTCAAACAGTCCACTCCTAGCTAAACTGACTGTTTAACTGAGCCCCATAAAATGGCTACCTTTCGAACACACTGTACAGAAATAAATTTTGCGGACGTTCATATTTTATCCTCAGCAAGGATGTTCAGATACATTATGCACAGAGAACTATGCACATACTCTGCAAATACTTTCCTTATTTCAAAGTCATTTTCATTTGACAATCTAATTTGCTTTTCTGCTTTGCAAACCAGAGCTGGGAACAAGTTTAGTCTATAAAGTCATGCAGAAAATCTCCACAGTCTTATGTTTTAAATGATTATGCATGAACTAGGCTTACATATCAAATAACAAAGGAAATACCAAATGGGAAGGTATAGGGTTGTCCCACCCTCTGCTGAAAGATTTTACTACAGATTAACTACCCTCAAAGGATTTACAAAGCAAACTTAAACCTGAATGTTTCTGCGTTAAGTATTTGGTTTTTCATGTTTTTTTCTTCCTCTCAGTAAAAATCTTCCATGTGAAAGCCATGATTTCCAAAGCCCAAGGCAGGGAGTAGGGAGTGTTTGGATAATGAATCCTCTCCCCTTGGTTTTCCCAACTGACACACCCACTACTTTCAATTTTGTGCCATTGATTTGTTGCATTAATACATAGCAACTGCCATAACCTAACATTGTATGACATGAGGAACTTTCACAAGCTGCAACTTCTCTGTTCTGGTCCTATTATTAAAGATATTTGGTTTCACAGTCTTGTTTTAATTGGCAGAAATTCCTTAGAAACCTTAGTCTGTGGAACACCCTCCCTAGTTTTAAGGAGTCTGCCATTTCTCCTCTTCCTGAGGTCCTTCCCTCATGACTTCAGTTTCAGAAGCTTTCCATTCCCATTAAAAACTAAAACTAAAAAAAAAAAGAAAACCCCCCAAACCCCACCACCAACCCTAATCTAGTTCTCTGATAGTTGTCAGAAAACAACTGCAACAGCAGCCCAGGAAAACAAAGCTGGTTCCTGCAAACTTGGGAAACTGCAAGTGGAAGCCTGGGTTTTTGCCACAGCCACAGGGTATGGCAGAGTAAAAACCCCTTGAACAGTGCCAGTTCCCTTTCACCAGTGTGCCGGCCCTACTCGTTGCCCTCAACTGGAGCCACAGGAAAGCTACCAGAACTTGAGTCCTTTCACCCCAGCCCCAGCATCATTGCTAGCCTTAATTAAATTTTTAAATAACAACCAATTGAGTTCCAGTAAAACGTCCCCATTTGCACAGGGGTTTTGTCTACCACACTTTAACCTTCCTAACCTTAATTATTCCCCACAAGATAGTGAAGTTTTTTTATGAATCATCCTCCTGATGTTACGCTACTGCAAAAAAATAAAAATGAAAATCTATGTTTTGAAAAACATTTATGAAACTCCTTATCAGTATTTGACCTACTCTGAGAAAATCCCTTTCAGAAGAGATTTTAGAAAGATTATGTAACCTTTGTTTTCCCAATAATAAACTAAGAATTGTATTTCAGAAGCTCACTTCTGCTGCAGTTCCAAGATTGAGGGCAGACTTTCAAAGCACATAAAACTGTTGAGAGGAGCCTTGATTTCTTAAAAAAAGGGGGGAGGGGCGGGGAAGGGTTAAGTGTTAAGTCAGAAATATTCTTATGTATTGCCAAAACACTTTCCGATATCTGGATTTAAATTATTTCCCTTTAGAGTGCATCTATGCATGCAGGAGGTGCTGGATCAGAAGTCAAACCGTCCTTGTATTTAGTCTAGCAGATCCATGGTATCCTTCCAAGGTAACAAAAGTTTTGAAATATGGTCTTAGAATTTTTGGACACTTCAGCTGCATCGTGATTGCTTCTACATATGTACTGTTACTTTTTCTATATGTAGTTGGTAACACTGTTGGTACTTATATATTACTAATGCTAGGGAACGGACCTCTTCACTACTTGGGCTCATACAATAAACACCACTTGCCTTCAGAGCTGTAAGGCCTTCTCAGGGCCTGCGTGCACCCATCTGCCTTGCTGGCCCTGGCCAGCCTCACCCGGGGCCTCCACCCACACCCCTGCCCGTGGCCCAGGGTCTCCACTCGACCTTGGCCCTGGTCCATCAGTCCCTGCCTGAGCTTTATCACAGACATGCTCGTCCCCGGCCACAACCTGGGCACGGCCCTCATCCATCCCTCACCCTTGGACTCACTTCTCAGCTTGACCTTGACCCTGCCTCACCACCATGGACCTGCCCCAGGATCGCTGGGCTGTGTCCGACCCTGGGTACTGTCACCGGACCTGAACTCTTGATTGATTTCCCAGCTTGACCTTGGACCTGCCTCATCACCATGATCCTTGCCTGATAATCTGGACTCTCGTTTGCCCCTGCCTGCCACCCGTGAGCCTGCCCGCCTGCCCGAACTTGGGACACTGCGGCCCTTAGCTGGCAAGGCTCCTCTCTGCCATGCAGACTTTTTTATGACGATTTTCATCTAAAGCAGCTGAATTGTGGCAAAAAGAGATCAGCTCTAGAGAAGAAAACAGAAATCCCTGTACGTCTTAGCCACCCTTACATCCCTGACTCCTTCAAAACTCTCCTGGCTGTATGTTACATTGCAAATCATGAAGAGAGTTACATAGTTATACATAAAGAATACAAAACTTCTATTTCCATGTGATTCCCACATGAAAGCAATGGAAAGGGGTATTTGATCTTGTTTTCATTTTATACTGAAAACAAATAAACAGTGATAAACAAAAATAATCAAAAATAATGAAATGCCTGCACAAACTCCATGGTGGTCTCTTTTCCTTTGTTTTTTTTTCAGGATCCAGGAAATTTTATGTGAGCTATCCATATTTAAATAAAAAACAGTGAAAGAAGAGCGTGAGCTACAACATTCGTTGGTGGTTCCACATTTGACTGCTCAACAAACCCACTTGGACCTGGTTAGGTAACGCTTTAGGATTGTAAGGGATAGAGCGTTGACTTTTACAAAGCATACTAAAGTTCTCCAATGGAAGGTATTACAGAAGCATTGCTGTTACTCCTTCTAATGAAGAGTGAAATCTAGCGCATGTGTTTGATCTGTTTTGATTTTGTTCCCTTATGGGCAGCATTTTTCTTTCTTCCCAAGATATTATTTTGGCCTCAGAATCTCATTAACATCTAAGAATTGTTTGTATTTTGGCTTCTTTTCTGAGTATGCTCTAAACATAAAACGAGAAACAAATGAACAGAGGAGATGGCAATGAGGAATAAACAAAAATGCAAGAGAGGAATGCTCCAGTTAGCTGGAAGGAAACACTGGCGAGTCTCCCATTGCTGTAAATCAGGAGAATGCAGTTTCCCGCTTCTGACCCATAGGAGAAGTAAACTTTCCAGCAATTAGAGCTGTCAAAGAACCAGTCATGTGAAATGTTTGCAAGAATCTCATCTGCTCCCATCAATCCAATTTTGTTGCTAGGTTCAGTAAGGTTCACCAGCTTTACTCTACTGATTAATGGATGCGGTTTGGTGGAATTCTGCTGTTTTAACGCAGTATGACATCTTAAGAGAATTACGAGACAGGAAGCCATCTTTCTAAAAACACACGTAAAAATATCACAAAAGTTTGTCCAGACTCTCTACCATCAAAAGGGGTTAAAGATCATGTAGAAGACAAAGCCATGAAGCTTAAGTTAATTCTGTTATTGATACTCAAGACAGAGCAAGAAATGTGAGGACGGGCGCATACAGAGTACGATGCTGCTAGAGACTTTTAACCTGTCATCTTTCCCATTGAAATGAGTAAAAATTTCCCTTTCACAATTGAGCCTGAGGGATATCAGAATTTGCTGTTTAGTTCTACTTCAAAGACAAGTAACGGAGCATATACTTTCCAGAAAGTAAGGATTTGTTTCTTAAAGATGAATTGCTTTCCTTCCTTCTTTCCTTCCTTCCTTCCCATGTTCCACCAGTGTGCACACAGCAGCTGTACAACTCAGAAGCTTTGCAGGTAAAAGCTTTGCGTGTGTGTAACATACATACAATGGACTCTGATACCTGTTTATCAAAATAACTCAAATCAAGAACTATTGTTTTAGGAACACAGAGGTTTTTTTAATTACTTATATGTATAAAGAATCAGTCTGTGCAGAAACTGAATCCAAGAAGGTCAATACCATGGTGGAAAACAGGTGGGCCATAAAATAAATAAATATACGTTGTGGGAAAACAAGGCAGGAGAACATGTTGAGAAGGCAGCCAAGTGTTATTATGGAGTAAAAGCTACATACACAGCCCACCCTGGGAAGCAGAAACAACTCCTACACACAACTCTGTATGTACTCTGCAGGCTTTTAAGTGCACATACGTTGTGTTGCAGAAGTTACATTTAGGGAAATTTAATTACATAATCTTCCAATTCAGAACCACAGAAACTATTTATGAAAATGAAGACAAGTAGCATGGTTCTGCATCAATTAAAACTTTGTAAGGTTTCAGTAAAATAAGAAAACCCCAAATCTCTCCATCAATCCTAAATTAGATCTCATCCTTTTCTTAAAACTCAGATGTGACTATTCATCTCTTTCTCTCCCTGTGTTAAAGAATAGCCTTGTCAAATCCTGCACAAATATTCATCACAGTTATCAAGTCCTGAGATTGAACATCTGTTGGCAGCAAAGACAAGTGTAATTTTTATGTTACTGTGCTTTTTCTTGATGTTTCGCTAATTAACCAAGGTTATATTGTAATGCCCCACGCATCACATAAATCTGGACATGGAAGTCTGACATATTCCTTGGTGAAAGAGAAAGTATGTGCCTAACCAATCTCTGACAGACCTCTGGAATTCTCTACTTGCTGCACGTGCAACATTACACATGAAATGTTTGCAAAATGGGTTCAGAAAAGTACAGGCTAGGCCTTCTCTTACGGCTGTAACCAAGCTTGAACTCAACTATTTCTAAGTTCCAACGTTCTCAAAAGTTATGATAAGTTCTTTTACCTCTTATTTCTAGCCATGGCCAAAATGTCAGAATACAATGGGAAAGACTGTTCTGTGGTATTTCCAGCTGGGACTTGAAGTAGGCATGTAATAAATCTCACAAAGAAGGTCTGTTCTTGTGAGATTTCCACCACAGTTTTGCAGACTCAAGAGGTTTGAACAAGCTTTCTTTAAGCATTTGAACTTTCGGCTGCTTATCTGAACGGTTTGTGGCTGCCCATCGCTGATCTATGCTTATTGCTGAAGTGTGGCTTGGCTTAAAGTACTTTTTGAAGAATTGTTTGGGGAAATTACACATGCAAAGGCGATACACCTGGGAATGCCCATTTCCATTCCGCAACAGAATTCTTCTCTTGTCTTTCAACAGAAACACGCTCCTCTACAAAGAAAGAGACACTTCTGATCCTAAAAGACAGCCCTTGAAAGGCACAATGAGAAAGCTAATGGCCAAAGGCCTGATTTGCAAAGCTATGGACTGCTCCTATATTCCACTGACTTCCACTGGAATCACTGCCACTGAACATCTCTGAACATCCTAGTTATAAGGTATGTGTGAACCGTAGGAGATTCTGCACATTCTAGCCCAAATCTACTTTTTTTTCCCTGAAATAAGCTGTTCCTTCCATTCTCTTTGAGAATCAAACTCCAAACTCACTGCTGGCAGAAGTGATGGTGAATAATGCCAACTACAGTAGCAAGCATTTGGAAGAAATTAATTTGTCCACTTATATGAGCTGAGAAGGTAACAAAATCCATTCTTTACTCTCTGACCCTAAAATGGTTGTGGTAAGAAAAAATCCCAACATTTTCCACATTACCTGCCTCACTTTTATGTGTCATTTAATACATATAAATAAGCATAACAACATTCCGCAGTCATAACCTTCAGCTACAAAAAACTACTTTTAATGCTGCAGAGGACAAAATATCAATGTAGAATAATGAAGAAAACATTGATGCTAGGGTCTTCACTGGGATGTATGTGCTTTATGTGGTGGAACTGCACCAGCTGGGTCAGCTTTTTCAAGAAAGATGTCTTAGAGGGTAGAATGTGTTTTTCTCTCTTACGTATAAAATATCACTTTAATAGCACTGTACAAAGAACAGCTCTACAAGCTAAAAACACCCAACAACCAGGCACTGCCACTTCCCCTACAGCAAAAACTTTGCCATTTGCACTAATACCTGTCCTTTGCCTGGTAACTTTCTGTCCATGCTATGCAAGAGTGTACACTGGGTGAATAACAACTGGAAAAAAAAGTTCAAGTGACAATAACAAAGATTTACTAGCGTATAATTTGTTTTCTTTATAAAATTTGAGTTGTCTGGAGGCTGAAAATTTTGCAGGCCTATAATTGTAGCAAGAGTCTGGTCAGTCTTTTTTAAATGATGTGACATACCAGGTACCTGTCCTACTTGAAGAGTTCCTCCTCCTTCTCTGCATCTGCATGGGGAAAATCTTCTGAGTGTCCAAACTAATGCACAACCTATGCACCAGACATTCCTAGCCTTCAGAAATACTACCACAAAATTATCTAAATAATGAATTCATGAAGTTATGGATGTAATCTTACAGTGTTGACGATAAATTATATTATTCGCCTGCCAAAACAACCAGTCAAAGGGAAATGCAATCAGGATTTTACAGACTGAAGGCTCAACTTGTCTACAGATGAAATTGATACGCGAGCATCCACAAGAGGGTCCAAAATATCAGGGTTTTCTTAGCCCATGTTCGTAAGCCTTTTATTGAAAGCGTATAAATATCACTACTGAACAACAGCTCTGGGCCCAATCATGAAACAAGGTAAATCACCACTGGTTTTATTGCTTTCATGTGGAGAATCTGGCTCACTGGAATAAAAAAATACATCCATGTTCACAGAGTACAAAAGTCTGAATCAACCTTGGCTGAGTTTATGAAGTTGTTCCGCTCTTTTCACAGCTATAGGATAATAGTTTTATGGCTTGAACTTAAACCCAGACATCAGGCCTCAAACCTCCATCCCTTAAAAAAACAGTAGGGAAACTTTTAGAGTCTGAATCTTGAGACTCAGGGCTAAGCAAAGCAGAATAATAAATCTCAGCACACTCAATATTTTGGGAAGTTCAGAGACAGAGCCAATTCTAAATCCAGATGTTTGGCCATGTACCCACAAGCTTGCCCCTTCTACGCATTCTTATATCTAAAATAAACTCAAGATGCCCTTGGGATCATTATTTGTTTTGCTTGCTCTTGCCTATTTAACAGATCAAGGATAAACACAGAAAATAAGATTACTCCTTTTACGGCTGCAGAGATATATATTTTTCAATTCTGATGCACCTAAGTTGTTTTAGAAGATTTGGCAGCACAAAGATAACGAGAAGCCTCACCCTGTCACTCCACTCTGTAAGGAACCAGCTCTTAGCACAGGGACCCATGTCGCAGTTCTCAATGTCATTTGGCCGCAGCTTCATGTTACATTCCTCATCATCAACAATGTCGCCAAGGTTGCTGACACATTTCACATCTCGGGTCCTCTGCCCCACTCCACAAGGCACCGAACACTGTAACACAAGGGAGGTTGCATCAGGGCTCTATGCAAGAACAGCAGTGGTTCATCAGGCAGCTGGCAACGTGTAACTCATGCATTCCTGCTAAGACATCCACAGAAGCTACAGAACTGCTCTAGATTGCTAGGAACAGGGAATACAAATGCATTAGTAGTTTTAAATCATATTCTCAGACTGTAGTATTCTACAGTATACTATGCAGATACATGTGGGAAACATAAAATTAAACCCTATCTTCAACAGGGTTTGATTTGCAACACCTTATCAAAATGAACTGCTGGTATTTGAATAGCAGGCTGGCATGTTCTGTATAATTTTGATCTTGACCTAGAAGCCGATATGAAGCAAGAGAAATGCAAAGAAACACAATTTCTGAATCCCTCTTACAAGTAAAGGCCACCTTCTCCCACTCTCTTTTCTTCAACCTCAGAGAATGCTGACAGCTGTTGATACCTCTGCCTGATGATGTGAAGCATCCAGATCATGAAGCAAGACCGGAACATAATTTTCTGCTGTGTACACACGAAATGTTTTGATGAGTCCTGTAAACACTCTAGAATTAAAAGGGAAAATCTCTGGGAATTTGAAGATTAGAGGCTGCAGTACCTGCATATAAGGGTACCTAGCAGAGCTTCCAAAGGCAGCCTCATTGTTTTTTCCTTGCTTTCAAATGCTTAATCATATCTACTATATTTGCATGTCGAAGTTATTTATCATGTAAAATATATTCCTTATATCAAGATACCTCACAGACTTCACCTTCAGTCTGCAGCTATTTCTTCAACTGTTCACCCTAGAACACTGGCCAAAACCCAGACTACGTGTGTGAGATTGTTAAATAGAAAAATACTAATAAAAACAAATACCCCATTCCTTATGCCATAAAGGGGGCGATTTGTCCAGAGTTACTCTTGAAGTCTAGTCTGCCGACTCCAAACTTAAAATTACCACAATGTCATTTTTTCTAATCAAATTTAGATCAAAGATTTTGACATTTGTATGTCGGAAAAGATAGTAAGCACATTAAAATCTTAAGATGGGCTCACTTTTAAGATCACAGACCCGTCTCCAAACTGAAAACCTAACCATACTTCAGTAAGCACAAACAAATAAATGTTCTGCTGAAACCAGTTCGCAAACTCCATTGGCTCCTTTCTTTAGGAGGGATCTTCCTCATGTCAAGAAGTTTAAATTTTCTTCCAAGAGGAAATCATTCACAGAATTTTATTGGAATTACGCTTATATTCAACCAGCTACAATTTTTAAAGCATTTGTTTAGCTTGATTCACCATATGCAGTAAACCTCTAAAGGCTTTGTACACTGAAATACTTCTCAAAATGCAACAAGACACAAAATCAGCTCCCCTTTCTCATCATCAACACAATAAAATAATCAAAACTTTACCTTTAATATCAATTTTACTGTCCTTTAACTCCAGATGGATTTTAATTCATCATGAATAGTGAATTAACCAACAGACATATCTTTACATTCATCTGTCCAGGTATTTCTAATTTTTTTTATCAGGAATATATCAATATATCACAGCTACTTCATGACTAGGAAGTTCAGAATGCCACCACTGGCCTCAGGTATGCAGCAACTGAGTGAGTTAACTCACACAGGCTTCACCATGGGGGAAGACCCACTGTAAAGCCACACAAAGTCTGCTGCACGAGCCTTTAACGTACTGTGACTGTGTGGAGAGAAAGCTGTGCTGGTGCTGCCACTGCAGCGAGCCCACGCACAGCACTGCGTGCTTGCAACATGCACTCCAGCACAGGCTGGGGAAATTCAGAGCAAGGAAGCACTTCAGTAGAAAGGAGAAAGAAGGTTTACGTTCAGGACTTAAGCTGGAATTTTTCACGGTCTATCCACCCGGATCATTCAGCAGCTCTAAAATTTTTTTTGGTTTGTTTCATGGCTAAATGTTTATCGCTACACCTAAAATACCAGGGTATTTTCTCTTTCACACAAAGACCATGAAAGGATCTATGATGGTTGTCAGGTTGGCCAAACCTTTTTTAAGGAACACAGAAATTAAAGCTTAAAACTGTACCGTCCACATTTATCTCAAGTCTTGGCATAGCGTCAAACCAATTACAGTAACAGCAACTGCTGACATCTATCCTTAATACATACATAAGGTTAAGTAACTCCTGGAACTAAACTCTACATGCTATGAGAAAGAGCAGTAAGTTGGCCACCACAGGCAAACCTATCAGGACTTTCCCAACTCTATTTCATATAGTATTTAAAAAGAAGCATTGCTCAGAAAGCTTGTGTACTTCTGTAAACACACATCTGTGTGTTTTGTACTATTCAGTTGCTCTATTTCACCTTCTTTCTGGTTACGAACGGTAAACTTTAAAGGTCATAACTGAGCATGATTTTCTTGAACTAAGACTCACATTTTGACCTTCCATTTCCCTGTTTTAAGCAAAAACAAATTTTAAGCAAAAACAAATTTAATGTTTGATTAGTGATACCCAGAAGAAAATTCTTATTCTTTTGTGAGGTTTTATGTCCCACATTAACCAATCATACTTACTGAAGTCCACTCTGTCCTAATCTGCCATTCACTGCAGATCTTCAGCTGGCATGTGCTGGTTGTCTCCGGTTTCTCCAGGTGATGACAGCGGTATTGCTGAACTGTCAAGGTACGGTTGGCATACATCTGCCGGCATAAGATCTGTCGATGCTGCATACCAAGGCCACATGTTTTGCTGCACTCAGACCACTCCCCTATATCCCAGCTTAAGAAAAAAAAAAAGGATGCAATTTTTCAGTAAAGATTTCTCTAATACTGATCTTAACAGAACGCAAATGACATGATTCTGATGCTGGCAAAGAATCTTATAAAATAATACTTAAGCCTCTCCATGCATAACTTAATCCTTTACGAAGACAACATTATATACTTGCAAACAATCTACAACCAATCTAGTGCTTGATAACAATAAGCGCGCATACAGATTACACAATTCATGGTTTCAGGACACATTACAAACCTTAATTAAGGTATTAAGCCACTAATAGCTGTTTGGTTTTTTTAAAGAATCTATCTATAATATAAATGATTGGCTTATGACACTTCCCAAAAATTTAAGATGTGTCACATAAAATGTTTCTGCAGCAAAAGCTCTAAAAGAGGACAATACCACAAGAACCACATAATGCATCCAGGCATTCATTCATCAGCAAAACTGATATAGCAAATTATAAGCCATGAATAAATACATTTAATCTTAAAGATGAAAAATATCCCTAGATATTTTCTTCTCAGTCCAAGATTTCACTGTATTTATTTAATCACTTTTGTATAAACATGTCATTTTCCCCCTTCAGTTTTCATTTCAAGCATGAAGACACACACAAATAAGGGAAGTATCTGAACTGTTCACACATTTCATTTCAAAACTCTTGTGAAGAAGAAGCCAAATCTCTGTATTCTTTTAAATAAATATTTATATATCTTTGTTTATATTGATATTATCCTGTGTAAACAAACAGATGAATTAATATGAGTTGTTAGAAAGAAAAAGGTGGGAAAAATGTTTGGTGAGAGAAGACATCTCCAAGTAAATGACTTCAGAAGTTCTGAGTATCTAATACACACTAGGAAATTGCTTGTCAGGCATCTCTCCCACTGTAACAGCACTTACACCATTAGAAACTTCCGTGGGATAAGGAGTGGCCTCCTGCTGCTCAGAAGAGAACTGAAGAATGTAACCACAAGAGAGATGGAAAATACAGCTGCTGACCTGAAATAAAGTTGCTGTAACTGCAACTGGGCTTAAACCTTTTCTCTTCTTGGTATACACCCTGGATGAATTGACCTTTTTTTTTTTTTTGACTATGTTAAAGAAGTTGCTTAGCCAATTGTAAGTCACAGTCTGCTGATGGCACGTGTCTTTTCAGAAGGAAATCCCACCTGAGCTGGCTGTATTACCATCCTGGCAACAAGGACTAACACTTTAGAATCCAGTCTTTGAGTTGAACTACTGAATTCCAGGGAAGATAGGTGATGTTTATGAGGGGGCTGTTGTGAGCAGTATCAGCCTAATCTCATCTTTAAATATGACACCGTGGAATGAACAGGTGGGTACCACAGCACACTGATCCAATGTGGAGTGATATAACCTACAGAGCCTCTTCTTTAGACAGGTGTATGCAGAAGCCTGTCACTTGAAAAAAGGTACCCATAGAGAGGCCACATACAGTGTGCATGCCTGAACAATCACACCAATTTTGAGAAATTACTGCACTCACTTGCGTTGCCAACTTCCCTTTTATCTTCTCTGAATGCTGTTGCTCCCTGTGAAGGGGAAGAAGGTCACCACCAACTAGTGAAAAAAATCTACTACACTTTACGACACAAGTAAGTGCACAGTACTTCGAAGTTCAAACTAGTTTCCTACTTAGAATAGCCTCTTTCACATGCAAAACCTCAATGGCGTTGGCTTATTGACTTGACTTAAATTGTAATATCTTACAAAGCTGGACATGGGAAGAGGTTGCAGGCCTCCTCTTCTGGAATGGGTTTGGTGCTGCTGTCACAGTAACTCTCGGATACCTCCTCGTGAGTGATTCTGTTGACGCAGTGGAAAACTGGGTACTGTGACCCTGAAATGAAGAAGAAAATAACACGATACATTGCAAAAGACTCTGCAGTATAAGCCATAACAGTAGCATCCCACACTGGTGTAGAGAGGAAAAGCATAACTTAACAAGAGGAAATATAGACTAAGATTTTATCCAAAATTTCCAAATATAAGTGACAGCTGAATGCTATACTGTTTACATTGTAGTATTAAGGTAAGTCCTTCATACACAGAAAGTACAGCATGGCAGTGTAGGAGAGGCTGAGAAAACATGCTCCTTGGTCTGCATGAGATCTTTATAGTGCAGAGAGTACGAACATTAAGTATTCAGGCAATTTAAAAAAATGCAGCCAAGCAGACACAACACAGGCTTGAGAGGAGGGAAAACTTAGCAGTTATTCTGTTGCGCTTCTGGAAAGAGACTGAGCCTCCTTACTTATGTTATGTGGTTAGTAAACACATGAGAGTATTATCCACTTTACCTGGTTTTTGAAAAGATTCGTAAGATAAAGCTTACAGGTTAAGCATTACTGTAGACTACAGACTCCCTGAAAATGACTACTCTCCGTATTTAATGCTCAGTCTTTAAATAATTTTCATGCTAAAGCAGAAAGACAGAACTCTACTTCTATTAGTATTGCAAATTGACTACCAAAATGATGACAAAGAGCAAGGTGCTAACATGCCTACTTGTATTTGTAAGTGAAAAGCTGGAGTACATTAACAAGTTTCCTGACACAGGTGATCGAGGAACCAACCAGGAAAGGAGCTCTGCTTGACTTGATACATAAAAACAAGGAACAAAAGGTCAAGGATGTGATAATCAGAGGCAGCTTTGGCTGCAAGTGGCCATGAAATGGTAGGGTTCAGGATTCTAAGAGGCAGGGCAAAAAGCAGAACCACAACCACAACTGGTTAATTAGTTTCACATTTTTTACCTCCTGGAGCTCAAAACCTCTATATAGATTTAACGGTAACTGCTGAATCATTTTTTAGATGATATTATCATATTTTGAAATTAACAATTCAAACAGCTCATCCTGGGTTTTCTGAAATCAACCAACAGGTAACTTACATTTCTGATCAAGAAATAGAAAGAAAGGACATCAATACATTCAGCCATGTATTCAAAAAAATACTGCAGAGATCTGTAGTAATTCTAAATTATGAGTTTATGACTTCAAATAATATAAGGGTGGCTCTAGTTAATGGTAACTGTTGGCTGGCACACTTCAATTTCAAGACAGAAAATTTAAAATTACAATTCCCACTAAAGTTATATTTGTTCAAGAATTTAATTCTATCAAAAGTAAGACTTCGTACCTCACCATCTAACTTACACTAATACTTCAGAAAAACCTGTTATATTTTCTGAAATCTAAGGAAAAAATCAGCAGTTTACACTCTAACCTCCTTGCTAATTCTTCTGAAAAAAATTAACAAACATGCTGCCATGACTAAGAAATTGCACATCCCAAGTAATTTCCAAGGTGTAGATAACCGTTCTAAGGCACAGGCTGTGCTCGGAGAAGATGCAGTGAGGTACTCCTCCTGTAAGATCTTTCAGATAAAATTTGGACGAAGTTCCTGTGGCTCCAGGACTGAAGGAACTTGCAGTGCACCAGCCCTCCTCCCTCTGGACAACAGAGAGGGATGATGTGCTACTTCACTTCCCAGACAGGATGCAGTAGCAGTTTCCACACTGTCCTGATTCTAGCAGATCTATTTGCTCAGTCATCTTAAATGGAAATCTGGGACAAGAGTCGGAGGCAGTTCTCATGGGAAGCATTTTCACTTAAAAAAAACAACATTACAATAGTCTTTTTTCCAAGCCAAAGTTTTACTGAAAAGTGCTTTGAAATCTCACAGCTTTTCATCAAAACTGCTAATTTAGCCTCCCTTTGTCCTTAGGTAGCATTAACAATTTGTCTTTCTTCTTCCAACTGAAAGTTTCCTAACATTATTGAGCTTTGACAGGATCATTTTGGAAAAAAAAAAAATAAAAATTAAAGACCATGTGTCATCTTCATTTCTACATGAAGAAATAAAGTGGCAGCAAAAAGGAAAACATGGAAAAAAGAAAAAAGAAGGAAGCGTCAAAATGAAAACAAAGCCTTAAACAGTAAAAGATTTCTTTCCAAATTTTTCACCCCATTTTTTATCAGCCTATATAACCTAGTTTGACTTGAAATGCCTTAGAGGCATCAGAGATTCTCACAGGCTTTTCACACCAAGATCACAAGGAATATTCATACAGCCTGAACAGCGTCAGGATTCTGTGCTCAAGGTCCAGTTTCTTTTGAATCAACACAGATTCTCCAAACAACAGGAAAAGAGATACTGATTTTGAACAGTTCTTTTGCTAAATTTCATGGAGCAAACTTAAGCTGTATAGGAGGCTGAAAGAAATCCTTTGAATTCTGTTTTCCTACAATTTTCTTATCAGCATTTTGACTCAGATTTCATCAATACCACTGCCCCTACCAGATACCTGAAGAAATGGCAAGAACTACGTTCAAATGTCCTTAAGGTCCATAGGAAATACAACCAAGACTTCTATGACGTAAAGGAAGAATACCTTTACCCTGATGCACTCCTGCAACTGCATCATAAATTACCTGATCTAGATACTAAAATTCACCACGTATATGATAATCCAGACTCTCAGCAGGTGATATGCACTGATTGCTGCTAAGCAATAATCAAGTGCAACTAAGGATTCTGCCCATATGTCTTGTATTAAAGACACATAGTGTATTTAAATGCCAATCAAAATAATTCTGGTTTATATTCCCTCCTTTTCTCCACAAAAGGCTGACTTCCAAAAGTCTTCTTACTTTTATAGGCTGTATTTTAGCTCTAACACTTTTGCAGTAATTTCTCCAAGGAAAAAAGTTTTCTCAATATACTGGGAAGCAATTTTGACTGCTATCAATATTGCTGGATGTTTTTAGCTCTACCTGTAGGTGTAACACGGACACTCATCTGGCCTTGGACCAAATTCACGAAGTATGTTCTAAAGCTAATTAAGAAGCAAATGTTCTCAATGTATATGAACTAGTGACAGTCAGCTGAGTTCCCTCACTGGTATGTCTTTATTTCAAAGCTCTGTGATTTTGTAGGTATGGTGATGGGTGGCTGTGTATAGTACAAAAGATTTCACTTCTACTATCACAAAAACTTATTGTTCCATATAATTGCTTGTGCTATGCGTTACTGAATCTGTAGTTACTGTGAATGCCTTATGGCAAAGATTAATCTGGCAAACTCCAAGTAGTGTATCCATCACATCCCAAAAGCTCACTGATTACCAGTCCCTTTCCACCCCTCTTCCTTTCCACTTCTCCCCTATGAAAATCTCAGATTTCTGAAGTCACATTATTGCTGTTGCAGCGACATCCAATGAGGCAAAGATGTGACTGATGGAATCCCTGTGAAACCTTCCCATAAAGATCAGAAAACTGTTGACAAAGATGCAAAAAGCACTGAGGGTGTATCTGACAAAGCTGGAGAGGCCAAATGGAAGGATAAAGAATGCCAAAGAATGCTGAGGAGAGCAGCTGTGTATCAAGGGTGTGAGAGAGAGCAGCTTGCCATAAAATCCTGAAATATTTCCTTTCAGAGGCAAATGCCATATATTCCCTTTTAATTTAAACACTTTTTATTTAATATTTTTAATTTTGTTGTTTCTGCAAATTCAAACATAAGCACACATAATAGTACTGACGTGTCTTTTGCTTGTAAGATGATAAAACCCCAGGTCCAGCAATGCTTTGTGCAGACAAGAGATACTGAATAGTCACACTGCTGCTTCCCTCCATGCTTCTCCTCTCCCACACTGGAACCCTCCTGTGTGTCATCTGTTTTCTGTGCATGGTGTATGAAGCACTTACCTTTCCCACATGTAGTAGTACACTCGGTTTTTCCAATCTGTTTCCAGTTGTGTTCTCGGTTTTGTCTTGGTGGTTGCACAGCAGGCACCTGGTTTTCTGGCTGATGAGAAGGAAATCTTCCTGGCTGAATAACTGGGAAAGTTCCAGCTGACTGTCCAGTGAGAGTGTCTGCCTCCCTGTGCAAATCCTCATCCTCATGATTTGTACTTTCTGGCATTCCTAGCTGACCATTCAGGGGGTCCCCTGACAATAGACAATAACAAAAACGTAAAATAATAAGCTTCACTTGCAAATGTCAGTCATTGTTTTCATCCACTAATAATCACAACTGGAGCATCATTGAACTTGAAAGCAGCTTTAATTGGCTATGCAGAGACCTCCTAACAGTGTCCTGCAAAGATCGTATTGTTTTAAACTAAGATAACCAAGTCTCAGCCAGCAACTACATTAAAAGGTGAAGAATCTCCAAACACACTGTAGACTTAATGCATCTAGTGCCAAAATTTCCCAAAGCCTTTTTTTTCGTGTGTACCATGCTCTCTGCATTCTGTGCCTCCCCATGTCACAGCACAGCTGCTCCTTGTTAGGAACAGACTGCAAACACACAGAAATTTGTCAAGGCAAGTCACGAATGTTAAAAGTAGGACCAAACTCACTTGCAAATTTTCTACTGTCCTTCAGAACTTCATACCAGTAAACACAGCACATATCCACAGCTCAGACAGGAGCATGAGCAGTCCAGATTTAGCTTGGGAAGGCAACAGTTTTGTGTTTCATCCTCCCCAGTTAGGGGAGGAAAGAGAAGCAGTGAAGGGTTGTTTTACATTATCTCAGACTCTGAAGAGAAAAATCATGTTCTATTTCATTTCTGAGACATGGTTACAAGACTACAGCTCATGCAAAGCCATGGTTTACATTTTAACAACAAGATTATTACTGAAAGTAGAGATATATGACCAGGTTCCCTGCTACAGTATAAATACTCCCTGCCAGTATTAATTCATTGAAGTTACCAAATCTATGCAGACATTGATGTGCCTCTTCCACATCAATGGCAGCATTTACACTGAATTTAATGGTATGAATTTCTCCATTAGCTTACTGGGTAACAAAATGTGTATAATTATAGGAAGTAGTGGCATTTTACCTGGCCTCCTGTGAGCAAGCAATGGAGGACTAATGACATTGTCTCCTGGAATGATATACTCATAATGGATACCGGGGTTAGGCTGCTGATGTATCATCTAAAAAGAAAAACAGCCATATATTCACTTCTTCCACTTGTTATATTACTAATGCTTAAATACATACTTGAACTGATCGACTATGTAACATTATTTATCATTGGTCAGGATAGAAATGAGGGCCAATGACTGTCTTGAAAAAAATGCATAAAAAGACACTCGTTTCTGGAAAAAATAAGAAAATACAGGTTACTGTGTTTGTGAACTGAGCTAGCTTTGATGGCAGAGAATCTGCTTCTCTAGATCTTCTTTGGGAAAAGTAAACCTGCCACGGTCAGGGCCTGGTGCGGGCAGCAGGGGCTCAGCCAGGCCCCAGCAGCACAAGAGACATCCTAAGGTCACCAAAGCATCCTCAGGCAGAAGCAGTGTGACAGATGCCTGAGGAAACACAAGCAAGGAAGAAACAAAACAGAGAAAAATAAATACCACAGACCCCAATCTACAAATCTAGCCAACGGCCTTTTTTAAGGTTTATCAGTTGTACCTGAAGGAAGCACGTGCAGACAGCACATACGTGGTACACCCCGTGCACCAGCTCACAAATCAAGCTGTTCCTTGCATCACCTCCACACCACTCGACAGAGACTCAGCAATCAACTAGCTAAAATTACTAACACTATGCTGCTCTCACCATAAGCATGCCTCAATAAAGATCAAGTGAATGGATTACAAAGGCCCACATACTTGTCAGAGCAGCTGAACAGCAACCGTGCAATCCTCCTGCATCCTTCCACGCTAATTTTCAACTGGATGCAGTTGCAATGTAAGCGCAGCCACCCTCCCGCTGCTTTACAGCTAGCTGCAACAACTCTATCAAAGCGTTCTTTATGAAACACAGGCGTGAACCATAAGCTTTTCTGCTTCAAATGTAAAAATGAAGGCGAGTGGTTTCAGACTGCTGCTGCACAAGCCCATGTGAGCTGACACGAGCACGCCTCAGAAAGTCAGCATCACTTCTTGTCTGCTTGTTTAAGCAGTTAGGCATAATAAGACCTGAGCAAGACAGGGCTTTATGAAAGCTCTTTAAAACCGTTAGCAGCACACTCCATACCCAGCTGGCTTGGTGTTACATTGCTGCTGCTGAGAGCCTGAGCATACTCACACTAGGAAAGCAGGGATGCCATCAGCTGCTAATTTCACTGGTTTAGCTTTGATTACACCAGTACTGCTTGTACTGACACTGCTGCTTTAAAAGTCCTGAACTCCTTCTGGGGATTGGTCTGGTAGAAGCTTCAGATTACACTTTAACTTAAAGTACCTTTTTTAAAAAAAAAAAACAAACCAAACCAAAGCAAACCAAATAAACACCCGAGCTTGCACTAGCTCTTTGTTTCTGACAAACCATGGGCAGAAAAGAAAAAAGCCATGCTATGCCAAAGGCTTTATGACCCAGCAGAGCACACCTGCGCTTCAAGGCTTCACTAAATTCGTCACACCAGTTAACACCAACTAGGGATTCAGATGTTTGCTTTTCCTTGTGTCAAAATCACTTTTTCCTTGCCAAATATAATAGCTGTTCCTCTAAACTCTGTCCCTCAGAGATCATTCACTCTTCTGAACCATCTAATAATGCATTGCCTGCAACATTTTTTATAAGGGTTGGTCCTTCCCATGTCGCTTTGTTACCCAAAAAATACACTCTCTTTGTGTTTGGTCCTGAGAAACCTGAGCACTCTGAAGGTGACGTCAGCAGATGAGTGACCCCCACCTTCCAGAACCAGGACCCTCCTCTTAAGATGGTTCCAGGAACAGCTTTCCAATGGTTCCTATGGTTTTTCCATCACATTTCTCAAAATAACTGACAGGCACATGTTATAAAGAGTTTAAATGATGAAGTCCCTGTGAATACATTGTCACAGCTTTCCTGCAGGAAAATACCTGGAATTATACAATAGTTTTGCTTTGAGTTAGTGGACCTAAGTCTTTGTAGCAATTTATACTTCAAAATCGGACAAAACTTGCATCTCTCTTTATCTTGCTAATTATAACCTGCTGTAACTTAAAGAGCTTTTCCCTCTACATTTTTAGAGTGGAAGACAGCATTTTTAGAGTAGAAGAAAGGAACAGAAAGCTATTTGGAGTTCCTATCTGCAAATCTCTTCATTTTTCTACACAGGGCATAAAGATCGTGAGTATGGATGAAACAAGAATTACATGATTCAGGAACTGCAAGACAAAGTCTGAAAAAAGACATCTGTATCTGCGCGGCCGCAAATTTCAAATCTGTAAGAGAGGCTGTGTCATCCTGACGATTGATTTTCTTTCATCTAGCCCTATCCATTTTTATCTTCCCACACTATATCGAATAAGACACTAAACAATCAGCTTATAATGAACTATAGTATTCCTCATATCTACAAGAAACATCTCAGATTAGAGTCCAATCAAACTAGATATGGCAATCCATAGCAGCAGCCACAGAGCAAAACTGATAAAGCTATGCCCTTCGTGCCAGATTTCTTATATTCATTGCAAAAACAAAAAAAGAAGAGACTAAGCCTGAACTAAACGTTAAAATATGATAAATTTAAGCCTAATGTTTTTTTATGGTATTAGTTTGGAAATATCTGTTTAATCCATTTCCTGATCCTTTTCTCTCTGGGGCGTTAAATGTCAGGCATCAATCAGCTGACAATAAAAACTTAAGACCAAACCTTAGCTCATAGCATCCTGTAACTACATGACGACACGTATATTTTAAAACATGGAGTCTGCACTGCAGAATCTAGAAGCCCAACCATTCAATCTTCCAGGCTTTTGCCAGTCTTACATTGCAATCAATCAGAGATTATCCAAAAAGAAGCAATGTTTCCATAATTATTACATTGCTTTACTAAGACACCATATAGCAGATGGGGAATAACTTTGCCAACATCTAACTTTTCCCAGCTGAGTAATCAGGGTACTTACTCTTCATTTTTCTACGGAGCAACCCAGCACACTCACTTTTCCACCCCATATTGCATTTAAGGGCAAAAAAGCTGTAGGTGGATGAAACATCCACATCACCAGTTAACCTATTTTTTTCAATGAATGGATTTCACCATATGAAAGTGTATAATCTCAGAACACACACCATTTATCTTTGAATAAGTTGTAATCAATTCCAGTTTTACTTTTTATTTCAATATGATGCAGTAAAAACCTGTCCCATCTGAAGTAAACAGCTTTTTCAATATGATTCCCCCTCTTAGCCACAATTTGTCTTCTCTCTTCCTTACTCAAATTATCTATTATCTGTGGTCTCCTTGCACAGCTTCCTATTAAAACTGCCCTGCTTCAAATCCCATATTCTATACTTCTTTGACTTGGGTGGCTTTTAAAGAAAATTGAGGTGGTATCACTCTGAGAGGCCTTGTCCAATTTAGGTATTTGCTTCAGTTCACTGTAAAATTAAACTACACCAAATTTGCTTGAGCAGGAAACTATCCCAAGAAAATCCAGTTCACAAAAAAAAACCCTGGACATTTGTATGCTTAACCTCTATTTTATTGAACAAGTAAAATTGGTTTTACTGGATCAGTAAAGTCTGAGAGAAAAAGGCTCCATTGTTATTTAGATTTCCTATGATCTGCAGCAAGATGGGAGCAATGGCAAGCAACAGTAAAATATCAAAAATAATGTTTCAAAATTAAAGGAACAAAACAGTAACAAAGTATTGGTACTGAATGAAATTTTAGCGTTGCACATTATCAATGAATTGAAAATATTTTTCCATGAGGAAGATTAATCTAAATACAAGAAACTTACATAGACATCAAGGACTTCATTTGTTGGACCATCAGCTAAAAACGACTCTCCCGCAGTGCTGGAGATTTCATTTGGGCGTTTGTAAGTGAACATTGTCCCACCACCTTCGTATCTCCCAGGTCGATCAATTGCCCAGTTTCCGTTGATGATGGACCGTCCTGAGCGACTCCGCAGCGCTGTAGAGGATGGGGACAGAAACACAAGGACTTTGATCAGAAGAAATCATCTTCACGTACTGGTGCCCAATCAAATCCCCAAGGTGCATTACACTGTTGGGTGTTCTCTGATGCCAGGGGACAAAGCTCTGTGGCTGCTGGAAATAACAGTTATATTAGTAGTTGTGCAAAAAAAACCCCAAGCTTAGAAAACTTCATCCGAACACTCGGTATGTTTATGCTGCAAGAAAACAACGAAAAAGCAAAGATAGCTTGGAAACCCTTTTCAACAGTTTCTCGTAGGTTGCCATGGGGCTCTCCGCCAGCCATCAGCATACACTGAACACACATGGATGCCGAGGAAGTGGTTTTCCTCCACTTCCTTTCACTGAATTGACTACTTTGTGATTTAGACAGAACAGAACACAGAGGCAGATACAGAAAATCAGTACATTATACAATACAGAAGCACCAAACAATTTAGGGACACATGAATATCCTGGGTTGCCAAATATTCCAGTTATTCTTCATGAAGCCATTTGGCTACTCCCTCCATTTCCTTTTCAGAACATGATTTTTTTGCCAGAACATCTGCAAAGCCCTGATCTGCAGCACTGTTTAGAATGATGAGCTCTCTGTAAATGCCAGTAGGATCTCCTGTGTAGGGAAAAGTGACTTTGCAAATGAGACACTAGCCAGGGAAGGATAAAATATGGATTCAATATCCAGTTGTGCAGTGCATTCCCTTTGTCATTGTGGGCAGGTGACTGACTTCTAGGTGCCTCTGTTCCTTCTTGTTCCTACGTCCTTTATCTGTCTATGTGACTATAATTTTAAGTCCATAAGATCAGAAACTCCTGTCACATACATACATGTGCATAATTTTATGCAATATTACAGTTACATATTTTTAAATATAGCAACATCTTGAGGCTGAAACCCTACCAGACATCATTTAAGTACACAGGAAAGACATGACCGTTTCCCTAAAGGCCCTACTCAAAAAATTTCAATTTTATTAACGAAAGAATTTGCCTTTAAATACCGACTTTAAAACAGATGACAAAATCTACTAATATCCATGGCTGTGTATTGCTTGGCCATTTACCTTTTAATGAAAATTCAACGTATGAGATTTGAAAATTCAGGGTCGTGGACCCAGTTATTCCAGACACTGTTTCTACTTTGTCCTGTCACAACAACTGCGATACAGAATAAAAATGCTTTCAGCGTTATACACAACTATTTATGCTGCTGGGAAAAATCAGAAAGCCTACATGCATGGCCTAAATGATGGGAAATTAAATTTATGCCGTTAATTCCAAAGTAATACACATTACAGAAGAAACTTAAATTGTTCTTGCATATTCCAGACATCTGAATTAACTGAATTAATCAATAGAAGCAGTCTGTCTGCTTTTGCTGCAGGCCTCTTCGTGAAGAACATCAGTGTGACTGCGTGGTGAGAAACAGTCACAAAATGTCAATGTAAAGGCGCATTATGTTAAGATAAATAAAGACAGTAGAGAACCACACTGCAAATATCACTGTTCTTTTACATAAATTAGTGATTTTAAGTGCAATACTACTGCCACATTTCAGAAACCGTGTCAATCATTTTATTACTTTTCTTTGAGTACTCCCTTGTTGAAAAAAAAAACGCTTCCGTATTGAGAAAATTCCATAATTATAGCTAAGGACGCAGACAAATATAGACATAGGGATCAAATACCAATCATTCCAATTTGAAGCAAAAAAAATAGGGAAAGTAATGAAAAAAACAGGTCTGTAAATTCAAAAAGAATACTTTTCACACAATGGGCCTGCCAGCTTCAATCCAACAAGAAGCTGTTGAGGGGAACACTTTAATAAGACTCAAGAAGGGACTGGACTGGCAAAGATATATTTTTTTTAGTTAATAAAAGTAAATAGCTGCAAAGGAACATCCTGATATTTAAAGTTTGATCTTCATAACATGCTATGTATATTAGGCTAAGACCTATAACTGGAGCAGATTATTTTATACTTGCCAACCACATATTCTTACAATATCTAATGAAATACCTTACTGTTGCTCACTACAAGATGCAGGGAACTGGGCAGAGCACTACGTCGGGTCCACAGAGCAAGTTCTGTAACCCTGCTAGAAGACCGAGCTGATTTCCAGGCTTAAAGATGATCCAGCATAGAATTCAGAACAGAACACACCGAGTGAAGGGACAGTGACACTGCAGTATCCTTGCCTTGTTAAGCTGCAAGAGTCAAAGTCTTTTTCCCTTATGGGAGTGGTTGCTGCTGACTAACCAATTATTTTTAATTTACTTAATATTGACGAAATTCTTTATAGAAGACAACTTGATGGTGAAGTTTTATTTTACTTAACGCTACATGGGTATTTTCCCAAGAGCTATCATACATCCACTTGCTTCCCAGGTCTCATTTTCTGACAGATTAACAAAACAGTCTCTACAGTGTGAACATTAGTTGAAAAATATTTCATACATCAGCCACGAAAATGGCATCATCATTATTCCCACAGTGCTGGGAAGAAAAATTACGGCTCGTACAGTATTGCATAGAGGTTAAATATGAAACCCATTCACACTATTTACATGCTATTTACACTTGTTACATTTTAATTCAAGCAACTGTGGAGTAAACGTTTCTCCAAAATTTATTGCAGACTGGTTTTACATTGTTTTTTAATATGGAACACTTCCTTAACTTTCTGATCTGAGTATTTTTTCTTATATTGCTGCTAAACAAGTAAAATAAATGAATTATCAAGAGTTCAGAAGACAGACAGACAGCTGGCTAAGTTTAAATTGCTGTTAATAATGAAGCTGTAGAAAGATGGTTGTCTGAGAAACTGAATCCATTAAACTTTCAGTTCTAATCCATCATATGACAGGTCTGAAGGAGGCCTCCCCATAAAAAGGAAAAACGTGCCTCTTTTTATGTTTTGATCACTCTGCAGCTACCACCTCAGCTCTGCCCCCTGAAGAATTTTTATGGTGCTAATATTTTTAGCCAAACCATGAAAGATTATGTAAAGCTTTACTGTTAATTCCTCATGAGGAATTCCTCATACAGTCTGCAGCTATTTCATCTATCTTTCATCCTGGATCAGCTTCTTAACTAAAACTGTGTTGTTTACAGTGGCCTTCAGTAATGTTTTGCACCAGAGATATGGAATATTTCAGGATACAAACTCTGATCAACACTTCTGCTTGGGCTACAATTCTATGGCAAAATCTCAATAGGCCACACATTAAGACTTGTATTTCAAGTATCTGAAGAGTACTAATTAATTTTCTACAGTTCAGCTTACAGCTCTCCTTTTAAAGATGTTTTAAAGACATCTTTAAAGACATCTTTAAAGACAGCTCCTGTCTTCGTGTTGAACTGTTCTATGCAGCCTCCCCCCACAACACATTAAAAAAAAAACCAGCTAAAGACCATTTAAATCAAAGGTCATTGATACAGTTGCACAATGGAGTGAAGTTCTGTAAACAACACTGGCATCCACTTTCAAGGTCAGTATTTCCAGTTAGAAGTTACGTTTGATGGTCTGCAAGAGTAGCTTTTGTAATCCTAGTTTAAACTACATCCCTGCAACCAGAAAATTACATAATCCATTTCTCCACTATTTTAAAGATAATTCCATTACTATAGTTCCCTTTTATTGCGTTTTTCAACCGACAGCTTTCTCAATTCTAGCTCACAACATGCTCCTGCTCCTGAATGTTAGCGACTACTTCACACTCTCAGGTGTTTTTAAAAAAAAACAAAAAACAAACCTACAAAAAGTTTGTAACACAGAACTAGAAAAATATATGAAGATATGACCTTAGCTTAAAAACACCCCATTATTATTATTATTGTTGTGAAAAAGATCATCCAGCCTGCACCAAAACTTTCTATGAAACTTTCAAGTATGTAACAGTAAATTAAGAATACTACATAGGAAAAAATGCACTGCTCCTTACCATCTACTAACTCACTTGTTTTGGCATAAATCGGTCACTCTGCTTTCTCCTCTCCCTTCAGCTATAGCTAATTTGACAGCTACAGTAAGTTTTGGTGTTCCAGTTTTTAAAAGTTTCAACGTTTGCAAATAGATGATTTCCTTATTAGAACGACAGCATCTCATTTACAGTACTACCACCAAAAAAACCCAACCCACCTTTAAAAAAAAATCAGAGTGTAGATATAATTCAGGTAAAACCATTTGCTCTTCTGCTCAAAACTCCTACTTTAGATTAAGAGCATAGTGCTGCTCAGGCAGATGGAGAGGAAGCTGGAAAAAGCTGATACCATTGCATATCTCCCGAAGACAGTTTCCACAAATGTTCTCTCATTCCCCTTACAGCATCTAATACACAGATTAGTAGACATAAGGTAATTGCTCGATTCATTTTCTGCTCCTCCGTCACCTCCCTGTTTCCAGAATTATTGTCTGATCTTTAACGTCTCAGGGTCCCCCTCAGTTAAAACTGACCAGAAAGTCTCTCTAGCCCTTCTCATCTCTGAAAACAAAGTAAATAGCTGGAATTTGGCCATCTTAAGATTATTCCCCTGCAATATAATAAATATTAACTTGAACAATAGAATAACTCACTCTCTGTCATGAACTGTATGTGTGAAAATAACTGCCTTGATGAAAGGAAAATGTTACACGTCAGTCCCAGTGAAGTAATGGTGAGTCAGTAAAAGAATATCACATGTACGGATCCACTGCAGAGGTTAGGGAAATAACTCTATATGAAAAATCCTAATATACTTCCAGCTAAGTTAAGTTTGAACAAAATTAGCTTTCCAGATATTTTTAAGTACCTAAATTAGTAACAAGACTCATTAAATCTACAGCGGAAAGATTTTAAGACTTCCAGAACTTTTCATTTCATAGTAAATTCACATTATGCAAGACAAGCCTCTTCTCGTGGCATTTTCCTAAGCCTTGTTTCTGGGAAAAGCCCCAAACATCTGGCTGTGAAAATGGAAGTTCATATAAAGTCAATGTAAAAACACATTCAGCTTGAGTTACAGGACAAAGGTTCATATCACATCTTAATTTATCTCATTATTATAACATAATACAACAAAAAAGAAAGTAAGCAATTAAATAGGAAGAAATGGCAACTGCCTCTATAAGATATGCAAATTACAGTGAATTGATGTTCATGTGTCAGGTATTGCCAACATTACGTGTGTGGAATTGTTACATACCATCAGACAGCAACATTTACAGGTACTCCAAAATATGAAGAGAAAAACAGAGTCTTTGTTGTATTCAGCTCACTTAAATACTTCTGAAAATTGTCAGAAAAAATGCCAGAAAAAGATTCAAGTACTTGCAATAAAGATAATAATTAATTGAAAATAAAATCAATAGCTTGGCATTAAGTACTAATATGAATATTTCTACACAGGCAAAGAAAAAAACTCCCGAATTTTATAGACGACTGTTGTGCATGAGTGAAGGACTTAAAATCTAGTAAATTGTTTTTGAATATCTACTGTAAAGGTGCTAGACAGTTTTCAAGGGAAACAATTCTGGGCAGCAGAGTATTTACAGGGAAAACGTACGGTGAAATTTTGGAACAAACCATTAGTTTGGATTTGAATTTAGTGCGTAGGTAAGGAAAGCAACAATTTTGTAGAACTATGTGAAGGACAGCTATCTGAGCAACTTCTACAACAATTATCAAGACTGTGCAAGATAAAATAAGAGTTTTCGATTTATTTATCCTCACATTCCTCATACATGGATTTTGATAGGTCTTTTATCTACACATTCAGTTTTAGCCTACCCAATGTTAAACACACCTTATGTTATATAAAGTATAGCCTGTCTGGCATTGCAAATTTATAAAACAGATGCTAAAAGCTTTGTATGATCCAGAAAGAATATACATGCACTATTCCCAGTCCCTGTGCCTCAGAAAACTGGAAACATCCCGATCCATGTAAACAGTCTGATATATTTTGTAAACTTATTGCTGAATGACTCCTATTTTTCTAACCACTATCCTATCTGAAGAGAAGTATTTTACGTGCGGGCCTAGTACCTCACTATCTGCAGTACATTTTAACCCAAAATCGCATAGGCACAGTACCAATAATAAAAGGAAACCTCTCAAAACTGGCAACAGCACTAATATTCAGAGTAATACCACATATTTATTTTCTATCCTAAGGCCTTTTTGTCTGGGAGAACAGTGTCCTAAGCCCTACTTAATTGCTTTACAAACCACATAAAGTCTTTAGACAGACAGAATCAAAGTTATTTCCCGTATATTAAACTTATTAAGTGTCTCTCGTTTGGACCTGACCCAAACAGAGAGAAGCAGAGATTAGTTCCTCTCTTCTGGGAAGAGGACTGCACGCTTGTGCCTGCCGTCGGTGGGAAACAGTCAGGGCTTGTGCTGCTGAAGTTAATTGCAAATGTCTCGCTGGTAATTTAATCCAGGGAACCTTGACAAGCTGCAGATGCAACTCAAGATGCAAGTCAAAGATTGATAAAACATGGTAAAAAACTATTCGATAAATTTCCTCAACAGAGGCAGCTACCAAAGGCGACCGGGTGAGCTGGATGGGGCTCTCAAGCCGCGTTTGTTCTGCAGCTGCCAATTACACCAAAGCATCTTATAGGCATAGTGTAGCAACTGTCTTGTTTTGACACCTCAGCACAATTTTTACTTGACACATCACATTTGGAGCATATTTTTGGTAGCTTACTTTAATAAGCATATTTTTAAAAATTTTGTTGCCGTTTATAAGTTGAATTAAAGTGTAAGAATGTTTTGGCTAAATTAGTTTTCCTTAGAAACAACAATGCCTTCCCAGCATCTTTAGAGAAAGTGCCCAGAAACAGCTGCAGTAAATAATATGACTAATTCTGAAGAAGCACTACGATGAAAGAAGCGAAAGAAACACATAAGTTCTACTATTTATTTTTCCTGTGTGAAAATACGTTATATGGAGCTTTCAGAGACAAATCGAAAATATTCACACAGCGGATTATAAAAATGAGTGCAGAATGGTGCATCTTGTACCACTAAACCGTAAAGGTACCCTTTGGTGGCATCTCCTGTGAGCTGCGTCAGTCTGTTTCATGGTGACACCCCTGCATCCCTTGGCAGCGGGGAAGGGGACAGTGCGGGAGAGACACGGACGTGGGGGGTTGCTGGAGAAGTCCAGCGCCTGGCCTGCAGCACGCCGGCCAGTAACTCGGAGCAGCCCACGCTGACAGCCTGCTGACCAGCTGCCCTACCACACGTCCAACTCCTAACACCACCGGCTACTTCAGAATGCTTACAGATTGTAAAACTCTCTCTCCAACAGTACTTGAAGACCACTTCAGATGTTTTTTAAAACAAACAAAGAAAAAATCAAACCAAAACCTATTCAGTTTTACAAACTATATCTCGCCTTCGTGCCTGTCAGCCTTGCAGTATGGAATACACAATGCATTTTAAGTCAATAAAGAAAGAGCATATTGATCACAATCTAGAACTACTGTAAATCATAGTATACAGTTACTAGGCTCCTTGAAGTACCTCTGATGCATACAGACAGAAGAAGCCAAATGCCTAGAGACTCAATAGTCTACAGTTTTAAAATAATGAAATATGGACCAGTTCAAATAAATTCTCTGAAAAAACTCCTTTCCAAAAGCATAGATATTTGCTGATTATTAGAACACACCTTACGTACGGAATATTTATGAGAAATTTGGCACACTTCTTGTGAACGGAATTATGTAATTATTTTCCTCTGACCTTTCGAATTCAAACTCCTGTTGAGGGCATGGCAAAGCTCCCACAGGACTCTGAGCTTAATTCAAGAAATATTAGTAGGGCTAAGAATCTCGTAATCAGAAAGAATTAAATGATCTTTAACAGTCTGATCCTACAAAACCCTTCTTCTAGAGCCAACTCAGGATATTAGAAAATGGTCAGCAGTTCACTGAGGGGGCCCTAAATTTGTATCAGATTGTGTACACTCAATCTGAAGACAGTATCTCTGCAGGTGGGACACCTTCATCTCTCGCACTGTATTTGGGTTCTTTACTGGCAAGCAAGACAGGGTAAGGGTACAGATCTTCCATGACAAAAATAGGGCATCTTCTAACTGTGCATAGCTGAGACAAAGTCTTGCTGAGCTTTCAACCATTTTGGAAGTTCAAAGCCATAACCGGTCACTTCAACAGCATCAGAAAGTACCCAGACCAGAGAGCAGGACTGTGCACTGCGAAGTACCATGTGACCTTAAGTAATTGTGACGCAGAAGAATACTTTCTACTAAAAACTTCAGGACAAAAAACCCTGTGGATGTCTCCCCTATCCTGCAGTCCAGGGAGGACCAGAAGCAAACACAATACAAAAGCATAATACGACTTTTTACGTGTTTTTTAGAACCCGACTGAAACCAAGAGTAAGCTGGATCCTGTGGTATTTCCAGTCCTTTTTCAAAGCCTCGGAACCAGAACTTTCTGCATGACTATCCAAATTCGAGATACTTATTCATATTTGGATCTGGGCAGCACCTGAAATTTTGCTTCTGTCTTTCTATACAGTTACCCAAAATAGTGTAATACAGACCCCTATCCTTACAAATCTCAATCATTCTTTCACCTAGTAGGAATTGAAAAATCTACTTTTTAGAAACCAACCAAACATCTTTACAGCTTTGAATAGCTTGGGCACATGCTTATTTCCCAAAGATATTGTTTCAAGTTATCCATGAACTGAGTAGTAGTCATAACATTGCCAATTAGGTATGACACAGTGTTATTGCTAACAATAGCATACAAGCAATTGCTTAAACATTTTCTTAGTACAGAGTAGATAAAGATGGAGATAAAAATACCAGATTTGTACTACTATTACAAGAGAATTATAATTCAAGTATACTATTATTTCCAAGGAAAGACTTAGGCAGTTTTCTTTCTTATCTAGACTATTAACAGTAGAGTTCAGATCAACATTATGTTCTTCAGCATAATCCTGCTCAAGGAGTTTTTCTGATATTCTACTTGGGAAGCTATCATATCATATCAAAGAAATTCTGCTTCATAGGAGAATAAATTTGAAACAGTGAATTGCATTAAACTGATTTTGCCAAGTTTGTTCTGAGGTTCTACTTTTGCAGGTTTTATCCTTCCACAGTGACACAGTCAAAAAAAAGCCGGAAAGCCGGTACAAGAGTTTCCTGGTCTGCTGTCTTAGGTCTAATTTACTGTTGTTCCAGTTGTGAGGGAGCAGACATCTGCTGGATGCATTTCCTAATGATTATGAGAGCTTTTTTTTTTTTTTTTATAATGTGATATAGTAGATTCATACTGATTTGAAGACTGGGCACGTAATCTTTCGTGTTAGAATAGACATAGATTACTTAATGGTAAGTTAGAAGAGGTAGATGAGAAATCAATTGATCTGATGGAAAATCTATCTTCAACCTCTAATTTCTGATTATAAACTGGCTTTTCTGAATCTGTAGTTTCATACTGCAGACCTATGTTATATATAGATGTCACAAAACAATCTTTGTTACTGACACTAGATGAGTGTGCTGGAATCCAATTCCAATTCCAGTTCATTTACTTTTTGCCATTCATCTTCCTCGGCCACTTTTCTACGACGCAGCCAGCAGGCTTAATGAGAACAGCAGTGCCTGTTCTACTTCAGCTTCTGGGCAATTTCCTTTTCTGGATTTCATGCAGTCACCAAGTGTTGAGATGTTGGGAATGCAGTTGCTTCCAAGGACATGCTTAAAATAACATGTTTGTTAAGATAGTTCTTTAAGATTTCATCCTCTTCCTGTCTTATCTGTTTCGTTTAACCTTGGTTTTGGTCCAAAATAATCTGACAGTATTTTAAAATATTTAAGATCCTCTGGAAATGTCCTCTGGTTTTGATACATTTTTCTTTGGCGTTTGACTATTTTACAAACAAGTCCAATACTTGATAAAGCTAAATTACAAAGGCTTTTTGTGCTGTGTCAGCTGTACGCTGTGATCAGTCCGCATTTCGATTCTGAATTATGCGCAGAGATGTGTCAGTGATTGCAACACTGCATTCACAGAAGACAAGTTATTGTCAATTTTTCCAATGGTTTGTTGTCTGGAGGAGACATGCTGTCTCCTAACTTTTCATTTCAGATTTTCTGACTACCATTCTAAGCTCCCCTGCAGCCCACTGTTAAAAGAGGTCTAAAACCAAACAACTGATTGCCCTTTCTATACTCTTTACAGCTGTACTAGATGGTAAAGCTCAGAAAACAAAACCAGACAAACCCCCAAATCCAAATGATATTACTTTGGCACAAAATGAAATGTTTTGCTTCAGTGTCGGAACCTTAGTGCCTTTGGTCTGACTCTGAAAAATGTAGATTGAATTTGACATTTAATTGTGTCAAAATAAAAATTTGAAAATATTGTTTCACAAACATCTGTTATGTTCCTGAAAGAGCTGTGGCCACAAGTACCAAACGAATTTGCCACAGATACATGCCTAGTTTTCATCCTGCCTCAGCCTTTTATCGAACTTGCTACTTTTTGGCAGGTATTTCCCAAGTTTTAATTACAATGGCGAAACAATTTTGGTTCAGTTGTGTAATTCTTTTTTTCTCTCTCTCTATATCAATTTATCAAATCTCTAAAGCAGCATCATGGGTAAAGTTTCACAGCAAAATACTGCCATCACTGTAATCTCGTTACTTTATGATATTTCTGAGATTGTCCTCAGAGAAAGAAGTTTAATCTTGCTCAGAGCTCCTCATGTGCCTGTTCTTGCAGATCATCTCGGGCAACAAATCCCACTAGAGCTTTCAAAAGAATCCTGGGTTTTTTTCTACCCACAAAAAGAAAATACTGTTTATTTGCTTAAAGGTACAGGTTTTACAGTTAATCATTGCAACCAGAAATGGTTTTCTTCTGCCACTGATGCAAACAGTCCTTTTCCTTTTGGAGTATTCATTAAACTGTTGCTCTCTAATTTCCCCCTGCTGATGCAGCTCCCTCTTCCCTCAGTTATGCCTCTTCCTTCTTTCACTTCTCACTCCAAAAGCCACACTGATGCATCAGCACAAGGAAAATGCCGGGGCGGCAAAGCAGAACAGATAATTAACTACTGCTGCAATAAATAATACGGGCTTTGAGAAACAAAACTGATTTATCAAATAGCCATACGATCTATTACAGCAGGTTCAAAGCCTCAACAGCTTCAATAAAATCTCCAGTCAAATTTCAGAGAGAATTTAGATCTTACAAAAGAGCGTATATCTTTAGCTTCTACCAGAAGAGGACGCAGTATTTCCCGATATTTTTAAATACAGTCTTATAGGTATTAATAACAGCCAGCTGAAACAAACCCACATTAACTAGTCTACCCTTCCTCTTTTGTCAGGACTTTTTGATGAGATGAGAAGCAGAATGAAATAAACACACTCTCTGACTACAGTATTCTCACACTTCAACTTCTGATACTCTGGCACATGCAAGTTACTACAGAATATGCATGATACGTGGCATGACATTTGCAAAATATGTGATTATGTGGCATTTATTGTGCTTCAGTGTCACTACTGCTCTCCCATACACCATACTCATCAATCCCAATGGGGAACAGTGTGCGACACTGAAAATCTAACCAGGGACGTTTTGCAAACAGATATAAATAGTAGTGTTCATCAATCAGAGGATTTATTTAAATCTGTTTACTCGCTCAGCTGCTAGAGTAAGACTGTAAATATATGTCTGTATATGGGCTGGAAGTTTTGATATAGGGAGCTCATGAAGCAGGTTAGATGATGCAAGTAAAAAGGTTAATTAAAGCACAAGTTCAGCATTTTGGCAATTCTTCCACTGCACAGCGTAAGCACTCCTTACAAATTGTATCTTGAGTTTCACTTTCAGGGTTTTTTTCTGTTATTGCTTCCCCTCTTTAAAATTGCTCTAATAAAAAGCCTTTTTCCCGTTTTTCCAACAGGTGCTTTTGAGTGATTGATGACTTCTAAATATTGTTATTAACACTTACATAATTTCCTTGCTTTCCATAGCGAGTAAGTTACACAGAGGCAGTAGTCCCAAATATTGAGGTAAGACTCTAAGTAGTTACCTGGAGCATACAACGAATTTCTTACAGCTTTTATTGTAGGACATACTAATATTTACTGAGAAAGCACATGAAAGAATAAGAGGAGGCAAGAAATGAGGTTCATCTTTATGCTAGTGTTATGTTTACGAGGTCTCTAGCACAAAAGTAAACCTGCTTAGTCCTCTTTAGCATGACAGGCTTTATTCAAGTCAGCAAAGTGTGGAGCCATTAATGGTATGCTGTTAACTATATATGCAAATGTTGCTCTGTGTCAAGATCTCAATAACCACTACCACAATTAAAGATATAACAATACAATTCTGCACCAAGGGTGTTTTGATTCCCAATTTCTATCAAAGTGTATGGGCTGCAATGAGTAAAAACATCCTGTAAGAAACTACATCACTCCTAAACACAGTCATTGTATTTTATTAGTATTATATTACAGTCCTCTATACTGGAGGAGAAGTAAGAGACAAGTTATTGAAAGGCCAGCACAGTATTTGTTGAAGGTAAGACTCATTCAAAAAATAATTGAAAAAGAGCTGGTTTCCTATTATTCTGTAAATGAGCTAAACTAAAACGACTTCCACAATTAATCTACACAATGAGAGTATATGATAAAGAATGATGAGCTTTCCATTTATTTTTACCTAGCCATTCTCTATAATTATATACATCAAATACGTTTTATTAAGTACTATTAAAATAATCTATAAAAAGCTCACTCTCTTTTAACTTGCACAGAAATTTCCCTCGAGTTGAAAGCATAGGAAGATATGACTGAATTCTCAATTCCACTAAAGTCAGTGTAAGTATTCTGCTGTTTTCAATGGTATATAATTTTACCATTGTTCAGGTTTGTCCTGAAAATACTGAAGAGGAAGGACAGCAGGGCTGGCACAAAAGTAGAGTGAGTGAAATGAAATGGGGAGAAGATAAAAGACAGCACTGAAAAACAGAGGAACGGGGTAAAAATCATGCATGTCTTGTACCTGTAGAGAAACTATGTTAAATGTATACGCAGTTGCACATCTACAATTCTGTTTTAGGAAATAGAGCACCTCAAGGGAACTCTTGTGGTTCAGAAGCACATAGGAATTGATCGGCAGAATAACACACATCCAACTCAAAATTGTGGTTTTTTTTTTACTATGCAGAACTTCCAAAAGTCTTTTCACATTCTTACTTATACATCCTTAATCTCTTCCTCTGAAGAAGGCAGGGCATAACTAAGGTTAAAGATTTTAAGTGGCAGTCTCAGAAGTTCAGCTCTTCTAAGGCTTAACAAGAATTTCAGTCTTATCCCAATGAAAAAGCATTTTTAGCAACATATTTCCTGCCATACCTCAGTACCATCGGGAAATACTCTTCACTGGCAACAGCTGTAAACCAAGTATTTAGAAATAACAACCAACATTCAGGACTAGCAGTCTCCAGGAGAGATATGCTTCCAACGTAGCATGCGATATTTTAGCTATGCAGCTCCCCCTGAACCTGCATTATAGTTTTTGGCTTAGTTACATAATTTCAGCTATAATCTGGGTCTTACATTTCAGGAGTTGATGGGACTGGCTGCTAATGGCTCTGAAGGTGATAGCTGAGCCTCCTGGCACCGCTCAGCCGCACATTAGTTAGCCCAGCACAGAAACTAAGCACACATTTGGCGTAAGTCCTATGGGTGGATAAATGCAATTGAATTATCTTCTAATCTAGACACTCCTTCAGTCAGAAGGGCCAGATTAGTGAAATGCACACGTGCAAATACCCCACACTCTTCTCCAGTTGGCATAACAAAAAAAGTTTTGTACGTCCTTGCACTCCTGACAATTGCCAAGAACTAGAATAGTTGTAAGAGAGCTAAGTTAAAACAGCAGATTGTGATCTCTGTAGAAAAACAGCACTGCATCTCATAAGAATCAAAAGCTGAAGTAGAAAGAATTATAACTGGTTCTTTTGTTTGCTCAATAGCTTTGATTCCTAGCAATGAAAAACTGGAGCTAATGAATATTACTAAGCTGTTTTGAATTTCAAGTGGAATTTCTCAAGAATTTTGGATGCTCTGTGTGGTAAAGTTGAATATTGTTAACGCCAAACACACAGATCTGTGAGCTGCGAAGCACTGCTGGATCCCCAGCTCAGCCGTGAATTCCTGCCTCAATGTCTGTCATGCCCACTCTGTGGAGGGCTTTGGAACCTCATGTCTGCCTTCAGTCAAGTCTGACAAAGGTGCTGAAGGCTCAGACACAGTAACATTTGAACAAATGCTGACAGGAGTATAGAGGAGAGATCTAAAATTGTTTCCCCCTACTGAAAAGCCAGTGACAGCATGAGCCCACGGGTATCTGTGATGCCAGGGCCAGCACACGGGGCACGGCACAGCGACTGCAGACACTAGACCAAAAAGAGATCAGAGGCTAACAGGTGGGAGAAGACCGGCTTTGATTAATTTAGTGGCCATTACAGTAAGGATATAGGAGGTTTGATTAATTCAGTGGCCATTACAGTAAGCTTAGAGGCCACGAACTAGACAGACGTAGTTCCACTGGCCGTGTTCAGCCCTAAAAAAACGTTCAATTCTTCACTTACTCTCTCTTCCAATAAAAGCTGACAACAGCATAGTAAACCTTGGTCTTCAGCTTAAAACAACATTACTTTATTACAGATCCTCCCGAGAATTTGGCTCGTAGCAAAGGAAAAGAATATATACACTAGTGAAAGGCTGTCTCCATTTACCTGAGAACAATTTGCCAGAAGATGAATTCCTGGCACAATAAACTGGGTGGTCAGGGGAAAGCTGGAAATGCAGCAAGTCAATTCAACACTGGTATCCACTGTCTCACACGTTCTTTTCTGGCTATAAGGGCTCGGGGCAGTCTTACACATGTTACTGTTTATGTCAGTCTGCACTGCATAAAAAAGATGCTCTGGGACTGAACTGGTTTGATATTTATTTGACAAAGCTATCAAACCATGTGAAACACACAACTGATACCTGGAGGTAAGCCCAGAAACCTATAGACATGACAAAAATGGAAATAATCTCATTTTATTGATGATTTTTATAGGTCCAAGAACAACAAAGAATATGACTGAATTATTTAATGGAAAGCAGCAGCACAGGATTATCCCAAATATAAATAATTTCAGTGTATCACTTCTCACTCTATCATTTTTTCTTTATTCTCAAACTACCTATTAAGCTAAGGAAACAAAAAATTTCTCTGATCAAACTTTTTCATGGAAACACAAAAAAAAATTAGGTTTTTGCAAGTTGTGAGTCTATCCCCAGATCGCTAAATAAGTCTGGCTAATTAATAGCAGTATTTTGTCTGCAGCATAGATAAAACAGTGGAGTGAAGATTCTGAATAGATAACAGAAGAAAATGAGTTAAGTATCACTAGTACAAACTATATAATTATTTTGCCATCAGGAACTAAATTAAAGTTTTTCCAAGTGTATGTGGGGAAGAATATATAAATAACAGAAAGTTGGTTTTTTCCTTCTTTTACCAAGAATTTATTTTCTCCCACCTACACTGTGCAAGTAGATCTCTTGCAAACTGCTCTGCAGACAGTTGTCAGTATTTCTCAGGTTTGATCTTCTAGAACTTCTGCTTCCAGTCCCATAGGTCTCCTGAACAATACACTGAGCAGAGACTGTTACGTACATTGACTAACACAGGACCAGATGTTCCAGAGGAGCTAGGGGAATCTCAATCTCAACAGGCCAAGTTTATGTTCCTAAGCCATGAAATATGACCACAATGACTTTATCGTGCTGAACATTAAATATTCAACATTTCAGAAGAAAATGTCTTATTTCTTCTTTATGATTCCACCTTAGAAAAGAACAATCTTTGTCTTTATGTCTTTGATTAATTCATAATAGAGTTTGATAAGCTCTATCTTCTCCTTTTAATGGAATTTCTCCTGTATCACTTTTTCAGAACTAGAAAAAGCTATTAGCTGTAGCCTTAATTTTAATTTAAATAAAAAATTATATAATCCATAATTTATTTTTTCTGCATTTTAGACAGCATTTTTTCCCACTGTTTAGATTAACAGTGAATTTAGTTTTTTTGTAAAAGTACATCTAGTATATCTAGTTTCGTAGTCAGCTGGGAACATTTTTTCTGTATTTGAGATAAGTAAGTGTGGTCTTTTATGAATGCTATGAGTAAAGAGCTTGGTCAATATCTCCCAGAAGTCATTTAAACTGGCTTTCTGTTGTAAACACAAACTAAATAATTACTGCAATAGCAACAGGTTAAACACGTCTAGAAAAATACTTCATGCTACTGAATGATAGCACAGATTCTTACCACAGTGCAAAGCCTTTAACTCTCTATGACCTATTTCAATCTGCTTCAAGTAAAAAAAAGGGGAGTTTTATCAGGGAGAGGGTAAATACAGAGAAATCAATCTTCTTAATCCAGTTTGTTGTGGGCTAGACCATAATGATTGCCATAATTTAAAGTGGTTTCATTCACAGGCCACCGCCAAGTCATAAATCAAAGCACTGATATTTCTACACACATCGTTATTCCACTACACAAGTACCTTAGAGATCCCCTCCCATACCCAAATACATTAACAGCACGAGCTGCCCCTTCTGCAGTGCTACTGTGATCCATGAATACCTTGCAGTATAATTCTGCAAACAAATTTGACTTCAAGTGCTGTCTTGGGATTGAGTGCCACTGTGACACATTGGCTCAGAGTCTAGAACTCTGCTGGGAACAAAACGAGATGCAAGCGGCTGGAACTGTCTTGGAGAATGTTCATGCTGTATCAGGGAGCCACTGCCAGTGCAAAGCCCAACTCCACTCTCTTCTGCGACGTAAGGCAAGGGTGAAAGCATGCTGCTTGTTCGCTTTAAAGTGGGAAAGTACACGGCTTGGGAGAAACTCTGCTGTACTGCACTGTAATTTCTGCTCAATGATCCCCTTTCCTTCTTCCTTCTTCCAGCACAATTTATAGCCGAAGCAACCCAGAATCAAGGTTGCAAGATCTTCTTCTGCTCTGCCCCTTCTTCATTCAGGCTGACCTCTGCCTGCACAGCACTGAACACCAAGTTTGTCCCCCTTGTAGCATGGAGGTCACTGGCAAAGCACTCCTCATCTTGAAGGAGGAAAAGTTCTCGCCCAACCCATCCATTCCACCTGCAGCCTTTTCATGCTTCGTAGCACAGATTCCAATAGTTAGCCATGTAAGCACTAGTTCAATAGCTACCCTGCTGTCATACTATTAATATTAATGATAAAACACCACTGAAAACTTGTTGACAACCAGGAACTGAAAGCTCAAGTAAACTAAAACAACCTTTTTAAAACTGTACTTTATGGCTCTTACTTCACCACCCAAGGTCTTTGTGCGGCCTTTGTTTAGTTTCATCTGTTAAACTGGAAGCATACGATGCATCTTCCAATTTACCTCTTATTCCTGACTCACGAAATACAGAAATGCTCTAACTACTGACCAAAAAAACTAACAACATTTTTTTTTTGAGAGAAGAAAGCCAAAGACAGTCAACTATATGAACTTAGGAGAGGCTTTAGGATCCTTTAGAGGCTTGGCATGTGCTATGCAACTGCCTTATATATCGTGTAGCAGGACTTGTAGTAACTGCCAGAGTTTGCAGAGCTCGTATAGTTATTATATAACATAAAGCAATTGAATTTGAGAAAGTCATTCAATAAAGCTATTGAGACACCTATATTTAAAAAATGCACAAAATAAGTTTAAACCAATTAACCGAACCAAAAAAGTCTTTGTCAGAAATCATTACCGATCCAAGTAAACAGCAATCCACAGATACTTCTTTGATGACTTTTGATAGATAGATAATCCAGGCTAAAATTCTGCCTAGCATTTTAAAGAATGCATTGGTAGCGTGAGGTCTTGTTTGAATGGGTTTTAGTATTTCCCATTATACTGCCTTTCAATTACAATCTTCTTCATCTTCTTTCCTTTACTTTCTCCACCCCTTTTTATTTCTTTTCTATTTATTCATTTTTTGTTTCTATACTAGCTGCCAAAAAAAAAATCTAAACTAAAACACAAACCCTGCCCACCTCATCCAAAGAAACCATAACCAGCTGATCCAACAATGTCTCTTCCACTCAAGCCAATAAAATCACTGCATATGTCTGCATTGACAGTCTCTTCTGCTCAAAAAAAACCCAACCAGACCACAACCCAAAACCAAAACAAACAAAAAAACAACCCTCCCCAAAACCACCACAAACAAAAACAGCCTAAAAAAAACCCAAGATGAAAAAGCCAAGGAATAACCCTGCAAACCACTGCAATATAACTAATATACTGGCTGAGCAACACACATAAAGGCTTTCAGTGGCATAACACACACAGCCAAAAAGCCGCAAACGCTGTTCTCTGAACAGGAAATTCTCTGTAGCTCACTATTGCTGCCCTGCTGATCAGCTAATGGAGTTGTCTTTTTTGTCAAAGTTGTTGTTCAATACTTTTCTCAAATACATGATGTAAACACACTGTTTCTTCCCACTTCTAAAAGCATCATGATGAGAAAGGCTGTAAGGCTTCGTAACACCTTTTTTCAGTTATTACATTCACATTCCAGAAAAGATAGATGCTAGGTGCCTCATCAGAACTGAGCTAGATGTTGATCACTCTGGGCCACCACCTTCTCCCATCACTGTCAGTCTGGAGTACAGCAGGACGCTCAGCACTTTATCCAGCAACTGATGCCATAAGCAGCAGCACATCTTCAATGTGCTGATCAATAACCAGTAACAGTTTCCATCACTTACTCAGGCAGGGTAGGAATATTAAAGCAGCAGAAAAAGGGCAACACACAATTGGATTAAATTTCTAGAGAACGAAGATCTTCTATACCTATTGTGCAAAAGCTGTAGTCTCTTAATTTTTGTTTGTGCAGGTGTATAATACAGGCCTGGGAGCCACCAATATATCCACAGTAAAACCTGTTCAAAGATAAGGATATTGGTGCACTCCCGAGTTATCTACAAAAATCCTCACTGTCACTCTGGTTGCCAATGACCAAAAAACCCAGTATGTTACTGCAGCCTCAGCTTTACGTAACATACCAAACATGACTGATAATTTATTCAAGAGCTTTTCTCCCATCTCTTAGCTTCATTTCTGTCTACATTAAATAGGAAGATACTGTAAATCCGATACAGTGAAGATAACATTTCTTATTTAAACTGGCAGACTGAAATAATATGTCATACTGAAGACTATGAAGTTATCTGTCGTCTTTTAATCAATCCCTGTTTCAGTGTTTCCAAGTTCACAGCCTACTTAATTAACAATTATTTAACTTCCAAACCAAATATTATGCTTACATTATTTAATACCATAACTCCTAGGGAAAATATCTGACCATGAATTGAAAACATGAACTAAATATTAAAGACCTTTCTGGGCGATACTGATATGCATACAGTCCAAGTCCAGTGAGTTTCAACACCACATATTTTTCATTTATAATCCTATCAAAAATCCATGCAGTAACTTCAGTGGTTAACAGCATTTCCTGATTAACTTCAGTGAAGACAGAAAAAAACCCCACCCTAAATATGAAAACACAAATTGGTTCCCTTTACAATGACTTACTGTCAGATACAGTTTAGGATAATGGTCACTCAAGAGAGAAAGGAATTTTTGGAAATTCAGTGGAGAGAGAAAGTATTTTCCATTTTCATACTAGGATATATCCACAAATACCAATGACTTTACTTTGTTTTGCCTTTCTTTTCCATTCATTTAATGCGTCTTTCTCTTGATTCTGCCTCACACAAAATCTGTTCCATGTGTTCACAAGCATATCTTCATTAGAGCTATTATTACTATTATTATTTTTTTTAAAGCTCTTTATTCAAATCAGGTGTTACTACATATTGCTTTACTTCCTAAGCAAAGAGCCAGGCCTTTCAGCTTGTCCCAGGCAGCCCAGTTCCACAGAAATCAATGGCACCATTGTAATTCCCAAGCCGCCGAGGATCTGCCCCTGCTTGTTTGAACACCAGCTTTTCTACGTCCACAAGCACGTAGGCATAAAAGTCTGCTGAAAGTTCAAAAGCATTTTTAATTTTTATGCACTTCTTTTCAAACACTTTTAAAGTTATTTGGGCAGTAGAAAAAAAAAACATTTTATCCAGTTAGGCTCCAAAAGCATTTAATACAGTTCATTGCAGGAGGAGTGCTTAATGGGCATTTTCAGGCTGTTCCTTATCCTGCTCACAGAATCGCGAGGATCCAATTAATTAATGTCAAAAAAACACTTTGAAGATAAGAAGCACTTTCTGTGACGATTTTCCCAAAGAACCAAAGAGCTTTTGTTTCAACAGCCAAATTTTGGATGGAGGCATGAAATACAAACCCATACACCGGTGGATTGCAGCAGCAAACACCACGGAGAGAAGGTGAAGGAGGGCGCCGTGCACAGCAAGGAGTTTCAGTCACTGTTCCCACCTTCCCTCTGGAACTATTTACCATGCTGAATGGATTTTAAGCACTAAACAGCTACACTGCTATTTATTATTAATTTTAAAAGGCAGTGTCTTGAAATGCTTTTTGGAACATCTTAATGCTCTATTAAAGTCTGGGAGCCTTTCAAAAGACGAGAAACCTAGGGGGTCTGCTTATACTCATAGCCACTACAGATGCAAAACCACGCACAAGATGAAAGGTCTGGCCCATTACTGCATTCCCTCAGAAGATCAGTTCTAGGACTTTTCTTATATCGATTTGGACACTGAGAAAGACAGATCATCATAGAATGGTTTGGGTGGAAGAGACCTGTAAAGACCATCTAGTTCCACCCCCCCTGCCATGGGCAGGGACACCTCCCACCAGCCCAGGTTGCTCAAAGCCCCATCCAGCCTGGCCTTGAACACCGCCAGGGATGGGGCAGCCACAGCTTCTCTGGGCAATGTGACAGTCAAGAGGTTCAAAATAAATATTTAACTCAAATCCACTGTCATTTCTGCTGAAGATGCAAACATGCATCGCCTTTGGTAGCACCCTCACTTTCATCTCCATTGTAAAACCCAGAACTTTGCAAGAGATTAGTATAATTTATCTGACACGCAACATGCCAAAACTGATTCCGTACTTCAGACTCCTAAGTACCTTAGACCAATTAAGCACATTACCTGTTAACATTAAACATTTGCTTGAAAACCTCAACTACACAGTGTATTTTTAAGGTTTTAAGTTGCCATACACAGGCCTAAAGAATTCCGCTATTCCATTATTCTGCACCATTAGGGAGAGCAGACATTTTACCCTTGCAAGTGGTGGTACTGAACTGCCTCAGAAGGAGAGAAGAACAAGAGGTGGAAACTGCAACTCTGACATTAAAAGCTGGTTTTCAGTTTTCAGGGAAGAAAGCCATAGGATGGCTGCTTTATACTGGAGGAGGGGAAAAAGCTTACGCAGGTGGCAATGCGTAACAGTTATCAGTTCTTGTTAAAATCCAAATGCAACAGGAATTTGACTCTACATATACAATATTGTACCAATTTTAAGACGTAGGTATACCAGAATGAGGGAGCAACAGAGGACTCACATGTGAGCAGATGCTATAGTCAGTGCTTACTGTTCAGTCTTGTTAATTCATTCTACTTCTACGACATGAGGAAAATGCGAAGATAGTAAATGAAAATGGCACAATTCAACCAAGTGAAAAGAAAGCAGCATTAGTCCACGACTAATGACACTAAATTTACCAGGAAAATCCGCATCCTCAAATAGATACACAAAATATACTGAGGAAATACTGAAGAAAATTGTAGACTTCATTAGACAGTAATGTTATTATATCTGCTTTGTCACTGTATTCCTTTGTTTTAACATGCGGCACTCTCAGTTTTAGATTCTTACCTTACAGTCTAACAGATAGCTTAATTCTTTAACACTAAGGGAAGTTGAGGGTCTCCAAGCTTCTTTAGAGAGTACTCATCAGCATTTGTGGAATGAAGGCCAATGGAGATAGATCTAACTAATCCTGAAGCCTAGCGGGGTTCCAACGTGCCTGTTATTGGTTGGACTTCATGGAAATCCTGACCATATTACCATTGCTTTCTGCTTAAAAGAAATGGTCAAGCTAACAGACTGGAAAAAGCCTTCATCAGTTCACCTCCAGAAAAGCATTAAATTGCTACTGCTTCATCTGCATTAGGGACGATACTGAAATAAAATGCAAACACTTACATCCCATTCCACACACACTGTTTCTTCCTCCTGACCCTTTAGAGACATTCCAAGGTGGGAACAAAAGTATTCCGTTTGATTTCATCTTTGCTTGAAAAGTGTGTGGAGATGGAGATGCTAAAGACATAGCACACATTCTAAACTGAAAAACAACAGAGAACAGTGAATTTTAAGATTCCTTATTTGCTTTGTTTCTCAGTTTAACTTTCAACTTTAGCCAACAAAAATGTATCTCAGGAACATAACTCTGGCAAGAGAGAGTATCAAACATCCTAAGGCATCACTCACCTAATTCTCCATAAAAACAAAATAACGTTCATCTTCCAAGGTGCATACAGAGAGTCACATTGCTGTTTTGTTAAGCATTTGAGTGTCTGAAATAATTGTCTGGTTTTATTTTTACAATAACATTGTGTTCTACTTGTTAGTGTGCTCATTTCACAGTCTGTTAACTGAAGACAAATAAAGGCAAAGAACAAAGATGCAAGCTGCACTGCCCTAAACAGCTTGTGAAAACATGACTTCTGTTTGTGGTATGGTCATGGGGCACACTTCTCCCTGGGTTCTAGGGACACACCTCTCGCGACACATGAACTACCACATGCAGTTTGTTATAAAGAAGCACTCCCAAAGGGCCACCATCAGTACAAGGTAATTCAAGGTTAATCTGAACACATTACTAAAATTTCCCATGTTTATCTTTTTAAATTAAACTATCTACAAGGTTCGTGGCAACATACTAAATTACAAATATATGACACTTCTTCACAAACTAACAGAATGGAATAAAATCCTGCATTTTCTGTTGCAGTTCTCCAAAATCTGTCTTCTGCACAACTGCTCAGAATTAAGCCCGCACTAGGAGGCATGGGGAAGGAACCAGGGAACCTTTGCTTATAAATAACTGACAAAGTTTCAACGCACAATACCTCTCCCTCTAACAGAAGTACTGCTGGTAGTTAACAATAAACAAGGTCTGCTGCTCATTAGGACTGTACCAACAGTTTCAAAACAATCCATGAAGAAATGTTTTGAAGTAGAGACTCAAAAGCTTTAGGAATGAACTATGATGTGCTATTAAGAGAGACAAGGGTTACAGGAAAAAATAATTTCTCACTGTATCAATAGATACAGTCTGAAGAAACCACTAAGTTCTTACAATTACACGCTTTTTTCAACTGACACATTGGAGACATTTTTTCAAAAGTCCACTTTGTTAAACATACAACAGAAAATGATGATGTTGGAAAGTTACAGTCTCTAAACGTAAATTTAAGACCGCATCATGCTTCTCAGACTCTTTTTTTTATTGGCAGAAGACAACTGAAGAAAGGTACTGTCTGTTTGTAATGTAAATTTAAGCTCAAACCAATCCCCATGGCTTGGCCTTCCCCTGCATTAATTAGGCTTGGGGAAAGAAAGAAAAAGCATTTGGTAAGAACAACAAAAAAATCAGAGGGAACTATCATCCTGAATATATAACCAGCTCTTCTAGCCCTGCCAGACACTTAAGGAAAAATCAATCCCCCCAGCCCTCTGGAATACAAACCTAAAAGAGAATGATGAAGTGTTATGACAGAAATCCAACAGTAAACTTATAATTCCATTTATTGAAGGAATCTTTATTCTGCAGTTTGACTGAACATCTGCAGACACATTATACACTAAGATATTGTTGCCTTAGGTCCTTACAAGCAATTTACAAGGCAAATGATGGGGCCTCTTTTTGCCAATAAAAATGTATCTTTTTCCCAGCTTTCCCAAAGCTCTGGTATTGCTTATCATTTAAATGTTCTCATGCTTTGGTTAGAGCCCTCCTGTTCAATGGAATAGCCCTGCTCTTGCTCCTCCCCGAGGTTTACCTCCCATCATTTCAGTGAAACTGCTACACAGAACCCTTATTTTAAGTTACCCTGGGATGTTCCTTGCTCTGTACCAGCTACGGATATAGAGTTTTATGGGTGCAGAGGAAACAGCTGTAGCCTCAAGCCACAGCAATCATGTACGCCAACTGACTGCATGTTGACTCAAAGCCGTGTGTCATTTTCTTTGGTCGACGTGCTGGTGTAGGTGAATGAGACTGACTAAGGTATTAACCTCTTAATGCAGATTAGCTGCAGCTGGAGTATCGTGCCCTTAATAAATAAATCCCTTTATTTTGTGGTTACCAGTGGTCAACAGATGTTCAGTTTTTCTGTCTCAGGGTCCCTAAGCCATGTCTAGATTAGCAGTGCGAGCTGCTAAACTCTGCTAAGTAGCTCACTAAAATCAAGTTCAAAATCTCACAGCAGACATTCACCCGATCCAGAACTCGCAGCCGTGCTACCAAAGTTTTCAGAATTACAGCAGTTTGATTATATCACAAAAGTATAAAATAAATGGAGCCATGACCATGGGTTAACTACTGCTGCCATGGGTACAAATATGAAAGGAAGATTGGGTCTCTAAGGCTTTTAAGCGGCCAAATTTTTCTTACACGAAGTGTTTGAAGTAATATTCAATAGAAAACAAAGACACTGGGCAAGTTAAGAAATAAAGGATAAAGTTTAATCTCCCCTGACTAACTTAATCACACAGTCTATAAATCAAGTTTTAAACCCCCATATATATTCTGTATTAGAAAAGACTTGGACTTCTTTTGGAATTTAATGCTGCAATATAAAAATATTCTCTGCAGATGAAATCTCTTTATAGGATCCGACCATGAAGCCACTAATCATGTAGAATTTCTATTGGGTGATTATTTTACTAAAAGAGATTTTTAAAACGGTAAGAAACAAAAATACTGAAACTGAGAAGTTCAAAGGGAAATAAGAGAAGCAACAGCAAAAAAAAAAAAAAAGTGTTTCTTTTACAGAATCAGACAAATATGTAAGAATACATTTTATCTGACTAGATCAAGGAACGCTTAAGGAAAAAAGAAAGGTTTTTTTTTTATCCAAAAGAGAATTTTGCTCAGAATAAAATAAGATTAGGGAATCAAAGAATGCTGTACAGAAATATCTATGACAATTGAAACCATGTTCCCAACTATTTTTTCTTAAGTTTTCTAGTGTAGCATTCAAACAACTATTTAAATTAGTAACAACCTCTCCTCTTGGCAAGAAGAGGAAGAAATGTGTCTTCATGTGATTTGGGAATTTGCCTATGGATCGTTTATGAATTTGGACTGACACCGGTCATTCTTTATGTATAGCTAAGTCATAGTACAGAATTAATTTTGATTAAAATTTGTAAGAAGGAAGAGGAGAAAAGTATTGTATTGGACCCACAACTAGCAAGGTAAGATTACTACACCTTGATCACAACTTTAAAAAAAGAACATCCTTACTCAAAGTAGTGTTTTCTCCAGGTAACAGATTACATATGAGGGATTTTGATCAACTCACAAAGCTAATGACTTCCAAAGAGTACATGACATTTCCAAAACAGTCCCTTGTTGGCCATCTTAGAGACAGAGGAAGAACGGAGTGAAAGCAGTGCATTAGTGAGAGGAGAATCCATGTCACTGAGTATTGGTCAGTGCCATGCAATGTATGCATGGGAAGATGCTCCATTAACACACACTCTTCAGAAGAGCTTAGAGTTTTTATGAAGCCTTGAACAAACCATGTGTTGATATTCTAAATACTGTGTGCTAAAACCAAAGTTCAACGAGTATTTTCATGCAAACTACTTGATGTTTTGGTCATCAACTAGAAGACAAAAAATCATTTCAAACTTTGAGATCTAAGAGGTTCACATTTAATTGGGTTCAGATTAATAAAAACTGTTCAAACAGCCCATCTCTTTCATTTCTAATGCATTTTCTGTGAAATTTTTGCATTCAAGTTCTTTGGGTCTGTCTATAACTGGAAACAGAAGTCTAATCAAAACACTGTGCGAAATGTTGAAATTAAAGAATTTGGTGTCTGACAAGAAGCAGGAAATACTGCAAATCTTGCAGAGTCCGTTCCCCAGAGCCTTCCAAGGCCAAGGGGGATTGCGAGGTGCTTTACAAGTCAAACTGAACAACCAGCCTTTCTGAGTTTCCTCTCACTATTTTGCATACTTCTCTTTATCCCTTTCCTTTCCTTTCAAAACAATCTTTCCATCTTTCAAGAGAAGGAAAAAACATTCCTGTAATACAGAACTTATGAAACAAGCACCTCAGCGGGACTCATTGCTGCTGGCTGTTGTTCAGATGATGTATTTGTAGGGCAGATCATCAAAGCAACAGCAGGCTTCAGCTGGTGCACTGCTGTAATGATAGCTGTTTTTATAAGAACATTACTTACAAACAAATGTAAAAAAAAAAAAAAAACAACCCCAAACCACCAACACCTCTGTCAAATGATGACAGAATTAGGATACACAGGAAATGAAAACATGATTTCTACAAGTTCTTAAACTGGTCATAACCGCTGTCATCAATGAGCATGTATGAGCCAAAAAGCCTGGTGCTGGAAAGAAATATTCATGTTCTTCTTTGAGATGCAGAGGGAAAAGAGGAAAAAGGCCAGGAAGCCATTTACCTGGAAAAGCAGCAACATGAAGAACTCTCCTTGAGATTCAGGCCAGATGGAAAGCCACCAGTCTCCCAGGCCAGGCACGCAGGCTTCATGCTCCGCACCCTGACTTAGGGCTATCTCTTGGCAGCTCTCCCCCATCAGCAAGCAAGGAGAAACTCATTTACAACCTTGCAAGTGAAAACACCGATGGCCAACGACACACAGAAGACGGTTTTGTAAGACAGTAGTGGAAAGCTGTGATACAGAAGTTAACCCAGCCATTAAGGCTTAATCACTTTCCTGAGGCAAGGGGAAAGAGTACTTCCTTCCCATCACCCACATGAATAATGTGGCCAGCCCTTTTTAAAGATTGGCCACTTAATATATAAAAGAGAATAAACCAGCTTTTGAGAAAGCATTTCTTTTGTATGTTTTCAAAATGTGCCCAGAACCTTACAGAACACTATACAGAGTGTTAGATATTAGCTGGCTGTTTAATGAAGCCAGAAGGGAAAAGTCACCTTGGAATTTACTATAATAAGATAACCTTGCCAGAAACTCTAAAATGTAATTATTTAAGCAACACCGGTATTGAAAAAATATATGGTCAGCAAAGAATAATGTCCTAGATATATTCTGGTTCAACTACAGGTCATTAGACTAGGTAAGACTCTTGTGCAACTTGAATTCAGTGAAGTTGAATTCATTAACACTGGGGTTGAACTTCATCCAAAGTCTTAACAACTTCAAGGGTTTTAGTAAGTGATCACCCTAGCCAAGTAATACACATTGGCTAGAATAAGATGAACATTTATCTAGTGAAAGAAACTCTCCCTGCAGAAAATCAATTTGAAACTATTTTAAGGACAATAATTCAAAGGATACGTAAATGTAGGTGTGTGTGCATGAACAACCAGGCATCTTAGTGACGAACTTCAGGTAAGAAGAAGTGTTAGGAAGGTAGCTATTGCACATTTCTATCTGTCTTAATAAACTGACTCTATTACTTTTTAACCCTTTTGCATTAGAAGCAAACTTGTGACAGTCTTTGTTCTCCTTGTTAACTCTCCTACACATGCATTATCCTCAAACATAGGCTGAACTCCAAAGGCCAAAAACTGACATAACCTGTAAGGACTTCAAGTAGCACATCCCCTTTACAGCTTCAGGAGTGTTCACACGGGATTTTAGATTGCCTCCCAGCCTATATCTTACATGAATCTGTCCCACCATGATTCTTCAGTCCTGGATTTCTCTGGTTTTGTCCTTTTAAATTTGATCATAAGCTCATATTGTTTTCAAAAATCATTGCCTTGTAAAGGCTTTTACAAGTGAAAGATCCCAGGCTGTCCCTGGCTTTGTGCGTCCTAGCTGTTTACCCAGCATCACCACAGAACCGGCCTTCCAAACTCCAGAACGAACTAACCCAGGTGACAACACACATACAACTGTGGTTAAAAGCATCAGCAGTGGTCTCAACTATCCTGTAACCTAGCATTACCGTTTAGGAAGGAACGGTTTAATAAATAGAATATTATCAATAATGCAATTAGTACACAGAAGAAAAGTACAAAGACTGTTAAACGTAACACAGTGAACACTTCATCCTAGCTATGACTTTTTTTAATAGGGAAAAACCATGCTCATTGTGGCGGGAATATGACCACAGAAGGCAAGAGCCAAACTTTGACACAAAAATGTGTGACAGAATATGCTTCTAAGATTCCTGTCATCTCCAGGCATAAACCAGAGACTCCTCGTGCTTCTTCACCACTCTCCTGAATCCCCTAACCAGAATGTGGTAGCCAGACTGTATATGTTAAATGTAATCATCATGACCCAAAATAAGAGTCAGTTGTAGGCCCCCCACCCACTGAAACTACAGTTTGCACAGGAAGACAATTAAATGGCCAAAAATCACAAGTTTTGTCATAACCAACCAACCACAATACTAGACTTACTTTTTGGCTTAAGGAAATGCAACCCACAGAAAGTCTCAGGCCAGCATGTGCAGACTATGAGTAAATCGTGAAGTCAATTTGCCAGCAATTACTGTAATAGTAACTCACGTCCACTGGACTGGGCAGCTGCTAAAAATTGCATGTTTGTCTGATCAGACTCTGAGCTTCTGTGCCTAAACCAACCGTCATGGAAGAGCATTTTCCTGGACAGGTCAGCATTAGACACTGCAGTACTGAGGCTGTTTTGAAATCCAGTAGATCTGTGTTAGTTTTGAATGAAAGCATGGCCACGCAGAGAGCAATTAATTCAAATTATTATTAATTCAGATAATTGATACAGCTGCAACTAAGCAAGCAATGCTAACTAAACTGAAATAAGTGAAGTGGAAAAAACCCAGAATCTTCTCTGGTCATCAGGTCTCTTCTAAAACTGACACAAAATTGAACCTTTTGAGATGGCCAAAAATTGGTTAAGCTTCTATTAGTGTCCAGTTTTGTAGAGTCAGAAAACATCCAACCAAAAGTAAAATCTGAAGCACAGCAGGAAAAGACTGAGAGTGGAAACAAGGCGATAAGGCAGAAGCAAATAAGCAGAAGTTATCGACTGATACTACCATTACCCTGTTTTTATAGGAATGCTTGATTTTGCAAACATTTTCCGAAAAACAAGTTGTTTCTCTTTCTGTGTAGTATTTCCTGACTCTCCAGTTCAAGTTCAGTATTCAGGAAATAACTACACAACAGATTTGCTAGGATTACGAATCATAAAAAGCATAATTTAGGATTATCATTCAAAATGTTCTGGTTAAGTTTACACAGAGATTCTAACTGACTCTTCACACATTAATAATTTTATCTGAAATCTCCTTATGGTTTGAACTTGCTGGGCTTAATTTCAGTTTATTTAAGAAGTGATTCCTTAAATCTTTTCTTCACAGTTTGGAGCACATCATCATCTGTACAAAGAAATGTCTTTGTTGTTTAACTCCAGCAGAGAGCAGGCAAGAGGACCAAGGACAAAAGGTAAAAAAAACAATTATTCTAATCCAGATATTGTAATTACCTAGGTTATTAAGTAATGCTTTCAGTAATTTGTACATAGGAGAGAGACACTCCAACTCTAATGCACAGGCTGATGCATGTAGGGATGCACGCAGTGAGTAACACACACTGTAAGAAATACAATGTCGAAGGCCTTGGGAGGGTTTCACAAGTCCATCCCAATAAACACACATAATAGCATGCCTTTGGGTTACAGCACTTCGTAAACTCAAATGAAAAAATTGCAGATTTTGCTTCTGAATAGAAATGTAGCAGTTCTCAATGGTGCACTGATAGCTCTCACTACTTACTTGGGACAGGCACTGAACCCAACGCACAACTAAGCACTGTAACAGAAGTTCCCTATAAGTAGATCCCTTGTATATAGAGTAATTGAGAAAACAGAAACCACTCTCCTCTTCTGGCATATTCTTGCATGTTTATTCCAAGCCCTGAAACTTCAAACACATACCCTCTTTTCCCCATATTACTATACCGTATGTGTTGCAACTTTTTTTGCACAGAAACCTTTGATCTCATATAAAAATTAAATAATATATCATTAAGACCAATTAAAAAAAGTATATTTTAAAGTGCATTATTTGATCTAATTAGCACCACATGAAGGAAATCAATGAGTTAATTGCTAATATATAAATTCTAAAACTTTTCATAGGATCACATGTGATACAGCAGTACCTCTAACAATGTTTATCTCCTAAATTCTCTGCCAGTGTTCTAATCTAACTCCTGTATTTGCTGTAAATTTGAATCTCTAGACTGATTTCAAAATGTTATTTTAAGCTTAAGAGCTACTAACAATATTTCATCATAAGACATACCATTTGAATGTTATCTGCTGCAGGGAATACTGAATAAAAATGTTTTTTAGAGAATCTTTTCACAGATCATTTAGTATCAGCCACTGTTGTTTTCATATGACAATTTCTTAAATCCATATTCATGTTCAGGCACACCAATATCCACAAGAATGCTATTAACATCTCTTGGACTTTTGTTTAAAAAAATATTAATGTGTAACTCTTATTTTAATCGCAAATACTATATACTGTCATGTGCTAATAGAAGATGCTAGAATAGCAGATATTATTTTACAGAAAGCGGGGAAAATAGATTAGATACAAAGATCTCCCTATCTCATTTAGTGGTTGAAGAACCTAATTCCATGAAAAACAAAATTGAAATACATATATAATCCTTGGGGGAACCGTAAAAAGCTTTACAATTAGCAATGTAATAAATTTCACTATGAATCATCTTTGCAGTAAACAGTATTCAGGTAAGGCACAAAATGTTAAGAGACTTGCCAAAACTCTAATGTATATACTTTCCCTTTCATAAGACATCTCACAAACCTCTACTGCCAACAACGGCAGGCAGTACGTCTGGTTCCGTTTGCAGAACTGCATCTCAAAACCACACAACTCCAGATTCAGAAAACTGCTCTAGAAAAAAACTGTTCCTTGAGTGACAAGACATCACCAGATTCCTTCAATTAGAGTAAGTTCATTACACATGGTAAGTGTATTTCAAAGCTAATGCATTTTCAACCATTCTGTCTTTCACTCTTGTATTAAGCTAAATTTTAATTCTTACTATTGATACCTCCCTTCCGATCCGATTCTCTTGCTGTTGAGGCCATGGATATGGGTAACAACCAGCTGCTTTGAATGAGGTTCTCAAGACCCAACATGGAAAAGAGCACCTTCCGAACAGTCACTTCAGATTCATGCCATTTGGCTTTAAAATTTTGCCATTATCCCAAATCCCAATCCCAAAGATGCTAAAGTATTTATACTCAAAACCACATGTTTTGCAGCATAAGTGTTGTAATGAACTGGTCCCACTTAAGGCATTATGGTCATACTTAATTCAGTGGCAAGCTTCCCATTTCAGTGTATGAGAACTGGCCAGCTGATGATTACCAGTGGGATAAAAAGTATGTCTTTGTCTCTTTTCTGTACAAGACTAGCATGTGACAGAAGTGCTTTGCCAATGGAGAAGCCTGTCCAAGCTCAGCAGTTCTGTTGCCGAAAGGTCTAACACATCAGCCAGTAAGAAAATACTGCTGAAAACTTTGAGAAGCAAGTCATTCCATACATAGCTCAGGACTGTACAGCCTATAGCCTTTTTTATACTTTATAGAGTCTAAACCTAAACTGTAATACATAGCTTTTGCTTCTAACTGTAAAAAAAATACTAAACACACAGACTGATTAATACATTATTAGTAGTTATTACTAGCTATTATTTAGCAGTCCAAAAGTGGACTGCTTCTTTCTGAACACACACACAAGAAAAAATACAAGATGCTTCCTTGGGAATTTCTGATCTGCCTAATGGCTGTCCCAGAGGTAGTTCATTTTGGCTCACTAAGAAACACCAGTTAATGTTGCAGGCCATTCTCAATTTGTCTGTTAAAGTACTTCCCTTTATCAGATTGATACTCTTCCTACAGTAAAGATCTTCCAGAAATGGAAAACCTAAAAGGATTTTTAGCACTTGGAGGCGAGAGGGGCAGGGATAACAAAAGATTATGTCTGTGCTATATGAAATTCATTCATTCATTGAAAACCAGAACACCCAAAACAAGAAAACATAAGCAGAAGAAAAAGAATATTTGTGAAGGTTTTTAAGGTATGCAGAAATAAAATAGTATAGATCACGAGATGCACAAGAAATTTATGATTTTGTAGTTTTTGTGAAAAGTTAATTATAAAGTTACATGAACAACCAGTTGAACAACCATTGAAATAGCCTATCTCCTTCAATCTGAATATTCTGACTACCCAAATAATGACATGTTCAGAAACACTAAAAGCTTCATATACCACTGTCATGTTCTTTCTTTTAGTTAAAGTTTATTGTTTTCAAGTAGCAAGAACTTATTAATTTCATTCTACCATCACTCCAACTTGTGTGCAAAAAAAGAAAATGCAGTATTTAAAATTAGTCAATCTTAATAAGCTACCATCATATTCAGTGTCATCGTTAGAACTATGGTTTTTCTGAGGGTCACAGGTTTTGCAACCATGAGCAACAGATTACTACAAAAAAGTTTACAAAAGCAGTATGGAGAAGCTTTCAAATGCTGGATGACTTTTAGCTGAGTTTGAAACTCTTTGGGTGTGAAACCTCACATTCATGCCTGCTTTTTCCAGCACCTCCTGATTTTACAGAAATACCTGCTTGTGAAAACACACTTTCCTGATAGCTTACTTGCTTAGTATTTTTACAAAGCAGTGAACAGGTACAGAGCTCTGTAAAAATTGTTTAATGAAGCCACATGGAACTCAACAGAGTCTTGAGTCAAGAACTCCTGAACAGAGACAAGCAGAGTAACTCAGATTCCCAGAAACATCTGCTGTCATTGTCTAAAAAATTTTAGTGACCCTGAGCTGACTTATGACTTCTGTTTTGCACTGAAGAAACCATAAAATGTACAAAGTGAAAGGAAAACCCAAAGCACTTGGGTGCACTTGCACTCCTTGCAACAAGATGACTGCTGCTTACAAGCAGCTCTGATGGCTGCTGCTGGACTATGACAGAACAGGGACCTGAAACTTCCGTTTGGCAAAGTGCTCAACTACATGCTTACAGGAATGGCTGCTGGGTTATTTTTCTTGCTGCTGCTGCAGCATAAGGATGAGTTTAAGATTTTTGAATTTATTTTTAAAGTTCAAGATTTCTGCTTATTAGCATAAATACAGAGAAACCAGTACATACCAGAGCTGAGTTTTCAAGCTCCCCAGCTCTACCAGTGTTGTGTGTTCTATAAAAATGTGCATGTCTAAATTTTGAATGCTATTTTACCAGTGAGAAATTTATGACCACCAATATGCCCCAAAACAACCTCCCAATTACCATTTCACTTGTTCAATAAATTGCTTGATAAACCTTTCCCTAATTTCAGGTTTCTGATCTGTTAGAACATGTTCGTTCCTGTCCTGGTGCAACTCACCTGCTTCCATAGACTGAGTTTATCCTGTAACGGTGTAAGCAGAGAGCCTGGAGTCCTTCTAGCTAGAACTACAGCCTCAAGAATTCCTAACAGGGGAGGGAGCTGGCCAATTTAGCAGACTAAATCCATACCAGCAGCTTTAAAATGAAACATATGAAATGGATAAAAAAAAAAAAAGAGAAGAAAAAAAAAAGCAAGAAACAATGATAGCATAAACCAAGAGCTCAGGGGATAAGGAGATAAGGAGTAGCATGGGAAAGGAAAACTTCGCCACTTTCCCATACATGCCAACAGCCTGGTTATTTTAAGCAAAAAATGTTACTCTTTTTCTGTCCTGCCCATTCCAAAAATGTTCAAATGGCTCAGGACAACTTAACATAGTTAAGGGAATTTTTCTGCCAGCTGTTTTCAGATGATGGCATGTAAACCTGACAGAAAAATTACATTTAGCTCCATGATTTTATATATTAGCAACGTGGCTACTTTCACTGTCCTGCCAAGTAAGCTGCGTTCTCACCCATTTTGTACCAAATGTACAAGTATCTATGGAAGCTCTTTAGATAGAATTATTGGCTTATTTCATCATCAAATACGTTAAGTGTTGATGGACACTATACAAACCATTCACATGAAAAAATTAGTGCTAGGTGTATATAATGTGGCCAAAATACACCTGGATAAAACCAGGACAAATTAGAACTGGTAAGATCACCCTATAAGAGGTCCAGAATATTTGGTTTTCTTGGACTGTGGGTAGCTTATATTATTTCTTCACTTCTGAAGAGTCACTTTTTTTGGTAAAATTACAGAGTTCACTTTACAGTTCAGACTGTTCCCCATAATAAACTCCATTCACTTTACAGTTCAGACTGTTCCCCATAATAAACTCCAATCTACAGGCAAATATTTCTGTAGAACAGGTTACAGCTTCAGCAGGAATAAAGAAGAAGAAAGCAGAAAAGAGGAGAGAAGCAATTCAGTAATGAGCACTGTCCTGTCTTATAGAATCGTAGAATGGTTTGGGTTGGAAGGGGTCTTCAAGATCATCCAGTTCCGCCCCCCCTGCCATGGGCAGGGACACCTCCCACCAGCCCAGGTTGCTCAAAGCCCCATCCAGCCTGGCCTTGAACACCTCCAGGGATGGGGCAGCCACAGCTTCTCTGGGCAGCCTGGGCCAGTGCCTCACCACCCTCTTGTACTGTAGCAGTAGCTGAGATGCTTACCAGCAAAAAGTGAGATAAAGCAGCTGTTAAACAAGAGTACTGGCATCTGAAACTTCCAGTACAGCTACATAGTTCCAGTAGTTGTTACACCTAGCAAGCAAGAAAGGCCTCACACAGCTCCATTTTTTATTCGTAATTTTAAAGACAGCTCTAAGGACGGACTGACAGGTGAAGAGAAATTAAAGGGTGAGGGGCAGGCTTTACAAATCTTAACTTACTCTCCTATCTCCAGTCCGCTCAGCAGAATTGCCTCCAAAACAGAAGCAGAAATGTAGGCAAACTATGGGCTTTGTAACCTGGGAATACGAGAGGTTATAACAGAGAATGGCCCAGTTCACAAAAAAACACAAGACAGACACAGATCTGCAGAAGTTCCACATAATTTCTAATTTGCAGTACGCTAGATGGATCTAGAAATATACCAAAAGATGCTATGATATTAATATAAATATTCCAGGATCCTCTACAGTTTTGAATAAAACCTGCTTCAGAATAAACAATTGTACAAATGACCTTGCATTCTGCAGATAGCACCTCAACATCACATTATCTCAGTACAATTTTGATATACTTTCACTTTAAAAGAACTGAAATTTTTAGGCTAACAGATGTTCTTTTCTCCCCAGGCAGCCTCGATACACTTTATATAAATGAGCACCCTGCTTGGCTGGATTCTTGACTGCTCAGAGAAGGTTAACTATGTGAGAAGCGTGATCACCGCAGTGGAACAACTGATAGGAACCACCAAAGCCAAGTCAGACGGACAGGGAAATAGATGGGAACAGGTCTATGGTGTCTGTCATGCAAGATCAAGCCAGAATTATAAACTGCCAGTTAGTTCTGATCAAAACGCCTGTTTAATGTGTCCCCCCCCCGCTTCTCCTTTCTTGTTCTTGACATCTATTTCCCACTGCTTAGGTGGTGCTGCCTGGCATAACTTTCACCCAGTTGCACTACCGCACAAGGAACACTTTATTCACTGAGATGCAACTTACCCAAATAATTGTTGCTCTTTGACATCTCAGTAATGTTGATTTTTGTAGCTCCTTCAGGAATTTCCACTATCTTGTGGTAGCCCAGATTTGTCAGCGTGTGTTTGAAAACTCCAGAGACGACCTTGCAAGCAGTGTTGTCCCCTCCACATATTCCACACTTGTCAATCACCTTGTCTGAACCCAGATAGTCATCACAGCCAATGCTCTGCAAAATAAAATAAGATTTCTTTTTGCAAGATCGTACAACTGCAAACTTTGGACATAACAATTGAGGACAGTATGACTTTCAGAGAACATTCAGTCCTGAAAAGATTTTATGAATTAGCATTTCAGCAATTTCTTCCCTTGTTCTTCAGTATGGAAAAAGGCAATAAAAAACAGAGGGTTCACAGAATTGGGGATTTCAAGTTAGCCAACAGGTTTTTACAGACTGTTACCAAAAATACAAGAACACACTGAAGAACCCTAATGCATTGATCGCTGCTGATTACACCCTCCTTGGCTGAAAGAAAAGAATCTCTTAACAACATTGTTCCTGTGGCTACTAGTCAGAAAAGAGGTGAAGAGCTATGATTTTGTTATGATCCAAAATGGGCTTTTTACAAAAGCAGAACTACTTTATATATAAAGTGCCTTCTTAATCCCCTCTAAAATTGAGCACTGAGCCTATTTTTCACCAAAATATGTTTCTAAAACATCTTTACACTGCATCTAGACAGTTACAAAGGTGATCCACCTGTTCACTGAGCAGAAAATCTTCAACCCACTCAGTAACAGCCATTTGGACAGAATAGTTAAAAAAAAAAACAACCCTGAAATAATTTAAAATACTGTAGATTAAAGGGCAGGAAAAATGCTAAAGATTTGACACAACCAGAAAGAAAATCTTTCCAGCTTATTGCACTTTAGAAGTGCACATAGTGTAGAGACTGTCTCCTCTCTTACAGAAACACTTCTGTTCTTCTACCTTGCTGTTTTGTACTTACAGATCTTAAATCACATTTATGATGAACACTTATCATCTACCTGTATGTTTAACTGCCACATGCAAAAAGAACTTCTCGATCTCATCCAGGTAAGAATGAAATATTGCATGAGCGAGTAGAAGAGAAGCCTATCACATATTTTATGAAATGTAGTAATTTGATGGAAAATATTCAAAATAAATGACAGAGTATTGTTCTGTTATTTCAAATTGTCAAAACACTTGCAAATTCTTGCAAAATTCTTGATGAAAAAATGGTTAATTATTGCTTTATGGTATTTCCTGGAAGCAAACATCCAAGTAAGAGGGGGAAGAAAAAGAATGTTTTGATACCACCAACTTACAACATAGGGAGTATCTCGAGCCTTGGCATCACTGTGTTTCTTTCCTATTCCCAATATGAACGCTTGGCCCTTGCTGCAAAAAATGTTCTAAACTGCAAGCCAGAGCCTGCTTAGTTCCAATATAAATATTTAACACCCAACATCTTTTTTATGACTATCCAAGAAACACAGATAAATCCATCTAACTCATCACTACCAGGATCATACAGAGCTTGAGAGTGATACCTGTTTGTAGTCACGAAGCAAAGGAGTGAAGAAGATTACTGAGCACTCTGTGTTTCACGGTGGGATAACCTGATAACTAAAATTTAATCTGTTCCATCCTGTCAAATCTAGTGTGAGTAGACTGTTGCGTGATTTCAAAGAGATTTTGGATTCAAACAGAAACACTTAGTTTAATATCTTGCATTTGCATTGCTTGGTGAAAATCTTACAATAAGGTACAAGTTCAATTTGTGTGTCTTGCCTCAAAATGCATTTTATTACTAACAAAGTAATGCATTTGCTTAAACATAGGAATTGCAAGTGTCACTATACCAAATCATACAGCATGATTTCAGACCTGCTAACTTAATGTGAAAAATGTGAGTGATCTAAATTTAAGACAGCTGTGCCCGAGGACTGATTCATCTCTGTGCTAGTCCTCCTTGAAGGATATTTTGCTGAGAGTATTTACACTTTCTCTGCCATATATTTTTTGGATGGAAGCGTAGTGGTACTTAGCCTCAGTCTATCTTATACAGTGACTTGCAGGAAATTTCCACCGCCAGCAAGTTGTTTTATGGAGGGAATCCTTTCAAGTATGAGGTGTTACACAATATGAATTGCTAGCATAAACGTTTAATGGTGTTTTCCATCACTACTGAGTCCAAGACAGGTTAATACCATTTTCTTCCTCTTAGCAAGTAAAAGAGAGTAGAGAAAAGGGTGTTTTATTCATTGAAACCATAATGAAGAACTACTGTGGGTCAGTCTGAACAGAAGGACTTCTCACAGAAGAAACACAACCAATCAGTACAAATGGGATTCCTTTGTAGGGAATAAACATCAAACCTGTTTAAAACTCACATGTCATTCTTAGTCAAATGGTGACTGACATACAAAACAGCTGTCAATCTTTGGCTGTACTATTTGGAATTCTTACCGTATCGGGTAAAAGGAGCTTGCATCACAAAAAGTGCCTGTAATGTTTAAATGTTCTTTCACAGAATGAATTACTGGAGACAAGGACCTAATAATCTGAAACCAGCAACTGACAATGAGGAAAAAGCTGCAGAACCACAAGAATACAAATAAGATAGATAAGAAGATAATAAATAAACAAGATAAACAAGATAATAAATACAATAAATAGTAAGATATATATGAACTATATATAGTATGCAGAGTGCATGCATATATGCCATTTACCTACCAACAGAAAAGGTATTTAGCAACAAATTACCATTTTACGAAGAAAAATTAAAAATCTTTACTGCGGCCTCTACTGAGGCTTCCATGGAAATTATGTGCATTAACGATTAATTTTGCATAAGTTTCAGAAGAAGAGGCCAGTTATAACTAACATATTCTAGAAAACCTTGACATTTGCTTAATACAGTTTAGGAAGGCATACGAAAATGACTGCGTACTCTCTAATATTTCCAGATCCAGCAAGGATATCATATAGCAAGCCTGACCCCCACGTGGTTCTATGGCACTCTCCCTTTGTAACTGTATAAAGCATAGATTTCTAGCACTAGTCATGACATATTGGATCAGACACCTGTTATTGGTCCAGGACTCAATACTTAAGATGTCCTGGGCCTTGGTCCAGAGTAATTTTGGGAAGATGAAAGAAACACCTTCCTGCCAAGCTGATTCTGATTTCTTTCTGCTTTTAAACGGCCGCTTGAAGCTGTGCTGAGATATGTAATGGTAGTCATCCTTGTAGAACTAGGCCGGTAAACAGAATTCACCCAAATTAAACAAAAATGTAGAATCCATGCAACTGTACTGAACAGATAATTCAGCGTTTTTTCATTCTTTTTTTTTTTTTTTTTTTACTTTAAATTTAAAAAGTACCTCACCACCTTGCTACTTGGCTAAAGTGCATTCGCATAAAAAGATGAAACAACTTCTAACTTCTCTCAGGCTGTGTTATTCATTACATTTAAGCACATGTATACACAGCAAACATAAATGCCCTTATCACATTGCTTAATACACTGTGATACATCAGAAAAAAAAAACAGATGTTAAGGGAAGAAGTGATACAAACCCAAATTCACTCACTGTAAGTGTTCCAATATTTGCTGTGGGAACATGAATAAGTCTAAAGTATATTAACAGATACAAAGATCAGAAATTTTGCTAGAAAAGCAGATAGGTCTGAAATCTCAGATAGTCTCCTTGTACAACTCTGGAAGTCTGAGATGTAAAGTGGGTGCTAAATACATTAACACCCAACTTAACAGCCCAGTACACTCTCACAATGGTGAAAGGCGGCCTCGGTCAATGAAGAATTCACAGCTGGTTTTCATCATGTAATGCACATTTAAGGAATCCAAAAGCAGATGTCACTTTTTGAGCCACATCACACACAACATTCCTACTATGAATGTAGAAATACTAGGATTGCAAATAGGAGATCAACAAGAAGACAAAAGTAAACGTATTCTGCCCACCAAAAGGATTTTGGACAGGACTACTGCAAGCTGTTCCTTGGCTATCAATACGAAGACACTTTGAACACATCAGTCTCTTAAAACATTTTCTTGCAAAGTGCTGTTTGTTAGAAGAGGTACTTTGGACTTGCACTATCTATACATCTTCTGTATTGCTCAACTATTTTTGCAAAATGGTTCAAGAAACTCTTAAGTTACAAGTTAGCATGAAAGACACTGTTCAAGAATTACAGCCAACTGTATGCCAAAATTAATTTAAATAAAAACCCTTGAGAAAAACAAGGGACAAGCTGGACGAAATACTCAAGTGGTATGGTATACTCAACTTAATAGGGAATTAGGGCTATGTATACAACAGAATGGGGCTGGTGCCAGGCATTTGAAAACATGAAGTGCTGATCCTTGAAATGGGAAACAGATGTTACAATCCCAGTATTAAATGATTCTATTAAAAATTGCAACTTATGTGGTAGAGTGGCACAAACAATACAGCATGACAATAACCTGCTTCCCTTGCTTTAGCTGCATTGTATTATCAGGTAGGAAAAACACAGTTAGGAGTTGTAGCATATTAACACCATTAACTTCAAAAATCAGTTATATTGACAGGTAGTTTGCTAAAAGTTGTAATACATAAGTAATTTGGAGTCTGGGCATCCATGGGGCTAGAAAGCAGCAGAATAAAATGTTTACTAGAAGTCACACTCAAGTTTAAGTCAAAAATTCTAAGAAAAGGGTCAGGGACAGGTATGGATGTACCACAGCTGATCTAGCTGCTAAAGAAATGTTAGGCAGTGTAATGTGAGAAGAGCAATCAAGCAAGGTGCACGGCCTATAGAACACCACTAAAGAAGTTAAGAGGGTAGCAGAAGAATACCTGGCTACTAGTGGGAGATCTGCTTTAACACTGTATATTATCAGTAAATCTTAGTTCTACAAATTGCTGAGGCTACTGCAAATTAAGTTTTGTATGCTACTGTCCTATGAAACAGAGCTTCATGAGAGCCATCGTATTTGCTGTTCTGCTTAAGCAATACTACATCTCCCCCTAACTTGGTATCACTGATTTAGCCACCAAAAAATATGTACTCTTCCATCTGCTCTGTGGAATAAATAGAAGTATTGACATTAACTATTAGCATTGTGGGTGATTTCTGGGAGTTAACTGCAAGAGATGATGCATTTACTTTTTAGTTACTGTTTCTGTTCTCCATGTTCTAAACAACTTTATACCTGAGTGGTATAATGCAGCAGTAGCAGAACTAGTCATACCTCCTCTCTCAAACTTCCGGTTATCCTTCCAAAGTAGTTCGACATCCTTTGACAGTGAATCCAACAAAAATCATGAAATACCAAGACAATTAAAACCAGCTATGCTAGCTGATAATAACTTTTCACTATTGTTATTTATAGGTAAAATATTTACCTTTTTTCCCTTCTATAAAGTATCAAATTATTAAGAAACATATTTTGAATATATTATGATTTAAGTGTTTAATACCATGTAGCTTCTACAGAGAAGCAGGATTCCACGAAATATTAAATATTATACTGACAAGAAACATTTCATAACAATCACTGGATCTAATGCTAAGGATTAATTATTTGCTGCACTTAAGGAACAAGAAAAGCAAGATCCTCTAAATCTCACATTAGCCATTTTGAGCCTCTTTGCCTTGGAAGTATCCAGGTGCCCGAGCAGAAACTAGTACAAATACGCTGAGGTTTACATTAGAAGAATACTACGTTAGGGTAAGAAAATCTGCAAATTGACACAAAACTACCAAAGCAAATGGGTAATCCATGAAGCATTACCAACATGGGGAATGATTAACGTTAGCACACACATTGTGTCCCATTATTTCATGTTGAAAATAGACAGACAGATTTAAAAGAAAAAAAGACATCCTGTAAGTGTGTCTAGATGCTTCTCTGTTAATATTTAGATCTCACTTGCTGTTACCTAGTTTCATTTGTACTGTTAGCGGCTATAAAATGAAATAGATTCATCTCAATAATGTATTACTTAAATCTGAAAAGTGACCTAGAATGGTGATTGCGCAGCATACAGAAAATGAGATTCAAGCGTAAACAGAGTAAGGACTATTCTTATGCAGTCTGCCCCCTAAGTCAGAGAATATATAATTGTTACATTAAGGGCAAGCAAGAAGCAGCACAGATTAATTAGTTTACCCAGAAGGTAAAATACTCTACAGACACCTTTTATAGGTACCTCACAAGGACTTTAAATTAACAAGCAAGGACTAAGATCCAGACCAGGATACATAACTCTCGAGAAACTCAATGCAGAGGGCATGTATTCTCCTAACAGTGACTGCAAGAACTGAAGTAGACTGCCCACATTCTTAAGCCTTTAACAAAGACCATTTGATAAAGCATTTCGAAATTGTCTCAGATAAGAGATTTGAGGGTTTTGATGTAGGAATACTAGCTGATAAATCATAAAGGTAGCACTATCATATACGTAATCCAGCTGGTATTATTAAATATGTGACCCGTACAGTAAAAATATTTTCTTCTTGCCTTTTTTTCCTGGAATACCTATGAAATGGTCTAAAGACCAAATATTGAGGCAGTAACACCACCATTCAAACTCTCCATGAAAATACTCTTGTCAGACCATTCAAAACAAGCCATCTACAGAATTAATTCAGAATTATATGAATTTTTGATGAGAAGATATTTACTAGGACTCATTTAGTTTCTCACTGGCATTCAGATAAGGAAGATGGGATGAATGGTCTCTAACTATATATCTTTTTAAATTAGGTATCACAGACTCTGATCCAAATGTCAGTAGTCTGGCATTTCCAGCATTCGTATTGTAAGTCTGCATATACTGCACTTTAAACCAAGGCAAGATAAAGCAGAATTAAAGATATACTGGTACTGAAATAATTATTTGGAACTTCTGCCCTTACATTATACAGAAAAAAACAAACAAGAGGAAGAAAATGCTTTAGAGCTGACCTGTAAATAGGTAATAAGTTCATGACTCACACATGGTCTTCTCAGCACACAGCTATTATTTTGCTTTGTATGCTTCTCAGGTACATGAAAAGAATTTAAGCTATTTTGAAGAAATCCTGCGGGGTTTTTTTCCAGGTATCTTGTTATTTCTGTAGCTTGTGTTTTCTTGTAATTGCATCTGAGTAATCCATTCCAAGGATGCACACTAACAACTTTGAATAAAACACCAGCACAACAAATAAAAGCAAAAGTCACTGTGCTCTTCATCCATATAAGCAACAAATGGAAATATATAAAACGTGTGCGCGTGTGTCTACACAGCTGTACATCTGCCCTGAAACAACCCTTATTCTCTCCTATCTGCACTACAGGCTATATAGCCTGTTTTTTTTCCTCCCTAAAAGTAGGAATTTACTCATAGTAGATCAGCAGTGATATATGTGATGAATTCTGCAGTTGCAGCTTATTGAGCAGTCATTATTGATGGTTATTGTTGAGGAGATTCTGCCCTACAAACAGCATGGGGACAGTAAACACAACACAAGTTCAGTATCTTAGATTCTCAGTTCTCCCACTTCTCTCTCTTTCTCCTAGAAATTACTATTTTCCTTTCATTCTCCTAGATGGTCACTAGTACAGAACAAAAAACGTTTCACTAGTACAGAACAAAAAACAGAGTAACTTGTAGCTCTTGCTCTACTGTTATAGTCTAGCAAAGGAAGCATGTACAGAATAAACTATACATGGTAATATAACAATTTTCTCACAGAATCATGCTACTAATTAGTACTGCACTATCTTCTTAGGTTCTGTTGGCTGCACGGCACTATACAACACAATTTAGTGCTTCACTTGCCACTAGCTTAGTTTAGAATTTGTCAGAGAACCTGAAGTCCCAGTGATCCATAGCAGCATCACTGGAAATGGCTTCTTCTGAGTTTTCCTCTCTTGGTTTTCCTCTTGAGCAAGACCTCCAAATTCCCCAGACACGTGCCTAACTGAAGTCCACAGAAGAAAAGGTTCCTACACTTACCTAGTCTCTCCTTTCACAATAAATAAATGGCATCTCTGAGAACAATGAAGGAGAAAAATAATTGCAAAAAGGGGAGAAACATTACAAATGTTTTTAAAGTTACTTTCATTTGGCTTTTGCCTAAACTCTAAAAATTTTCCTGAGCATGTTTATGAGGTCTACCTAAAAATGCTCATTCAAGCACAAAGAAATCATTCCCAAAATCTATGATCACACTAAAGCTGAAAGTCAGGGAAGATGTCATAATAAGCTACATACAGCAACAATTTAAGAGAAAAAGAGGAAAAAAGCTAAGATTCTTAACAGATAAATAAAGGGAATATTAGAGCCAATTAGGGTAAAGTTGAAAAGTGATAAAAGCATGTAAACAAGAAGACTATTCTTCCATCATTCTTGGTCTTCTCTACCTAATGCTGGAGCCTTAACTTTTTAACTAACCCCTGCTCTACACTGTTCATGCTGTTAAGAGAATAATCTTTGACCTTCTTTCATCCCCATTTTAAAAAACAGCTTCCTATATTCTAGCCAAATTCTAAGGCAGCCCAAGCTTTTCTTGCCATGTCAGGTATCTTCTCCATATACAGTCTGATGTTTTTACTTCCCAAGCCTTTCAAACAGAAATGGGAAGATGTTATCTTAGTAATTCAACCAGTGATAAAATGGACACAATTGAACTTGCACATTAGAAGTTTAGTGTTGCCCCCAGGAGACGTAGGTGAGGTAACCATTTGTACAAGATGTAAACCAGCTTCCCAATAGCTAAGACGCTGACTTAGAGACTTCTTCACTCACCAGGAATATAACTGTATTTTTACAAAAACAGTGCTGCTCTATATTTTTGTAGCAGTTTCATTAAAAAATAACTTATCTATATGAGAAATCAGGTTCTGTTTTGCGACAACATACAAAGCACTTCATCAGCAAGCCAAGGAAGAGATTTGATGTCCTGGAATTTTCATACTGCTTATGGCCTAAGTATAGCCTGGAGATAAGTAGGAATTTGTGACTGCATGTGCACAAGCAGTTAGCTAAAGAGCATACAGACAAACCGCATAGTATTTGCTTCTAGAATAGAGGCTTGAATTTGAGTTGGGTAGTGGGGAAGCTCCAGATCCTCAAGAAACACTTTTGACGTAAGAAGCAGATACTTAATATACCTTGACTTGGATAACCCTATCTTTAAGTTATTAAAAAGCAGAAAAGTAACTACAGGTAATTAGAACCTCTGTATTCCTCAGAATAAATTTAGTTTTATTTGTGCAAAGCACAGAAACGCCAGAGTCAGGGCTTGCTGTTACAGGCACCGATGTACCCAGGCATTAGAGACAAGACATTCCCCAAAACCCTGTAACTACATGGCATAGCTGACCCACCCAGCACCATGCGATGTCACATCACCATGTCCCACAGCAGAATACATCTGCTAGAAACACGGGACAGGCCAGGATGTCCAGCAAAGAAAACCCTACAATCCACACATACAGATGCAGACTGTCGAGCCACCCTCTGAACACCACAGTCTGCCATCACTCACAACAAAGTCCCAACCAACATAGGGACGATGACTGAGCTGTTCAGGAGCCACAAATCACTCACCCATGGACACGGTCAGGAGAAGGGGTGAATAAGCAGCTGCCTTTTCAGATTGTTTTTAAATCTGGAAGGGTAAGAATGCTCGAACAACCTGCAGTCACACTGGAGGTGTGTGGGAGAACCCCAAACTCCTTCCAGACTTAAGTCCCAGACCATGCCTCCATGACACCACGATTTTTACTTGGTTTCCTGCATCCAAACTTAAAGCTGCTATTGACTTGTCACTCCTCAAGCAAATTGTTTCCCAAGTGGAACGAAGCTAGAAACTCTGTTGATGCAGAAACCAGGGAAAAAGTCTAATTTTCCCTAGCACTGTAGGGCTAACACAGCTATGGGAATGTGAGATTAATTTCTTTCTGGTTTGTGCATCAACTGAATTCTTAACTAGACTCCAATAGTAGAACAATGACTGTAGGAATGACACTTCAATAGCAGCTTAACTACATTTCTAATGCTCTTCTCATAACTTGTATTTTCTGCTTCTACAAACGTACAATTAACAATATAAATTTCTCTACTATAACTTACAGAAAAAACATTGACACATTGACTTTCTAGGAAGCTCTCCTTCCAGTATTTAAACTTCAGAATACACTACTTAGATTCAACTAAGTTCACTGAAATCTGTAGGAATCTTTGCAGCTGAAAGAGACCTTAGGAGGAACAGTCATCTAACATCCATTGAGCTTCTCCTCTTGGTGCTCTCTTGATCCTGAGAACATACCATTGTATACTTCTGGTATTATTCATTTTGCCACTTTTTAAGCTATAAGCAACATCTTGCTCCTTGCTGCATCAGGGGAGGGGGGACAGAATCGACTCAATCTTACCTATTCCTTTCCTCTACCGTTACCACCTCCCTCCTGTTGCTGCTCACTGATACGCTACTCACATTCTTCAGGGCACTAATGACTCAACAGCGTTTCTTTTCTTTTGGCTGCTAGCATATGCTTCATTTCAAATGGATACAGAATACAGGCTGATCTAGTTACCACAGCTTAGTAATGTTTTTGAACACGTACACAGTCACTTGTGTTTACAGAAAATACTCAAATCCCACCATTCAAATTGACTGCAAATGGTTAGAGAGATGGCGGAGGTAAAGGGAGGAAGACAAAGAGGAAAAATGTAAAGAGAGCCCAGACACAGGCTAATTAAACTGCAGTTTCTCCTTTGTGAATGTAATTCTCCTAATATTTGTTCAACTTAATGTACTGGTGAAGCCAACGCTGTTGGGTGATTTTTGGCTTTGTTTTATTTTAATTCCTCACCTTAAATGTTTGAGCAGATCATTGGAACCACTTAAAAGTCATTTACTTTTCCTAAACATACTACTTGTTTCCTTTGTGCATTTTGTTCAAGATGAACAAGGCATTTATTGCCTTGTTAAATCTTCATTTTTATTTCTAATTAACAGCACTTTGATGTTACTTAGAGGTGCTGTAATTTTTTTAAAAGACATTATTTGGAAAGCCCACAATAGAGGAAATTAAAATGACTGAATTCAACAACTGTACTTTGCAGCGTCCACTATACCATGATTTTAAGAACATATGCTGCAAAGCTTTTATTGCATTGCCGGGACTGAATTTTATTTATTGGCTTTGGGAAACAGCTTTTCTGTTCTCTCACACCTATCTGCAAATTCTGAGCACCAAGCTTAGTTCATTTGAACAGACAGCTCTGCTTTACATATTTCAGCTCAGTGCTGAAATGTCATCATGCAATATCTAATTCTGAAATTCCACCTCTCTGACCCACCTGATGCAAGAAAGCCCTATGCATTTTCTGAAGCACTCCTTCGCTGGCATTCAGACTGTCGTTCAGAATTCAAAAGCCTTTGGGCAGGAGCATGACAGAAGTAAGAGTTCTTAAAAGAACAAAGTGTATACGTTTAACACAACTGTTGACAATTAAAAATTACATATGCTACTTCATGAAATTGCATGAATTACTGTTATCAAGCCACTTTCAAACAAGGATATTTGGGGTTACAGCATAAAGAGCTTGTCAAATTACTGGCCATCTGGGATTCCATTGATGTCTTACTCAGGAGAAGTTGCCAGAAAACACAAGTCTGCTCCGTTATACATTTAGAAAGTTCTCTGCCCTCCACCTTTACAGAAATTCCTTGGTTTTCCTCCTCAATCCTAAAATGGATTCTTCTTTCTCCCTCCCATTCAAAAACCATGCAGGGATGAAATCAGTCACAGCATAAAGCTGCTCTGCTCCAAAAGCTGTTTTTATTTTCTCACCAGCAGTCAGTTGCAGACAGTGTCCAACTCTCCTTCCTCTGAATATTCCACACCTCCTCATGATGTAACATCTAGTGGACACTGGACCCTTCTTTTTTTTTAGCTCCCTTGTAGTGTGATTGTGCTAAAAGATGGTGCATTACCTTCGTATAAAACGTCTCACTCAGGTACCATTGTCTAGACACACTCAGCTGAGCAATTGCAGCGGGTTCTTGAACCAAGAATACGCAGGGAGCTTTAAAAGGATTAGTAAGAATGTTTTCTTCTGAATCTCTCCTGATCCCTACCCCCCTCACCCCCCATTTAATAATCATACTATATATGCCATAAGTGGTAAGATATTCCAAAATTTGTCCAACAATATCTATTTCATGGAGAAACATATTTGTATTGTATTAGTTACTCTTGACCCACATCCCATTGAAATCAGTGGGAGTTAGGCCTAGGAATCAGCTCTAGTCTCCAGTGAAATGCCATCCACAAAAGATACAAAAGTGTAATTTATTGTTCCTGAATCACCAGGAATATCTTGCTGAAATCACAATTTACTTTGTGGCCCTTTGCAAGTGTGGAGGATTTTCAACTTAAAGTTGTGGGATTCATTGTCCCACAAATGCAGCATGATTAATAGCCTTTCAGAGCCCCTTCACCTCTGACAGTAACTTAGGAGGTCTCCATGGGGACTCTTCGTCTGCATCTAGTCTTATAAAGGTCTTGAACTCTGAAGGAATATAGCGGTGTTCATTTTCTCGGTTAGTTTATGATTCTACTGTTTAGTCCTCAAATTTCACCTTAAGCTAAACAAACCCCAAGCTCCCCGGGACAACTACAAAAAGCTAGACGGTATGAAGAAAAAATATTTTAACACTATCACCTATAGCCTTTTATACTTGGTGGTTGCTTCACGGATACCTTATTCTCTTTCACACTTTTGCCACTGGAAATGATCATTGCCTTTGCAGCCAGAACCAGAAGATTTGTTTTAGCAATCCCAATTTACCTCAATGTTAAATTCACACCTGCAAACCCTGTTATTGACTTTTTAGGAAACCATTTTGTATGTAAATACTGTTGTCTATAATACACAACACTTTTTTTTTCTGGTCTGTGGCAGAGGCTTCTAGCTAAAGCTGTAAATATTTGCCTTTCTGGGAGTTCTTTTACACACTAGTTCCCTCATTAAGATCTTGCCTTCAAAGCTTTAAGAACCACGCCAGTGTTGCCGTCTCAGAGGTTAGCTATGCTTTCCCCAGTCAGTCTGAGCATCTTTCACATGTGTTTCTAGTGATGATATCTGTTCCCCTTTCTGTCACCTATTCACACAACTAGTTTGCAATTTCTGAAACAAAACTTTGCACATGTGCTCCTGAGGCCAAACTGCATACCGACTCCTTTATTTATTATTCATAACATTCTCTCTCACATAACAGAACTGTAACTAACTATAGGATTTATCTACTTATAAGGAATTCATTTTATTAGAGGAGTTCTGATTTGAAGACCCGTTTTGCATCAGTTCCTTCTTCACTGATCCCACAAAAAGGCACCAAGTTTTGTTGGTCTCCAGTGCAACACAGAAAATGCCGATGTCATTTAACACACAGCCTGGAACACAACAGTGGAAGAAGCTAAGAAAAACTGTCAGTGAGAATGGGAAGAGCTGGGCAATCATGCCCATCACTGAGACTCAATTCCATTGCAGCTGAAAACAGGAAAATTGGACAAATAACTAGGTTGAATAATCACGGAATTTTCAGAGTTGGAAGGGACCTCTAGAGATCATCTAGTCCAACTCCCAATAAGGTCTTGGGAAACTAAACATAAAAGACCGGAGAAGCAGAAAGCGAAAGCAGAATGTTTTTTGGATCATTCAGGTTTCCAGTTCTGGGCCTGAAGCTGCTTAGGTTCAGTTCCAGTTAAATCAACATCAGTCTAACAGAAGTTGGGTAACATGGTTTGGTAACTCAGTCCACATTGCAAAACATGAGACACATGTAAGGACCACATGATGAAAGCAGGCTCACAAAAAGGGGCTTTGGCCAGCAAGGCAGATGGGTTCTTTTTCCTGCTTCCTAAACACAGTGGGAGGACCTCAGAGATTTCAGGGCTGCAGCTGCATCTGGTAGTCAGAGCAGGACTGGCTAGAAATTCTGGCATTGCACTCCCGAGGAAAGTGTCCAGAAACACTACCACCAGAGCTTGGCAGTTGCAGGATAAAGCCTCTTTAGCCTGGTTTCCCAGGCTCTGAACTAGACAAAGCTGAGTTTTGTTTATTCCCTGTTTCAGATCTTGTATACCACTCTTCGGAGGTTAGCTGCCCAGGCTCAAGGGTAACTTTCATAACGCAGCCATCCAGCCTTGAACCACAGAGCTGAGATGCCTCCTGCCCTCCCTTTTCCCAGGAGGTGCTTCTAAGGTCAGTGTCCCACCACCACTGGTCTCCGTCTGAGCTACACGGCAGGTACACCTGTGCCAGATGTTGTACCACCCTGATTCTGACCCTGGTCCTGACATCCTGGCTTGATTTTCTGGCTTGTCATAGGATCTAGGTCATCATTAGGGACTGGCCTTGACATCTGGATTGTTGGCTGAGTCTGGCAACCATCAACAGACCTGCCCTGCTTGCGCTGGAACTGGGGATGTGCACCTTTTTTGGTATGGCCACTGTCTGCCTGGTTTGCTGTGATTCTCAGCTCCAGGTTCACTTTCTCCTATAGATCAGCAAGACCTTGTTGTTCTTGACACTGTAGATGAGACTGACCCAATCAGGATTTCCTTTTCCTCTGGCTGTCAAAGTACCCCAGCTACTCCAAGTTCCAGTCAAAGGAAAAAGATCTCCTGCTTTGAGCAATGCAGCTTGCTTACCGAATAGAAAAAAGAAACCCAAAATAAGAAAATTAGTATTTCCCTAGATAAGCTAAAACTCTGAATCAATATAAGCAGAAAATGTACAACTTTAATTTTTTCCCTAATCAGCGGGAGCTGGCACTGTGCAGTTATTACCTACATTTTTCTGTATGTCATAATGTAACACTGCAACCAAGAGGGGTTTAAAACCTAGACAGTCTTGAAGGTCTTAGTAATGTGTGATAAGAAGAAAATCAATGCAAAGTATGTCTGTTCCTGCATGCTCCTACATTCTTTTTAAAGTTAAGGGAAAATACTGTTTTTTCTTATTAATCTTGGAATGTTAAGAGATTTGACAAAATAATGATTCTTGAAAGGTTTTAAATTACTAAGCGAAAGGCTGTATTGTTTAACACTACTGGGAACAATTTCTTGGTCCCCTCTCAAATAGGATGGAGCTAACTGGTGACTATGAGGGAATCTGAAGGGAATCTAGAACTTGGGTAGCTGAGAAAAAGGGAAACTTACTAATTAAAAGTCCTGGTTTCCTGCAATTTACAGTCCTTAGTAAAGTTCTACACATCATGTAACAAATCGCCACTGGAACCAGATCTGTCATCCACACAAGCTAGCATTCAGGATCCAAGAGTGACCAGCAAAGGTATTTCAGCAAGAACTGCAAAAATCATGAAGTAGCAAGACACCACTGTAAGACTAGTAGAGTCTGGCTTTCTTCACAGCCATTGAAGCCAACGGTAATATGTTCTTTGACTTCAGAGATTTCTTACAGAATATTCATATACCAATTAAGAAGGTAAAGTCTCAGAACATCAATTAACAATACTGGAAAATACAATAAATCAAAATCCTCCAGTCCCCAAAGAAAACATAACTGATTTCTGTCACAGAATTTGAAACTAAATTTTACTATCCTACCTCACCAACTTCAGCCCTAGAACGAGATACAAGATTAATAATGTTGTCCACAAGGTGGCACTTACAATCCTCATGAAATCAAAATGTAGAAGGTCCGTGCAATAAGAAGTTACCTTTTTACACAGAAAGGCAAACTTTGTGTTGCTCTTCTTTTCAAATTAGCCTCTACTACATGAGTAACAACTACTGCTATTTTGTTATCGATAGTATGTACTTAAAATTTATCAGTCAATCCAAAGATTTCTTTTGGTTTGGGAGGCATTTTAACCTGAAATAAAATGTTATACAAAACTGAAACAAAGGAGAAACTCTCAAACTGATTTTTCTTGCATCATCTGCGCTCCTTGTTTAGAGACCAGGTGGACTTCATTTATCAATCACAAATAAATATGTTAATCCAAATCCTGCTGTCTTTCATCAAAAGGAATCCTCATTGACTTCAAAGTTGACATCAACTGGAAATTTGCCAAGTCACAGGAGTCAGCCTCTTTATGCATTTGACAAGGCAGAATTAGGTCAATTCCATGGTCCACACAATCCAAAATTTACTAGCAAATTTAAATGACTTCTGGGTTTAAGTACATCAAATGGAAGTACATTTTTTCCCACTTGCTTGTCCTGTTGTGTAAAATTAAATTGCTCCCACTGAGGCTCTGGAAATGAGCAGAGAAAAATCAAATTAGGGAGCACCTGAGAAAATTTTACGTACACAAATCTTTGGAACCAGAGGGGATGCAACCAAGGGTGCCAGCAGAGTTGGATGACATCACAGTGAGGTCATGGTGGTTGGTAGCAATGCCCAATGACTGCAAAAAGCAAGTGCCACATCCATCTTCATTAAGGGCAAGAAGGAAGACCTGAAGCTTGGTTGCAGGTTGGTCACCCTAATCCCAGCCCTCAGAAAGACTGCAGAGCCACTCCTCCTGGAAGTCATTTCCAAGCACATGAAGGACAAAAAAAAAATTATTTGGAGCAACTGTCATGGATTGCTCATCAAGGTCAAGTCGTGCCTGAACAAGCTACTGTCTGCTGTGATTAAATGACTAGTTCAGTGAATAAGTGGAGAGCAGTGGATGTTTTTTACCTTGACTTTAGTGAGGCCTTCGACGTAGTCTCCCACAGTATTCTTAATGCCAAACTGGAGAAATGCAGACTGGGTAAGTCAACAATAAGGTGGGTGAGAAACCAGCTGGATTGCCAGATGTAAAGGGCAGTCATCACTGCTCCAAAATCCAACTGACAGGCAGTTACCAGTGGCACCCCTCTGGGAGACCTACTGGAGTGAGGTTTAACATTTCTTTGAGGACACTGACAATAAGACAAGGGTCTGCTGTCAGCAAATGTACAGGTGATACCAAATTGCGGGGAGCAGTCAAGATACTGGAAGCAGGACTGCTACTTAGAGGTACCTTGACAGGCTGGAGAAATGGGCAGAACAGACAGGAACCACGTGAAGTTCAACTGCAAAGTCCTGCATCTCAGACAGAATGACTCCATGCACCAGAACATGTTCTGGAACTCACAGGAGTGCGGCTCATGTAATCCTTTCCCTCTAGGCAGGAGATAAATTAGATTAGTAATGAGAAAGCATATATTGCTTTGGCACCTGAAAGCTTCAGCTCGTCATCTTTTGGAGTAACAGTTTGTGTTAGTGGACTTACATTCCTTTTCCAGACAGCCAGTTTCTGACACTTCCACCCCAACTCTTGTTTCTTGTCTATGATCTCTCTCTCGTCTCCACTAGGGAGGACCCTAGTTTTTCTGGGTTACCCCCTGCCCCTCAAGCCTAAGCAAGGCTGTCTAGAGATTGGCTGGATGGCTCTCTCCTCAACATGTGAAGAAGCTGAGGATAATAGTACTGGGTTCCACTGGCCACCGTTAAAACCTTTGACCTCCACATATGAACTCATGGATTTAACTCCTACAGTTAGATGAAGATTATTCCTTTTACTGCTATCTGTCTGTGACAGGTATTAAATGAGACACCAATGAAGTTTTTATGACTGCTAGAGAGTAATAGCTAGCACATGCTAGTACATAACTTCTCCTGGTGGGATTCCCACCAAATGTACACCTCAGTCACCAGAGCTATTTCTAAATGAGAAGAATGATACAGATTTCCAGGAATTGCATTCAGCTCTGCTGATCCCTGAGGAAGCCAAAACGTACGTGCTTCATAGCATTCTAACAGAACAGCAAGCAAATTAAACCACAGCCAGCATTCTACTGTATGAGATACTTAAAGTGCACAAACCAAAGTGGGAGGTTCAGTGGTGCAAGTTCTTCAGTGGAAACAAAATAAACAGGGTGTTCAACAGTGAGGAACTATGCCTACACTTGTAGAGCAAGAGATACGTTCAGAAAACTTCCAAAGGCAGAGCACAACAAAGACAGCATAGCCTGCTTGTCTCATGTTAAAGTCTTGCGTGTCTTCAAGGTTGCAGCCTAACCCTCATTTGCTTTACAAATCAAAGGAGCAATGTTGAGAATTTACATTCAACCACAGGATAACAAACAACATTCTAATGGCTCTCACTTGATTTGTGGTTAGCTATAACCATAATTTTTACCCAAACATTTGATCCTACTTTGGCTTTCAAATATTTCCTGCTGTCCACAGACCTAATGCTCACAAATCTTTGATGCTATTTACAGCCCTTCACAGATAGATTCTGGTCACATCCAGATGCCGCCCACCTAATTAATCACAGATTTTCTACCTACACAATAGCTGTTTTCATTACCTATCTGGGCTTTATGTTGAACTTCATTTTGTCAGATAAATTTCAGACAGCAAGAAGAAACAAACTATTCATTTTTGACAACCTTAAGAATCCAAATGACATTTACAGTATCTAGATATGCACCGGTTTAATGAAAAAAAAAGCTACTCGCATAAATACATATAAAGACCCTTTCACTAAGACATTCAATGGTTTCTTGCTGGCTAGAGAATAACTTGAGAGAAAAAAGGGTTTATTCTTGTTACAATGGAAAAAGTAAAGCCATCCAGGAAAAGTAATCATGTGAAAAGATGGTCCTAAAGATATCAACTAGTAACAGCTAATAAAAAAGGATTAAAAATATAAAGCACGCATCTCACACTGATACCTCTGACAGTCAGCAAAACAATTTCTCTCACATTGTTTTTGTTCTAAGGAAAGATACTATAAATGGGTCTTGCGGCTCTCCCATACACAGAACCAATTTAAGGTGTATGAAACCAACCTAATCGCCAGCAATACCACAGCAATGAAGAGCTGAAATTGAACTAGACTGTTGCTGGCTATCGCCTTATCAAAGTAAAGATAGCTATTCAACTGAGACTTACTAAAGAAGCTTGTTACTCAAGTGTTTTCAAGCGGCTGTGGTAGTAGCATTTAAGAGGGCAGGAGAGTAAGATGCCTCATCTTAATATATACATTCCAGTGCAAAACATGCCTTGAAGGCAAGTGCAAGGCTTATAGGCCTTTTCTTTATTTGATGGTATACAATTCAGTCAGCAGCACTCATTTCTGCCTGGTTTAGAATAAATCTGTCTTAACCATTCAGGAGCCTCTAGGCACCAAACCCAACCACAAGCACATGGCCGTAACACAGAAGGAGACTAGTTTCACCATGCCTGGACCCTAGGGTCAGTCTGTTCACATACCTCGCTGCTGCTAGAGCATTCAGAAGCACATCTGGGCCTTCAGTTTTGTGTCTTCACACTTCCAAGAGGATCAAATTGCTCACATTCATTAAGGATGGGAATACTGTGATAGAAAAAAACAACTAAAAAGTACCTGAAAGTTTGACTATTTTTTTTTAATCTGAACATTACACCTGCAACTGGAAGCACCATATCCAAAAATGTTCTAATGCTCAAGAGGTATAATAGGTTCAAATGGTATGTGCATCTCCCGAATACACTAATTGCTTTTTCACTTCAGAAAACTTAAAACCATAAGGACAGTTGCTTTAGTCTGACACCAGACTAAATCTAATCTGAATAAATATTCCAAATCCCATATAAAGAAACACTTGTGTCTGCTTGAATAGATTGATCTGCTACAAATATGCCAAATTACTTGACATCACAGATTCAGCAAGAGTAAGCAAACTTTATACAACTCAACCAGAAAAGCAGAAAACCATTTCAATATCTAAGATCAGACACTAACTCCACACAGTGCAGTTCTTGAAGAAGGATATCTTGTTTCCTAGAATCTGTATACAAAGACACAGTGTACGTTTATGATGTGGAACATAAGGCTAAGGCCTTCAAAAATGAAGACAGGGCTTGGATGTACAAATGTACTGAATCCTGTAACACTGCAATCTGAAAATTCATCAGTTTTTAAAATCTAGCTTACTTTGACCTTGTCGGCAATGACAAGAAACAGTTAAATAAATAATATAATTTATGTCATTGATGTTAACTCTATCCTTTTTTAAAAACACCTCTTATCTCAGTGGCTAAAGCTAATGCATGTGAGCACCACCCTGACCATATCTCAGTATTACTGTTGGCAAGTAGTACTATGCCCATTTCAGGATTAAATGAAACATCTCCACAACTCTCTTCAAAAGCTTGATACTTCAGAAAACAAGTGTAAAACACAGTATAACCCATCCAAAGATATGGCTGTTTCCCCAATATAACATACCTACTCCTTGCTGGCCTCAAAAAATTGCATGTTAAGTTTTGTCCCGAACTCTTACAGTACCTACAATTATTACGTTCTGCTTCATGAACGTCATTAGGACCATAAACAAACAGTAATAATATTTGAAGACAACATCAGGAAGAGAACTGCAGAACACAAATAATCTCCATTATGACTTAAATTTAGAACAGCCTCCCGAGCACTTGCAGGCAAACATTTGCCTCTACCCACACAGCAGTGAGAGTCTCTGCTTCCACAGCAAATACTTAACTGTTTGCAGAAAGGTTCTATGGCATGAGGAACTCTATAATGCTGTTTATATCCTGCCATGTAGGAACCGAAGACAGAAAAATGGACTGCTACATTTTCCATTTGAATGATGGAAAAATACAATCTATTCCTTCTGAAAAAACAGAAGTGGCAGAGCAGCCGCTCTGCAATGCAGCAGACATCTCCAATGTCACAGCCAGGAGTGGAATCCTCTATTCAATACAGTTTTATTTTATCCTTGGTGCTGAACAGCTATATAGTATCATCCCAATTAACAGCCATTTAAACAACATGGGTGATTTCGCACAAATACAAATGCATTCTCTTTTTGAAGAAACTATATACTACACAGAGCTGTAACTGAGATATTTGAAAAGAAATCTCTCAAACTTACAGGTTCAATTTTTCTATTTTTTAATAAACAAAAAGTAGATTATATCCTTGCAAAGCTCTATTTGAGCTTGCAGTCCTGGAATACTAAAATTCTGCCTGTCATACAGCAAATAACAGCCCTCAAACCATAAAAAGGTGGGAGAGGGGGAGCTTATTGCAAAACTCCTGCAAGACAAGTGGCACCTAAACGCTCTGGAACTTTACGTGCTCGAATCTAGGAAAGGAGGCAGTGTACCCTAGTTCTGTTACATGATTTAAGTACAAAGCCCATTTAATATTCAGCCATCTGGATTTTTGGCTGTACATCAATGCTGTAGGGGAAGGAGATGTGTGAACCCAAAAGGGAGGGGACCACAAGAGCAGAGGATGTGATGGCATAAATAAGCTCCTTCCAAGCGTGTGTCTGCATCACAAGTAGCAGAAATAGGAACACCCATTTCCTATGAACACAAGCAATACCCAAGAACATTTCTTTGTGGGAGACTCCACACAGCTGCAGATCACTCCTCTTTAGGATCTCATGTGGCCGTAAGCATTTGTCAGACTTTTAAGATTTATCTTGAAAGAGATGAGCCTTTGCTCTTCAGCCAGTGAGGACTGGATTTAACTAGTGCTTGTTTCTTAACATGGTGTTACTGTTAGGTTTGTGCCAAAGTACCATGCTGAGATTCAACGAGGCAAACTTCAGAAACGCCCCACCTGATAAAAAGAAAAAATAAAATTTACTATCACGTGAAACATAGTCTTTCCAGGAACTGTTTCTTCCATATCTGTACAAGCTCTTCCCTGGTAATCTTGCAACCAAGATGCTAAAGCTCTGCAGCAGATTCCCTTGGCTCACATTCTTCACTCATGTTGTTTTACTGTTTCTAGGTATCAAAGAGCTTAGCCCAAATAACTTCTTGTCTACACCGTATACTGAAACATTGTTTTAAATATGACTGGTTTGTACTGCAGTGGCAAGTTTCCCCTACAGGATTTGGTTTACATAATTACACATTATTTGTGCTCAAACACTATCAAATAATGAAATTGATGTTTTGAGTTACATTTCTGCAGCCAGAAACCAGGGAATTTGGTTCTTCATAATTTATCTGTTCTGTTTGATAAAGTGCAGTTCTTAGAGTTGTAGAACAAAATCCTTCTTCTAGGCTCCTAAACAGTGAAGCCAACAGTGAAGCAGTTTCTCACAGAAAATGAAAACTTAAGAATGATCTTTCTAAAGATAATGACAATGAATGTGCCAAGTTCTGTTCTGGATTACCTCTGTATATCACTTCATGGGGTTTGCATAGGGTTTAATTTAGAAGCTTGTATTACAAAAGTTGTTCTTGACATGTAAGGATTTTTTTAAGCTGCTACTTAACTGAGCTGTTTTAAACATCTCAAAGTAGACAGGAAAAGATAAGAAATACTAGACTTCACCATGAGGAGACACGTCTGTCACTAAAAATCTAAAATAACTACTTCCAAACCACAGAACACCTTTTTGAAGCTAGACAGGCATCACTTGAAGTGTCCTGGACAATACAGACTACATACAAATTTTCCACAACTGTTATTAAGTTCTTGAACAACCTTAACCAGAGATGCAAAGTAGACTGCTGTCCTGATACTCTGTCTTCTTCCCTTGTTGGGGTAACTCAAGAGCTGGGAGACATAACTGATACTTGCTTTATGAGTAAAATTTGGACACAGGGAAGAAAATGCCTTCCTGTCAGCTTGTACAAAGCAGTTACAGGAAGGGCCTGATCTGAACAAAAATACTTTCCTTAATGATGCAACAGAAGATAATCCATAGTTAAGCAAAGTCCAGGTCTTAATTGAGCTTTGCTTGGTCTCCTTTTTTACTTGTCACCATGCCAGTGCTCTTCAAAACAAAATAAAACCTAACAGCCATATTAGACATGGAGCAGTAAAATACAGCTTATGAACTCATTCTCATAGGCTCGTCATTCCAGGATGCAAGTAGTTAGGTTATGAAGGAAATTAACTAGTCCTTGCCTCTTGAACTATATAAATATAGAGTATTATCAACTCTAGAAGATACAGTGAATGGTTTCCACTGACCATATGGGATAGAACTGAAACTATTTATACTAACAACAGTCTTGACACTTCCAACATACAGTTTTTAATTCCCTTCAAAATTTTTCAATATTTTCTTATATTCTTGCACAGTTTCTTGATACTTGCAGGATCAAGACTTATGGTCAGGTATAAGCAAAAAGCTGTATTTAGTATCTTGACATATTTCAATGCTGCAAACTTTCAAAGATTTTTATTTCTGTTAAGCAGAGAGAAAATGTGCAAAACATCAGTGACAAGATCCTTGAGTAATGGAAAACTGTATGCATTTGTTTTGATTGGCATAAAAATAAGGAAAAAAAAATGGGGCCTAATGTCTGCCTCAGAAGAGTATGTTCAACTGCACCAACGTGTCAATGATTACTTCATCCTTAATTTTCACTTGACGTTCCTGTTTTTTAGTATTTTCTTGCTAATGTGAAGATAACCAGGTTAGCAAAAAAGCCCGAGTATGAAGAGCTTCAGAAGAATCCCAAGGCTGTGAATGATCAGATTCAGTGACCAAAACTCTTCAGCTATAGTACAAGACCACAGAAACATAAGCCATGCCAAGTCAGGCCAAAGGTCCATTACTCACAGACATCAACAATGGATGCATGAGAGAGATCCTAAACCCAGGAAAAATATATGCTATTTTGACAGTGTATTTTTCCAGGCTGTGTTTTTTATTTGAGGCACAAAGACTTCCTAAGTCAGATATAATGTCTTTCATATCATTTAGTAGTCTTTTGTTGAATATACTTAGCTTCCTTCCTAAATTTTAGCAGCCCTAATTCCTGCGTCAGTGAGTTCCACTGTTTAATTACATGCCACATCATTTTGTTTTAAGACTAACACTAGGTAACTTCTGCCAATGCCTTTTAGTTCTTGTATCGAGAAAGACAATGACAATTATTTCCTCTTCACATTCTCCATGAACTCTCAAGCTTTATGGCCTTCACTCCATCATTCTCACCCAAGTTATCTTTTTTCCAGACTGAAATGTTCAGCCTGTTGAAGCGCTGCTCATGCCACTCCCTGCCTTTGTCACCTCTGTTGGCCTAACTGCACCTACTGTTGTTCCAACCGCTCCTATTTGAAGTGAGGAGGCCACACATTTGAGATGCACATGAGCCACATGCATGTTTATCTGTCTATACATACTTAAACACAGAACAACCTGTTCTGTTTTCAATTGCTTTCTTAATTCCTAACTTCGGATTTGCTTTTTTACTATTTTACAGTGAGCTGACATTTTCATAAAAACATCTCTCTAAGTCCGAATGTTTTTTCTGAATGGCAGACTAGTTTACTACCGTTACATTTTTTTTTAACTGGGACTATCTTTTCTTCTGCAGATGACTCGCTTTTAACTGTGCTGAACAGTATAAGACAAAGCCAAGACACAGTGATAAAAATTAATAATTTTTTCCATTAAGAAACCTTAGAATCATGTGTTCCAATGGTTGGGGTTTCTCTCTTTAACATTTACTTATCTATGGTATGATCGTTTTTCTTACCCCATCACAAATTAATTTCTTTAACAGCCTTTATTGAGGGAACTCACACAGAAGCTGTGGAAATCCAAATAAGATCTTCCTTGTCCCATTATGTTGACATACCCCTTCAAAGAGCTTAAAGAGATCAGGTGAGCTTGATTCCCCTTTAAAAAATAAAGCAAGCAGCTACATGAAGTGAGATTCTTGAACACAAGGTCATATGAAGTACAAATTATTACATAGTCTTCGTTTATACAGTAGAGGATTAATAACACTTCAAAACGGTTTCTAAACATTACAGAGATTTGGGAAAATTCACATTTAAATTGCAATTCAAAGATTTTTTTTTTCTAGTCTTATGTTTGTTTCAACAGACTATCTTTCTCTTCAATCTCATTCTTTGAATACACCCTACTTTAGTGCTTATGCAGAAGGCTGTTACATCTACTAGTTTTTAAAAATCTAATTGTTCTTAAGATATGCTTTTAGGAATGTGCATTTTTCAAAAGTTCAATCCTGTTTTAAATGTCATTATAAGCTCTGTGCAGAGAGAGCCACAACCACATTCACAGTGTTTTCTCACGGTGGAACTCACTAAAGCTTTGGTTAATTTTGGCATGCTAAGCAAAAGTCTCCGATATACCTGCAAATGAGTGCAACTGCACCACTTTCACAATTGATCCAATTAGTTATGGGATCAGCCCACTGCTGTCCCCCACAGTGTTCTCACTATATTGTTTGCTCTAAGATGTTTTCAGAAGGTAACTCCTTCTGCTACTACCTTTCTCCATATCACGTATGAGTGCCTGACCTCAAACACTGTTTCCCTGTTTCAGTGGAGCTATTTTTCAACATCTTTTTCTTCTCTCTTGGATATCTTGACAGGTCAAAATAGATATGAACACTGCAGGCAGTATTACAAGGTGAAATCTTTCCCCAGAGCATCATCCATTTGGAATGCCCCATGAAAGTCACGGCCACAGCATTTGGATTCTTTTCTAATTTTTGAGGCAGCTGATTTATCTCTCTTCCTAGAGCACTTAGGTTCAAAAAGTTGCGTTTAGATTCATGCAGTTCTTCAAACAACTTTTGTGCTATAGGAAAGATAAACAAAAACCAATTTTTGAGCTATAAAATTCCATTCAACTTCTATATTCCAGTTGTAAATGCTGAAGAATGCACAGGCTGCAGCACACAGTGACAGGCTATGCCTGAATGAGAAACAAGGTTTGAAATTATAACGGACAATTTGAGATCAAAAATACGACCTCAGATTTGATGATCTTTGGTTTTCCTTTGGTTGTTAATGAAAAGGTGAGAATCAAGCTAGTAAAATCAAGGGCATCTGAGAATTTCCTCAGTGTAGACTCAACGGCTGTTCAAATACTCAAATGTGAATTTAAGTTTTGCTATGTCAAACATCATCTGAATTTCAAACACAAAGATACCTTACTGTAAAACGGGAAAACAGTTAAAAGGAATGTAATACTATGTCTCCTAGATTACTAGAATATGAATACATTTGCAACAAAGGTCAGACTTCAGGAATCTGACTTTTGTTTCTTATTGCCCATGGTCACCACACAGTCACCATGTAGATTTGCTATATCCTTTGTATCCCAATCACTACTTTAACACAAATCCTGCTGCTAGGACATAAACAAGTTTAATTTGAGGACGGTTCCTGCAAACACATTACATGAGGCTGGTTTTGCACTACGAGTACCTACAACTGCTCCAGGCCTACTCCTGGAGCTACATCCAGATGGCACAAGGCATTCAGAAAAGGAAATCATCCATTCATTCAGTCACCACGGTTTTGTCTGCATATATTTATATTACAGAATATATGAGAAGCATTGAAGTTTGAGCCAGGTTATCTTCCCAGAGAGGTACATACAGTACACAAGAGAGGACTGTCTGTGTTTTTACCACGATGAAATGTACTCTTGAGTCACACCTAGCATATGTTAGCTCTCAGTCGTTACATCTCCCCTGCTCCAAAGATGATTGCTGATGATTCTGCGTCTTTTAGTCATTTCTGTTTCCTGGACTGACATACTCGAGACAGAAAAGGAATGAGCTTGGAGTAGTCATCTAAACATGGATCAGGTATTTGGATTTTTTTCTTCAAAGACGAATTAGAGGACAGAATATTTAAAAAAAAAAAAAAGTTTTCTCCTATTACTTGAGAAACAATTTGACAACAGCTTTCTTTTTACATTTCAAATGCAAAGGTAAAAAATTAGAAATACTACCATTGTCATTCTGTGCCTCACTGATTATGTAAGAAGGGATTGCATAGCAAGTTTTACGACTAACTAGATGAACAAGAAGAGAAAAGATAAACAGAAATGCAGCAATTATTTTTTTCTACCCGAATCTTGCTTTTTTATGTCCCAGTGCTGTTTCTCATGATACCAAAAAAGGGTAGGGTTTTTTTTGTATTATGTAGACACTCCCTCCCCTCCCCATATCTGCAAAGTAACATCTCTCAGTGAAGAACTATTTTATACACAATTTTCAAATTCAGAAAATGCTTCATTCAACTACTGTGACAAGGATTATATTCCTCTGACAGGCAGTCATTATATTTCTCACCGTCCCACTATTCAAAAATATCTGGAGGCTATTTATCTTGACACTGGAATCAAATCAGTAATGCTTTCAATTGCAGTAAAAAAAAATAATTATAAGAACAAAAAATAATGACGTAAGATTTATCCACATGACCTCAGCGTTACTCTCCTCCATGTATAATCTATTACAATAAGTACACACATAAGGCACAGTGCTAAGAAGCCTGTCCAATGAAATGGTGGTTTTCCTTCTTTGTGCAAAGCATAAATTTCTGAATAAATGAGATATCAAGTCACATCCTTCCCTTCCTCCTTACCTTTCTTTTTCAGGTTATCAGCAGGAGGTTTTTCTGACCATGTCCTAAATAAAAGCTGAAGGAAAATTAATGGAAAACACTGGTCCTTGGTCACGCTCCACATTACATTCCAAGTGGTATGTATGCAAGTTCTATGGTTGTGGTGGCTATTGCAGAGATGTGACCTTAGAAAACCATTAATGAAGATTGGCTAAGTTCTCTGAATGATCTGAAGGACCATGCAGAAGAGAAACTGTTGTCCAGATAGATTCTACCCATATAAAAAAGTGCTTTTCTGGTTTTCTAATAAAAACACATTAGGAAAGGCTTTCTAATCAAAACACAACTGAAGAGTTTTCTGCAGTGAAACTAGTCTCTGTACAGGTTTCTTTTATTGCCAGAGGTCATATATGTAAATAAATTCTACTCTAACCACAATATGGTATTAACAGCGCTGTGCTGCTAGGTTGCCACCACATTCATATTATTTAAGTGTCAATGGCATGAAAACTGCCACACATTCACTCTACCAAGTAGACTTAATTAAGTACTGGAAAAGTGCAGAGAGAGTAACAAGAATTTACGTATGTGTATATACACTATAAAGAAATACACCTGCATATTCTAGTTTAACACGTTGAGAACACCTTCGCATTCTTTCCATCACCAATTATTTTAGAAAATGCAGTGTGTGTGTTTGTAAATACCCACATCCAAGGCAAATGATCCTATCAAGATCTGTTTTAAACTCCCTTTCCTAGACTAATCAAAGTCAGTTCACTGCTGGAAAAGCTTTGTTATATGTAGTCATTCTGTTTTTTTTTAATTTACTAACACTGTATGTGAGGCAGTGCATGTGATCCTATGCACTTTCTATTAATAATAAAGATTTCTACAGCTGTGATTCTTAGAACCACACTAAAAATTCTTATCACAGATTTTAACAAGTCAGTCTACAGATACGTGTGCCCAGTTTCGCACCTGGAACTGGTTATGCCCCCTAAAGCTGATGCACACCCATTCCAACATGCCAAAACCACGTATCGGCAACCACCCACCAACTATTTGAACACTCAGACTCCCAGTTTGTGCATGGACTGTGAGAAAAACGGTCATGGCTTCAGACTGAATCGATGACGCACAAACAAACTTATTATCCAATTTTTCATCCTGATCCTGTGATTAGATTTGTGCACACTTCTCACAAAGTGGATCAGTTTCCAGAATCAAGGCAGTAGGGGGACCAGTCTGCATCTGCTTCATCTATCAGTAACTCAGGGAGTTTAACAACTCCAGCAGATGCTCTGTATACCTTTTCAAGTTTTTTAAAACCTTTGAAATATTTAACCTAGATTAAAAAAAAAAAAACGTAAAAATTGTGCAAAGGAAAGTTAGTTTGCAAAGACTTCTGGTTCTGAAGTTGTTAACTTGTTCCTTCAAGAAATCTTAACTGTCTGTATTGAAAAATACATTGAGAAGCAAGACAAGCTCTCCTGAAGTGTCTATTGTCTCACAGTAAAACTGTAATTTCTCATCCACTTTCTCTTTTTAAGGGCCAAACAGAATACATGAAGTGTCTCCGCTCTCTTTTTCTGGATTTTCCTTTACACAGTGCATCAATAGCTAGCACAACTGAAACAGTCTAGGACAGCAATATTAAATTACCAATAGCGATCAAAACAAGGCACTTCCTTTTAAAACAATGTCTTCACAAGGGCTTCATCAGTGAATACTTAGATACTCTGATGAAATGTGTAGGTAAGTATTAATAAACAAAAAGTCAAGATGAAAAAGCCAGCAGATGAGAGTTGGGCCTGAATTTTACTGTGCAAGCTCGTAGCTAATTTCTATTTTATTTATTTCTGGAAGTCTGTGTGATAACAGTATTGATTCCTCAGGATTCAGTACAGTCCATTCCACTGATAAGCAGAGATAACTGAATGCCAGAAGTCTCTCAGAGCAGTAGAACTTGGATTAAAAATAAAATGCCTAGAGGCAAAGGAAAGCATAGTCATTGCTGACCTGTCCAATCTTTTTCCCTTTTACTGAAGAACAAAATAAAAGTTAAACTAACATAATCTGTTAAAACACCAAATTTCCAGTTTTAACAGGTAACAATTTGGTTACCTCATCCAAGTTCTCAGTGGATTGTAGAAACCTAAAATCCCTGAGGCAGACACCACACTGTACACAGTTTATAGACAGGTAAACTGGGGACAGAGGAATTCAATAACTAGTTTCAGCCATTACTAGCATTACAACTCTCATGACCTGCTCTAACATACAGATAATCCAACTCTTACAAGCTCTTTTTTATGGAAAAGAAATGCGTGCAAACTTCTGCAGAATCCAATTCATAGTTAAGTACCATCGTGTGCCAACACTGCTCCCCAGAATACAGGAACCGCAGCTTTCTCAGCCGCTCAGACTTCTCAACTGTCTTTGCTCTCTAACAGGAGCTTTACAAGTTTTACCTGCTTGGTATGTGTAAATATCTGTCCCTATGGGCGTACTGTATTTAATACTTGCATGTTTTGCAGTTTCAAAGTTAAAAAGAAAGATCTAATATTTTCTGAAAAATAACAGACCATATATAAAAGTGGCCTAGTATAATATTCCTGTAAAATTCTGTCCCTTCCGTACTGGTTAACAATACAGAACTCAAGAATAGAGACTGTGGGAGCTACCCTTGAGATGGGGGAAGTCAGTCACTGTCTTTCTAATAATTCCCAATGTGAAAAGAACTCTGGCCATTGCCAGTAGACTAGTCCCAACTGGCTTTATACGAGGGTTATGTTTATTCAAGTGTTCTCTCCTTTATGAAAGAAAAACTTGGCTTTATTTCAAGGTAAAGAAAAAACCTCCAAGCAGCAAAATATTTTAAGGACAGATGTCTGATCTTGAAACAGCAGCTAACACAGCCAGAATATATCTGTGCAATAAACACTTAACTAATCAGCCCTCCCTTTCAACTGCATGTATTTCTTTTTATCCACTATGTTGCTCACAAAAAAGTAGCACAGAAATCAGTGTTCTCTATTCTCTCCCGGGACAGCTTTAATTAATTCCTTTAATTCTAATAAAACTTGAAATTCTATAACAAGTGTTACTTCTTTTTTTCTCTTCCTCTGGCAGCTTAATTATGCCTATTACACTTAGAACTGTGCTGCTGAGAACCATGACGTGCATGGCCCAAACAGCAGCAACACGCAGGAACTGGATGCATAGAGGGTTCCTATGAACCCAGCTCCCGCCGGACCTGTCTCCACCCTGCTATGCTCACTGTTGCCAGCTTATCATACAATCATGGAATGGTTAAGTTGGAAGGGACCTTATATGGCTTTACCTCCTCTCCACCTTGGCGTACCCACTTTTGAGACTACTTGCACTGATGCAATTTCAGCCCCAGCAATCTTTCAAGTTACAATTTAGCTTAAAAACAACAACAACAAAAAGAAATACAGGCAGAGCTGGTAACTACAGTAATGGCTAATATTTTCGAATGCTTTCCAATAATATTGCTGTTGCTTTTAGATGGTTACAGCTCTGCCAAGACTTAATAACCCACACTGAAAATTTCCTTGCCAGGTACTTGAAACAAGCTGAACATGTATTTTCAAAGAAAATAAACTAAAAATAATTTTGTTTTTTCCAAAAACCAGGATTACACAAAATTATGTGCTTTGTAAATATTTCTTAAAAGGACTTATAATGGCTTTACTCTGAAATTCTTGTACTTTTCTTGTTTAAGATCAGGGGCTCAAAGTTGGCAAGGAGGCTGAGACAGTATCAAGGATCTGCTCTTTTCTCATGAAACAATGCCCATCTCTGGTCAAGATTTAAACCCCTGCGTATCACCATGGCATCCAGTCAACACAGACTTGTTAAGAATTGGGCAGCACAACACTAAAAAAATGCCCCAACCATACTGTGCATGCTCCAGACTTTCAAGGAAGTTCAAAACTTAGCCTGCAATTGCTACTGTTATGAAGGGAAGTGCATGAAAATAGCCTGCTGTCACTGAAGCAGTAAAAGCAGCTCAGAAATGGTGTATTTTACTCTACGTGCCCAACGAAGAGACAGTCAGAGGGTGGTACAGACCAAAAGAGAAGCTGGAGCGTGACTTATTATAGAAAGGATATTCTCCCAGCACAGGGACAGAAGTGGAGAGGGCGAGTCATTTGCAGCCAGAACCTGCAGAAATGGTAGCAAAGGATCCCGAGTCTGAAGACTTATCTGTTCAGCAAACAACTGATAGCCAGTGACTTTTTATCTAACGACTTTTAAACACTCACTGGCCTCTAAGACAGCCAAGGCGATTCCATGATGGAATCTCGGAGGGGGGGGGCAGGGGTTTGCTGCTTTCCTTCTTTAAACAACAAAGAAAGCTCCTATGACTGTTCCAATCCCAGGAAAATGACAATATTAAAGTATATCTTCCAATATGCTCTCATACTCTTCCCGCCTCCTCCATATTGATTCCCAAGGTCAGACTTCACCAGCTCGCAGTGCGGCACCCAGACCAACTAGGTGGGGTGGCACCACCAGCAGGTGAGAAACATTCTTTCTTAGTAAGAAAATGCTACAGATTTTATTGAAAGGTCTGGCTTGCCACTTACTTGGTTAGGCAGTCACTAAATGCTCCGCCACGTTCATGTTCCACAACAGCGCTAGGCCTCGGCCTGCTGGGGAGGGGGGTTACAGACACCTACCTCGGACCTCCTCTGAGGAAACACTTCAGCTCTTTAAATACCAGAAAGTCACAAACAGCCCATGGTAGGCAGTGGGAGAAGGGCAACTAAGCTGATGAGGGGTCTGGAGCACAAGTCCTGTGAGGAACGGCTGAGGGAACTGGGGCTGTTTAGCCTGGAGAAAAGGAGGCTGAGGGGAGGCCTCATCACTCTCTACAACTACCTGAAAGGAGGCTGAAGCCAGGTGGGCGTCTCTTCTCCCAAATGACAGGCGATAGCACCAGAGGAAATGGCCTCAAGTTGAGGTTGAGGGAGAGGTTTAGGATGGATATTAGGAAAAATTTCTTCCCAGAAAGGGTTTTTAAGCATTGGAACAGACTGCCCTGAGAAGGGGTTGAGTCACCATCCCTGAAGGTATTTAAAAGATGGGTAGAGGTGCTGCTGAGGGACATGATTTAGTGGTGGACTTGGCAGCGTTAGGTTAATGGTTGGACCTGATGATCTTACAGATTTCTTTCAACCAAAACAATTCTGTGATTCCATGTTTTCACCTCTAGTCTGCCTACATATATCCAACATCTCTGTCCTCACCATGGTTTAATTAAGCCACAACCTGCATTACCAACCAGCAAAGCCATCCCAACACTCAGGAGCAAGGGACTGAATCCAGCACTCTCCCTGCCCCGAGGTGAAAGTGCTACCCCCCAGAGAAGACAAAGTACACTTCAACAGTACCCCTACCTGCTTTGATGGCACCCCAAAATCCAAGGGACTATGTAGCACTGATGTTGCAGCAGCAAGAACTGAGCTGTTCTTTCAGGAAATTCTTATTCAACAATGGGAGGTATTTTCCCAGCTTGACTTCTACATTAAAAACTAGAATCTATTACATTTATTGTGCTAACAGCAAAGCACATATGTCTTTTTCCCAGCAGTTCCGTTCTTAGAATGTACAATCCATCTGTTAGTAAATGAGCTTGGCCTCAGGGACGATGTAATATTCTCACTCACTGTATGGCACCAATCACACACAATCTCAGTTTCAGTCCTATTTTAGACATTTCAAAATATCTCGCTCCAAACTATCAGTGAACTCACTGATGCAATTCAATTATTACACGTTGTTTTTGCCAAGACAAGACAGTTAGGATTAACCACATAGTCTGGCCATTCTTGATCCCCAGCAAAATCACAAAACCAACTCTTCTGGGGCTCTTACTCATTAGGCTTATTCTCTCTACACCAAGTGCCTGATAAAGTACATTACAGGAAGCCAAAGTAACACCACATTTCTATTCAAGGCAGATCCACATTTAGGCTCTTGCTGGAAATAAATACAGATTTTCCTCTGGCCCTAAACTGAGGATTTTCTTCCATTTAATTCTGCCTTTTTAAAATTTATTACTCTGCCAGTGAGTGCTTTTCAAATAAACTGTTGATTTCTTTCACTTAGCTCTATTTTATCTACTGTAGCTTGAAAGCAAAAACATTACTTTGCTACCTGCTCTGAAGAGTTTGAGTCCCATTCCTTTTTCAGTCCTGCATGCTTTTCTACAATCTTTTCTCTCTACTTTATCACTCAAGTATCTGTTTATTCATGGGGGGTGGGAGAGAAACAATAAAACACATGTTTTACTTAACCTTCTAAATACATCATCTGGGTACTAAACTCAACAGTAAACTCTGCTACTTCATTTATTGAAAAAAAGATTTCTCAATCGGGCAATCTCTGTGGAAAAAAATGTATCACTTTTCTATAATATTATTCAGCAACAGCTAATAAGATGCTTGTACCACCTAGCTAAATTTCCCAGTGCCTTTGGACTGTGATTTACTGAACTGGTCCTACGCAACCAGCAAGCACTCTGACTAATATGTAGGTTGGTATAGCAATTCCAACTGACCAATGTAAATACAAATGCCCATCACACCATGAATAGTGCAAATTCTCTGACATCCAGCCAGACATCCCAGACAACTGTTCTCCTGACCAAGACTGTTCTGCTTGCTCTGTCTTCTAGAAGGCCACAGCTCAAAAACTCCGGAATCATTTTTATGCTTTTAAAATCCATTATGAGCACAATTACTCATATAAGCATTTATGGCACATACAATTGATGAGAGAATTTAGTCACTGTATCCTGATCAGATTCTAACGCCTACAACTTCTCTCAGAATTTGAAACAGTATTCAATTTCTTATAATGCTATTTAATTATGATTCTCCTAAATATCAACTCTAATGCCCGTTACAATATAATCACTGGCCAACTGCAGAGACGCACTGTCAGATATGAAGAACAAAGAGATTTTTGATATATAAACCCACCCAAAAGACTAGGAGAAGGTTTCTCTGAGGTAAAGACCTCTAGCAAGTGGGAATAACACCTTGCTGAAAATAAGTATCTTAGACTAAGGCACATGAGATTTGCACATTCCCAAATAAGAACCCTTCTGCTAAGAAGAAAGAGCACTAAGCTGCATCTCAAGTTTTGTTATTTTAAACTAGGAGAAAAGGAAAAATCAAGAAACAAGACCAGCTTTACTTACATGGGAGTTAATATAATTTGCTGAGAATACGGTGGGAACTCCCTTTGCTTAGAAAATCTTGTTTCAGAAGAAGTATTCTATATAAAGAATAGAGGGGGCCTAAATCCTACCCTACATTATTCCTCTGACTGCCAAAGAAATTGTCAGTACCCAAATGCAAAAATTAATCCATAGTCTGTGCTGTTCTCTAGGATCAGTTCAATTAAAGGTATAGCCAGTATTTCAGTCAATGAGGTTATGTATTTTCTTTTACAACAGGCAAAACTGACGAAGTAGGTATCTTGTGCTATGAAGACTTTAAATTTTTGAATGTCAGTGAATTTTGTAGCCTACTATCTCAAAGCAAAATAGCAGCAGACAAGTTAGGTTATTACATGCCCTCTTCTCCAGTGCCCTTTTTAACTACAACAGAAATTCTAGTCTAAGTTGAATCAAATTAAATACTAATAACAAATAACTTTAACATAGAAGCATACATATACCACCTCATCCTGGTTGTGCCAGTTTAAATATTGTGCACATATACGAAGTAGAAAGTAAAGCAAATTACCAAAAGGTCAGCAGCATAAAATATATGGTGACTGCTAATAAAAAGCACCACTAGCTCACAGTGTCCCACATACTGCAGATATTTTATACTGTTCCACACAGGGAAACATATGAACTATTGCTGACTAATCACTGCTAACCTATTTCAATTCCTATATGACAATTGCTAAAACACTGGTTAAGTAGTCAGGTAAGTTGTAGCCAATGGTATAACTACATATACTTTTTTATATGACACAATACAAAACCTTTAGCTTTATATTTATGCTGTCCTTAGGCAACATAAGAAACTCACGTACACACATGTATAATTTCTGATGAGTTGAGGTTTTGCCAAGCTTATGTGATTACTGTGCTCTAAATATCTTAAGAAACAGACATTCCCCGCTGATAAAGGGCAAGGCTTGCAAGAGAAGATACAGAACTGACCAGCCTCATCATCCTTCCAAGTGTCTGTCACTTCATTTGCATCTTTTTTTTCCACTAGTGCTTAAAAGTCTACCCAGATGAAAAATAAAAGTGATAAAACCCAGGATGTTTTTCACTATACAGCTACTTAATGGTCTTGGGATAACAAACACATTCTGCTCAGGCTTGCTGAGCCTCACTAGACAGCCACATCTGCAGGATTTGCTTATCAGACTGAACATGACAAAAGCTAACATGGAACGCAGGGCAGGTGAAAAACAACAGCCTATGCAATTTTAGGGAGTAATCATCTTCAAACATTTTAAAATGTTTGCTTACTAGGACTACTAATCATTCCTGTATTTAAGAAACATAGTTTTAATTCTATTAAATGCTGTAAAGCTAAAAATTCACCTTTACAAAACATCCCAAAGACCTAACTCCACTGCAAGTTTTGACTACAGCGGAGATCTTACTCTGAGTAAGGCACTGAAGAAGGTCTTCAGGACTGAGCTATAACTTAACAAGGTGTGCTACAAATAAGCGTAAGTTAAAAGAAAAGTGTCATAAATGTGTGTATAGTAGCAACAAAAAATACAACACACCCCAGAAAAATCTGCTAAGACATCTACATTTAAGAGCTTGGAAATGCAGTTGTCTTACCCAAATGGATGCCACAGGGTATCCCACACTGATTTTTCGTAAACGGCTTAATAATTAGTCCTCATAAAAATGAGACTAACTATAGCATTCACCCACATTACTTTATACAACTGCAAAAAAACAGCACCTTAATCATTTCCTCATTCCAGTCCTGCAAGATGCCCAGACTCACTTGACACAGAAACAAAACAAAACAATAACAACAACAACAAAAAGATAACAAAATAAACTCTGCTCTCTTCCCTAGCAGGGAAGTAGTACAAAACAAGTAAGTGCAAAAGCAGGTAGTAAACTGTCAATAAAATTTTTGGCAAACCTAGGTCCTTCCAATTAAGAGAAACAGCCAAAAGATATACAAAAACTGCCAACAAAATACCACTGGCAAGCAAGGAAAGAACCAGCCAAGAGAACACACAGTTTGGTTTCCTATGCGAGGAAGGAGAGAAGGAAGCGAGGTGAATTTCCACCTGGAACAAATTCATAAAATAGTCCAGAGCACAGAATTCTGGCAGCTGTATTTGCTCTTATACTGAATCAATATCCTGATCAAATTTGCCAACACTCATGCAAGCATCTGTTTTCTGCATTCATACCTACGTAAATATTGAAGAGCCACAGCTCTCTCCTAGGCAATGGGAGCAGCTTGCATACACCGACGAGCAGAACTCTCTAACCACAGAGGAACCATAGCAGGTAGGGTTTCCCAGCAGCTCTTGGCGAGACTAAGCGCAGGGAACAAAATTTTCTTTTAGCATGCTACCAGCACGCACAGTCTACACGCAGAACCACCCACAACTAACCATGTCCACCATTTCACCAGCTTTATTACGGTAAATCGATTGTATGCACACAAAGCAGCAGGAAAAAAAAAAGGAAAATTTTCTATGCATCTAATTATACATGAAGCATATGCCTTTTCAAAAATGTGTGCAGTATTTAAAAGTGTTTAAAAAGCCATAACAAACTAGAAGGAAAGAAAATACAAGCACAAACGAAGAAAAAAGGAGGGTAAAAATGAATTAAACAATAAAACCATAGCACTATACAAGGAAAGTAAAAAGTTGCCCTTAGAAATCCACTGAAAGTCAACCAGAAAACTAAGTTCAACTCTTTCATAAGTCCTAAAATTCACCTATGTCAGCTAGGTGGTTATAAATAACAAAAAGGTCACAAAAAAGGTAATAAGATGCAACTAATGCACCTCCAGCAGGTCCCATTCACCATCCCTTTTCCTGCTGGTGCAACAGGAAGACAGACTGTTGCCATGAAGTTACCCCTAAACAAGTAAAAATGGACAATGTGTAGCAACTCTGCTTTGGATTTATGGAGCGAGCTTCTGGGTCAAAAGGTCACTCCTAAATAGCTATCAGGTTAGAAGAGATCTGTGGAAAACCTAAGTCTTCCTCGCCAAGCATGAGACAACCCAGGAGATGGAGAAAGGACTGGAGAGCCGGCATTCCTCGCCCTCCCCATTGCACAGAAGCAATCCCAGCCAAACCATTTTGACAGATAAGTCTTGGTGTTTCAGAGTATACGTGGGTATGTGAGCGTGAGCGGTAAAATCAACTTGCCTCAAGGTTTTGCCATTAAAAAAACACTTTTGCCTTCCATAAGATACTGTACAGAGTTTTATCACCTTAATTTCCTACATCTGTACAAACTAAATACATTTCTACTGTCCATTTCCTGACATGAACACAACTGTTTTTATTTATGCTAGTTGAGCCCTTGTCTTGAACTACATTTCATAGCCCTATGTACTCTGTCTGACATAATGAGGACATGTTCACAATTCTAGCAAAAAAAAAAATCTGCTTCATGAAGGCAGACACATACCATGCTTCGCTGCTTCAATATTTCTTTCTCAAGTGTTTTTGCCATCTCCCAGTAAAAAAAGATTTCTTTTCTAGACACAACAAACACATAACTTACTACAAGACCAGATAAAACCAATACAAACATTAATGCTTTTAAGGGAAGATGGTAGTTTTCAACAAGAACACTGCTGTAATTTCAGCAAATCTTTCAGAGCAGTAATAAAAAAGAAAAAGGAAATCACACGCTACTCAAAAGGAAGGTGGTAGAGAGAAAACTGCAAAATCTTTAATACCACTGCCTCATTAACCTTGAACCACTTGTTAACTCACACCCACATCCTCTGTCAGTATATTCTTGTGAGGAATGAATGCAGACCAGACTACTTGTGGATAAGAGATAATTCTTGGAACACCCAGATGGGAGGCAACCTCAGCCAAATTACCAATATTGTTACTGTAGCTGTGATGATTCTCTTTTCAAATTCACAATTTTTGGCACGATTAGGCAAGAAATGCAAGAGCTTACAAACAAATGAACAAAAATGACAATAAATTTATTGCGCTTCTGCTTAGTTCATTTTTGCAGGGTATGGTGTTAGTGGAACTGATGTACCACACATAACCAACCTATCTTCTGACAGTGCTTAAGAAGCAGACGACCAACTATTCTTAAATAAAAAAAAACCCTTCGATATATTTAAACTTCTACTACCTGCTGAACCCTTAGTAAAACCAAGATACAATACGTGACAGATTCATGGCAATTTTGCTTACCTCTTACTATCACGCAGGTTCACAATGCCTAAGAACCCAGCACCTATCCCAGTTTTCTAGAACGGACATCTCAAAGCTGCTGCAGCTTCCAAAAAATGCAGTAGAACTTAACATTTCTCTTTTGTGCTATGCACTATTTATTGTCAAGTAAGAAGTGAAGTCTGCACTAACTTGTTAGGACTAGCTACAAAAGAACAGTTTAAAAGAACTCAATGAGACCATCTACAATTTCCAGAATCTCTAACAACTAAATGGATGACACTGGCTTAACGTTTGGTTAAATCTGGTCTGGTTAAATCCTTTACAGCAATTGAAGTACTTGACCTACAAATCTGAGTTCCCTTTACTGTGATTGCATGCTTAACACCTGCTGAAACTTTAAAGATAAAGGCAATGAAGCAATTGGCTTCCACGGCTTAAGCCTGGCTAAAGGAGCTATCGGTATTGGTGTTCAAGAGTTGGCTGAAGAAATCGCCTTTGTTATCCATAAGCCTTTCAATCTCAGCCTTAGTGAAAGAAAGGAATGAAAAGAAAAACCAGGACAAACAGTTCACATGCAGGACACCCTTCCTCAGCTATTCATGAGGCAGCACAGAAGTATCTTCCAGCCACTATGAAATTTTACACTGGTTGCCGAAGGTTGTTGCATCTGTAAGCATTTAACACTTGGCTTCTGAAAAGCAGCGGACTGGAACTCAACTCCAGAGGAGAGTGAATGGCTCTAGAACACCAACGTTTATCCACTGCACAACCGTTTGAACTTTAAACTGAAGCAACCTAGGGTAAATAAATATCCTCATGAAGTCTCACCATGCTTTACCACCAAAGCGCCACTTGGCAACAAATGAGTCACGCTGAAAAATGTTTATGTAAAAGATATAATCAGGACTCGTTTACAACACCTACACCTTTTCACAACGAGCTGCTGACTATTTTCAGTTAGCCCTAAGATCTTTTCTTCAGATTTGCAGGGTGAGCTCCGCAGCAAGACATATTTTATTGTTAATCTTACCCCTAGAACACCTCTAATCTCTTAGATAAAATTTGGAATACTTCCTTCTGGAAATCCACAACTTTTACTTATCTTTGATGAAGTCGAAAATCCATTATTATTATCAAGCTAGCTGTCAGTTCTAAACCAAACCATTTACAGAAAACAGTTTCCCTGGCACTGCTGAAAGATGTTAATAGTTTAAAACTGTTAATTGGAGAGAGAATATATTACTATATCATCAACTGCAAGGGTAATTTTAATCTTTAGAGAAAATCACTAAATATATGGAATGGCAGACACACAGCAACTTTTAAGTAAAGACTATTTAACAACACCAGGCTGGTTCTCCACCCCCCGCCCCCTTTTCTCAATCAGTAAGTGTAAGCAAGTACAAGTAACAAGTATCTGACCACTGGAAGTTAAATTAATTAAAATTTAAAGAATTAAATTAAAAGTATGCTTCAGCAGTTAAAAATTAGAATGCATTTACGTCCTTAAGTAAATTATCATTCTGACTACGTAAGAGTCCTCATTTCAAGGCTGCAGACTAACAGATATTTTCCCAAGACCTGTCCTCTCAATTTGGAGAATGACTGCAAGTCTTATGTATTTTGTTTGCTTCACCTAGCATCACTGAGTATTAATCTTTGCTTGCTGAACAGCTAACGCCTATTCCCATATATCACCATTTCTGTCAAAAAGCAGCAATGTTTGACTTCCTACTGACTGACTGATGGGCTGGGCCTGATACTCTCATTCTTTATGGATATATAATTAGGCATTTAAGCTAGATGTTAGTATTTTGCAATCCACTTTTAATCGCATAGGTTATAAATAACTGGTGTGTTATATATAACTGACAGCTCAAAGATAATGTAATCACTACTAGTAGGGGTAATTACATAAAACACTTTCTTTTAAAATTTCTTCAGACTTCCTTGCTATTTCACACTGCTAAAGCACAGCACTGCTTGTGGTAATTACAGTTACAAGGTGAGGTACTTCTCTTTCATTGGAAAATTCTTCCTGACGGTCTTGAAATTCCCAGACCTTTGCAGGATCGGTCCAGATGAGTTTTTGCCGACATCCCTCCTGCTCAAGAAGTGCGGGTGAGCTATGTGGTAGCGGGGACCATTGTACCTGTCAGACTACAAAGAGTGCATGCTAGAAAAGAAGATTCCATAATCCAATGTCAATGCTGAATAAACAGCCCGAAGTGCGAACTAACATGATGCAGAGCCAGAAGTTTCCACTACTCTGTGCTCTGTACATGAAGCAGAGCCAAGAGTTTCCACCACTCTGTGCTCTGCAGCATAAGACCAAATAGATATTCAAGCACACAGTTAACAGGACAGGAGGAAAAGTAATTCTCTGCTCCTCTACTATACTGAGCAGGATCAATGACCAGGAAATTCAAGGAGTTTATGCAAGGAGCACAGACTTGCAAAATGTAGGATCAGGAAACCTTATGAAGACCGCAGAATTCGGGCTATTATGTACTTACAATATTACTTTTTAAATATTTTCTTTCTGAAGAATTTATCCCAGATTGCAACCACCATTTCATATGAAGCTGTAAAAAAGCCACTACATGATGTTTCCTACTATCTATTTACTAAAAATCTCTATGCACAGATTAGAATTCAAAGAAATCAGGACCTAAGTCTATTTGCCCATATGTGAAGACTGGTTTCCAAAAGAAGGATTTCTACTATTCTGGATACAAAGCATACAGTCCAGTATAAAGAAAAGTCATATCAGAGAGAGTTTTAGAAACCTGATGCTAGGATCAAGAAAGAGCCTCAATATCCTACTCTCTACCCTAGAGCAAAATTAGTAACACTTTGAAGCTCTGGCACAAAATCTTCAAAGTCTGCCTAACATTAACAAAGAGTTTGGGTTGATGTACACTGTTTAAAAGGGACTGTGAAAACTGGGGGCCTGAATAAACTATCATGGTTTAGGATCCAGCCCTTCTATCCCCTCCCTACAGTCCTGTGTGGCTCCAGACCTCCCTGGCAGACTTCCCTTCCTTCTAGCTTTGGCCACAGGATCCACCGCAGGATTTCTATCCAGAGGCAGGGTTTCAGGATGCCAGGGTTCAGCACGAGGTCTCATCAATGTTTCCCTGTTCTATTTCCACATTCCTTTAAGTTCTCCAGCGCTATGCAGAACACCACAGATTAGAGCTACTGTGGTACCTAATCTAACCACCACCGAGGAGAGCAGATAAACTGCTCCCAGAAAAGCAATCACCTGTGCAATTCCTATCAACCACCACCTTGGCCCACAGTAACATTTCAACAGGACGCATTTATGACATACCCAGCCTCTACCAGCATGAAAGCACAAAGCCTAATTTCACGTGAAAAATTCCAGGCCTCACATCCTGTCAGTATTGCACTCATCAATTTGATTGTACAAATAGCTAGGAAGACGCTACTGCCACATTTTTGCTATTTAAGTACTCCAGGCTTGCTTCTCCAATATCTTACACTTTGCTTGGACACAGGCATGAGGGAAAAGTGGGTGTAAAACACTAATATCATCATTTGTTAATATTTAAAGCTTATTTTGCACTGCTGTGTAAAAACTATATGCTCATCTCGGTACCTGGGCAGTAAACACTGTGATGAAGAAAACTGTTCTAACCGCATTTTACTGGACAAGCTTTTAAAACATGTTGTAAGCAGTAAATAACTGTAAGATGGACTTTATGTATATTTATTATATTGGGTAAATAAATAAAAGTTTCCTGGACTTGGTTCAACGCTTTTATATTTGTGGGATATTTGCCAGTCTTTGTTTTAAACTTAAAGCAAGAGAAAGCAAGTACACTGTTGTATTTCACAGAACATCTATTCTGTTACCACATGACAAAAACACTGACCATACTAATACTTATCCTAATTCATTGAAGAGTATCTCCTTAAAGTTGGCAGTAAAGTACAAAGAACTCCAAATGTAATTCTCAATGTCCCCAGCCCCAGACACTGGCAGAGTTTCGAAGCCAGGCTTTCTCCAAAGGAATGCTTTTAACTGCAGCACTAACAGGGCTGAAATTATTGAAGAAAAAAGTGTATTTCCTTTTTCCTTAAAACACCCACTGTCTTCTGTGCAATTCAGCCCAAGGTTATAGAAAACTCTATGTTCTAAGTTTGGTGATCCAAATCCTTCAGTCTTTACTTAGGCAAAACTCCCACTGAAGTCAGTGAAGTCAGTGGGATTTTTGCCTGGGTAAGAACTGCTGGGTTTGGCTCTGTAAGCTAAGGAGAATGTGAGGGAAAGTCATTGCTGCATGTAAGTAGCCCATGTTTCCAGCCACGAAAATAATAAATTACTTTACAATATACAAATGCGCACCTTAATAATTTCGTATTACTTACATTATGTTGTAGAACACATGACAAAAGGAATAGAGAAAGGCTTGTATGACTAGTGATAAAGTGACCGCGATGACACTAATTCTGCATGCAGTTACAGCTTTTCGGTACAACTTCTTACTTAACAATCATGAAAAAAAAAATCTGGAACCTCAAATAAAAACTCCTCTAAAAAAGGCACGCAATGATTACTTGAACATGCAGCTCTCCTTAGAGGTGGGCATGTCATGAGTGGGAAGCTCTGCTTAAAGCCGTGTACCTCATCATATTTGTCTCCTACTGCAACCCACAGTATACTGTTCTTCAGTATGTCTCACAGCCCCACTAGAAAACTGGGGAGAATATCCGAGATATGGAAAGATTTAGGTTCAGAGAAATGCTTCATAGAAAACCACTCTGTTACTTAACAGGTAGAATACTGCTGTTGTGACATGTCCATTCTGGGTCTTCAAGGCATGTTAGCATGTTTGCATTTGCCTACGTAAGTATATTCTTTCTCATACATATGTATGTGCACTCTGAATGGATCCGGTCTACGTTTGCAGATTTGGACAGCCCTAAACACTATCAGTATTGTGAGAAAAGAGATGTGGGGACTTTAGTAATGGTTTAAGAGCGAAGACTAGTTCAGACTGAAGTTAAACAATTAAAAACTTTACAATGAAGCATAAATTTGATTAAACCAGTTTTAGCCAACCTTCAACATTCCATAGAACTACATTTTGAGTATCATGCTTCATTCTTAATTTGCTTCTCCATGTTTCCCTTCCCTCTCTTTTTAGTTTCTTTTAAGTTTAGATTTAAATTCACAAACCGGTTTCCAACCCTCGTAAAACTCAACTTTTGGTAAATTAAATAACTGAACTTTTTTGCTCACTGTGAGCATGTGACCTCTACAAGACTGCAGGACATATCATTACTAAAAACTCTTAATACCTGAAGTTCTGCCTTTTGAAAGGCAGAACTACTGCCTACTCTTCTGCTCTGCCAGTATGCATGTAAAACAGTTGGATCTGCCACCTGAAGTGAACTTTCACAGACATTTAGACCCCTCCCTTGCTCCGTGAATGGAGATTTAAGGATTCAGGCTCCACTCAGGCAGCAGCAACTAAAAAGTAATACAAATCTCCTGCATACTACTTTTCCACCTCTCCTCAGTATTCTCTCTTCTGCACCTGTAAGAAACCAAGACAAAGCATTCTTACCTGTGTATCGAACACACACAGTATTTTTCAAAAGATTTATGAAAGCTGCAATACTCTCTACACATGATCTTCAGAGAAATTAACTGGCTTGCTAACTGGTGGAAAGTCCTCAATTCAAACTCAAAATCTGAGGAAGTTATACGCAAAGAACTCTGAAAGTTTTAAAAACAACTTTTGCCATATTCAGTAAATTTCAAAAGAAACTTTAAACCTTTCTAAGGAATCGATGGAACTGGATGAACTACACAAATACTTCAATTGTCCCATCACTCTCACAGAACTGTATGCTGTCTGACTCCACTTGATATGGAAAGAAGATTACTTTCTTGAAAATCTCTTTGTAACATTTAAGGCCTAAAAACTTAAATAATCCTTTTCTTTAATTATTCTTTTGCTCCTCCCCAGCAGGTCTTTTCCATCTGGGTTCGTAAGAGCACTTTGGGAGACAATCACATAGGACAGAAGTTGTTGCTGGGCTTCAGCAGGAGAAGCCTGTGGAAGACAAGGAGGATTTGCTGCAGGGGAGGGGCCATGCAAGCCTGCATTCCCAATAGCAACAATTTACATTAACGGAAGACTTCCCTGCACCAAAATCCTATGTCTCGTGGTCAGTCAGTGAGCGTTCTCACCCTCCCAAACCGCGGGGCACAGGGCTACCACCTCATCGCCTTCACTTCCCATGCTATTCCCACTGTGAATCCTTCATGACTTGCAGGAGGGGAGAAACTCGAGATACTGCAGCTTTCCCATCCAAATCAAATTCTTGTATCAAAATCTAAACTAATTATACTTAAGGGGGGAAAACAGATGCAATAGGATGCAAAACAGTATTTCCAGAGAAGTTCAGATCTGTAATACAGGCATTGATTCTCACCTTCCTCACACAAAAAGTTGTTCTCAGTAAAAAGAAATCTGTCTTCTTTGTACCCTTAATATTTCCAAGTAACAGGAACAGAAGGGATTCTCTCCCTCAGGTTTCTCTGAACGAAGCTAACAAACACATTGACTTTCTATTTGGGAAGGAAGCCACGTGTAGTAATCTGTTACGATGCCACTGCTGTACTTGTCTACAAAAATATGGGTGAAGGCAAGCAAAAATAAGGAATTTGTAAAGACAAACGGTTCTGCAAATGGACTGGCATGTACAGTTGCCACACAAAAAAGCAGCAAGGATGGATTTTATCTGGGAGATTAAGATGGGAAGAAGGTATCAGCTTGTGCCACTTCACACAAAAAGTGGGTTTAAACCCCTGTGGCACTTTTCTCCTTTTCTTTTTGGCAGGAGTGCCGAACTCTGCTGCAACCGGTATTCCCATCAGTCCGGTCTCCACCTGTTTTACAACCAGTAGAGGAACTGAACTCTCCACACTGTTGATGCAGACCAGTGCATTTCAGAAGGGACAAAGCCTACAGCAACGGGAAATGAGTCCGAGGACAAACAAGTATTACTGCTTGAGCCTTCTACATCACTGGAAACCGTGAACCCTTCAGATGAAAAATAGATGCTGTGCTACCAGGTTGCCATGATAGATCTTAGAAAGACACAGACAGTTTTATGGTCTTATAAGCGTTTTTTGCTGAAAGGGAAACTTGGAAGTAATAAAGCATTTTCTTACAACTGAGGCCTGACCGCAACTGCTGCCAATTCAACAGTAAACTGGCTTCAAGTACGTGGAGTCAGATGGTTTCAGCTTCAGCACTACAGGGAAACCAGCTCTGCAGCCTGGCACAACCGCTCTCTGGACATCTGCCACGATTGTGCATTGAGTTAAGCTCCAGACAGACTGTAAGGGCTGAACTTTAAACCATTTGTATGTTTAACGTACACAAATAAATTTATAGCCGCATAAAAGATGTCATGCTTCAGGGATTAACCTCTAATAAGCTCTCTTGCTATGTTAACAAAGACATTTAAAATCTGCCTCTCCAAGTTACACAGGACTCAGGTTAATGAAGGCAATTCAAAATGAAATTTTAGGGCCTCATTATATCTAATAAGGGATTAGTGACACCAGCAATTTTTAAGACCGTTTGTGGACACTTTGATGCTGCCCTGTGGCTTAGGACTCCCTCATTTTGCCTCAGGACTCCCAGACGAAGGTAAGCTTGGCAAGGTGAATCAAATGTTACAGAAGCCAGTGGCATGTAGGACTTGAAAATGGAAATAATTTTCAGAATGTCATGACGTACAGCTTTCATTGTAGGCATTCCTCCGTCTAACAATTGAGTGTTATCCCTAGTGAACAGGTGAGCAGAGCAAGGCCAAGCAGGTGAAGCAATCTGCCTTCAGACTGTAGCTGTTCTCAGGCAGCAGAGTTTACCAAGGAAGAACACCTGCAGCTGAGCAGAACTTAGGTGACACTAATGCAGCTGCAGACACTACCAGAAGTTTCCTACCTGTTAAGTCAAGCAAAGGCAAGAGAAGAAATACATGGCAGAACAGGGACTAGTCAATGGGAAGTTTTAAGATCTGACTAGTTTAAACACACAAACAATTCCAACATTTGAGACAGGCACCACAATTTTTGGTAACAGGAGATGATGTAGAAGAAAGTGATTCCACCCACGCTCCCAGTCAAAACCAGTCCACAGCGTAAGCCTGTCTTACCTCTGTTAGAGAACCCATACAGAAATTACCTGTTCTGAACGTTACAACTTCAGAAAAGCTTTATTTGAAATACCTGACTAACTAGACAATAGAGGATCCATATGGGAAAGACCCCTTAAATCAGGGTTGGACTGTACCATCAGAGCTGATGCAGCTACAGAAATGAATGCATTGCTAGGAAGAAACTAAAGCTGACAACACAATTCAGATGACATTCCACATCAAAAAAAAACCCCAAATATCAGGGGCTTGCCTTTTCTCTTAGGTGCTACTGTAAACTGTTTCTAAAATTATTCCAATTTTTAAATACAAAATGCAAAAGGCCTTACAGAGATGTCCACGACCTTACATATTTCCTGGGAAATTGTCAAATATTCAGACTATGCAAGTTTTGTAGGTTTATTTCCAAACAAAAGGCATATTCCTAAATTTAACTACTTATCTCAGAACCTTCAAGGACAGAAGGCAAATAAAAAGGAACAAAGATGGAAACTGTCAGGTTTAGAAGAAAAATCATTAAGATAAGGTGACCTGCAACAGAAAGTTGGACATGCCTACCCACAAGGACAACTCTAATCTTATATTCTAGTATGACTATTAATGCTTTTATTTTTTGTGTAGACAAAACAGTAAAAATACTTAAAAGTGAAAAATACCAGGGAGAAAATTTAGTTACATTTTTCAGATCTTCAAGGACATGAAGTTTAGTTTGACCTCTGACCATAAACTATAAGGTTTCCAGTTTGCATTTCATCTGAAAAAGTTCAACAAATCCCAGAAGAAACCATTCCACAGGATAGATGTAAAAAAGAAAAATAAAACAAAACAAAACAAAACAAAAAAAAAAAAAAAAAAAAAAAACAGAAAAACACAGCCACATAACTGCTAAAGCAATCTGTTCATGCATCTGATAATATTCTACAACTGTTGATGTGACTTCACAAACTGTGGTCTGTAGTTTGGGCTTCACGCACCCTACACAAATACACATCAAGGCTCCAATCCATTACAAATTGTGTGTACTTGATTGAGCAGCAATATTACATTATATAGTCTATCCAGAAGATGCTATAAAATACAATTAAAATTAGTAGTTCATGTTCACTGGTGTCAGGGACACAATAAATACCAATAGCACATCAAGGACACTTTGCCAATAACAACTCATAGAAGAATGCGTGAAAAACAGCTCTTTTGCCTGATTCAGACCACAAAGAGACTAAATGCTTGCATTTATGTGTACATCTAAATACATTGGTAAGCACACGGATGGTTTCTTTAAAGAAAACCACCAGTTACTCATATTCTAGAATGACTGTGTATCACAATTACAGCTATATTAATTCTTCGTGATTTAAACAGTTGCAAACTCACGAGTGCATAATTTATATGCAGTTAAAAGTAGATGAAAGGGAGAGATACACAGGGGAAGTGTACCTCTATGTAAACATCCCCACAGGCAACCAAACAGAACAACTCCAGCAAAAGGATCTGTTTGGAACAAATAAGTATGAAAATTCCTACCTAAATTAGCTGAGAAAATTTGGTAGGCCTACCTAAATGTCATTGCAGTAATCTGGTATTTTAGGGCTTAACTGCATGTGTACGCTCCAAATAAGATAAAAGCAGAATGTGATCAATAAATTAAAACATGACGAGACTTACCAAATGTGACAAATGTAATAGCTATTACCAGTATTCCACTTTCATTACTTTTATTTACATCTGAATCTTAATTGTAAGTGCTTGCTATTAACCAGAACACACATACCGTAAGTTGTTACATTCCATCCTCTCCATACTACCCTACCTTTAACAAACAGCCACAGAGCTTTGTTTGATTGATACTGCTAGGACCAACAAATTTATTTTTATGTTTGTTTGAAGAATCTGTTTTGAAATAAAAGTTACGGTATGATACCTTATCAAAATAACCGTATCCAAACAACAGAAATACAAGGAACTAGTATGTATTGTGGGTCCTGTTACTTTACAGCCTGCAGTGCCTCCTGCTAACAGGAATCTCTCACAGTTTAGCACTGTAATAATGCATCGCTGTGACAAAAAAATTCGGAAAAAAGATACCTTTTCAAGTATAAAAAATATGCACACTTCATTTAATTTTTGGTTTACATACCTATGGATTTCTACATAGGAGTATGCTATTAGTAACTTAAAATGCAGAACTTTGATTCTAGCTTTGAGCAAATTTTACTGGAGGAAAAAAACCCACAGGTATCTGTTGCATAGAAGAAAAAATCTGCTGTCAGCCTGCTTACCTCCAAAACCATTAACAGCCAAAAACTGAAACCAAAACCTGTACGGAGGTAAACTGTACCTAAAAAAACAATTGTCATTAGCTGGATAGTGCTCTGAATTTTTACTCATCCTCCAGAAGCTCTGAATCTTAAAACAAACAAATCAACCTCAAAAACAAACAAACCAACCCCAAACCACTCTCCCTCAAGCACCCCCCCAAAAGCTATGGAAGACTTTCTAATCCTTTTTCATCATCAGTGTAACCCTCTGAGCCATCCAAGCAATGACATCTCAGAGGTCTGTAATTATCAGGTAATTACCATACAACAATTTCAGATTGGATAAAAAATTAACTACCTCTTCATATCTGTACGTTTGACAATTCAGTGAGTGAATAATGTATTAATGGCGCTAACTAGACATCACCTCATCTCTGAGACAAAGGCTTAAATCATGGCAAACAACTCTTTTTTCTTTTTCTTTTCGTTTTTTCTTTTTTTTTTTTTGGAAGAGGGGCGAGGCTGAGGGATACAAGCATAAAAAGAGTCACTTCATGAAGGTAATACTTTACAATACCAATAAAATGATGCTGAGGAAACTATTGGACAAATTTATAAAAAAGATGCATCTGGTTTATTTCCTTTTTTGGGTTAGGCTTTAATTAATTCTGAAGTATCACAAATCAACAGTGAATGAAGACCAATTAACCAAAGAACTCTGATTCCTGTATGGACGAGCAGAGCTCCTCTACCATGGACTCATTCAATGAATAAATAACTAGCAAAGCAATAAAACTCATTAACTTTCTCTCAGTTATCACTTGGTTAGCTTCTGATATTTGTCATACTGAACTACTGAATTCTGATTAAACGGTTTTTCTCCCAAGCATAAAATTGTGAGTAGCTTGGAAACTTTTTTCCTTTGAGGAAAAGAGTTTTTTTAAACAGGAAGAACATATTTGATTACTTCATTTTTAAACATCACTACAAAGTCCCTCTTAAGAAGGTCTTCATTATGAATGTCAGCACTACCGGTCAATTGCAAAATATGTCACTTCCCGATACCTGCACCAGCAGGAACTCTTGATCTAATTATTTTTTCATAAACCTCACATGTCTGAAGACGTCATTTACCACAACATCTGGGTCTCAAGACACTGCGTAAGAAATACGTACCTAGAAAGAATCCTTTACAATCATGCTGGTCCCACATAATTAATTTTATTCCCAGCTTTTCTTTAGTTGCCAGTAACAACACTGTGGTCTTAACACCGCTGGAAACATGGTTCCATTGCTTTGTGTAGAAATTCCTATCATCTCCAGAAAGTGATGCTCACACTGGTCCTACCCGAGAAGAAACTCACCCACACTGTTTCAAGGGTACTGCTCACACACTTGAAGCTGTGAACGTGTTCAAGTACTTTGCTGAACAGGGCATGGCTCTGATAAAGCAGTACCAAATTTAAGTGGTACATTGTTTCATTCATTCATCAGCTGATGATGAAAAGTTAGAAATTATAATCTTCACTAGTTACTTACTGCAACTGTTAGGATTACCAAACCGGTTGACTACCAGGAAAACGATCACAACACTGACACAATCTTTTCCCTTGAACATAAACATCCTTTGTATTCAAGACAGATAAAAAAATAAAAAGAGGGAAAAAAAATTCCAAAATGGGAAAACTGGAATAATCCTGTAAAAATTGCTGTAATACCACAAAGTGCTAGGACATAATCACGTATTTTTCTTAAACACATAGCTGGAAAATACTGCTTTTGGTCTTTGACTTGGCCTGAGAACTCATCTTCTGCAAACCCTTGGAAGGCACATACAAAGACTGCATCCCATACAGGATGGACAGAAAACGCCAGAAAAACTTACACTAACCACCTATGATGGCACACGCAGCAGTTCTATCAGAGAAGAACGGTTACCGTTGGGAAAAAAGAGGAACAATAAGGCTGAAAGAACACTTTTGCCCCATGCAGTGTTACTGATTAAAAATTCATCTAGCTTACAACCTAACTTTCGATGAGACTGGTTTCATTAAACATCCAGACTGAAACATAGTTTGATTCCTCTGCCATTGGCAGAAGGTTGTTAGCCAGGCAGAACTGGATGGGATTAATTGGTACAAGGCACATGCCTGGGCGCTCCTTGAATTACACACAGGCCATTCACCAGTCTCCACCTTTTGACAATGTTTTAAAATTAGATTTTAAATAAATAAATAAATAAACTTTATGCCACAGCACTTTATGAATGAAAAAGGGACAGTACTTCTGAATTTTAGCACTGCCATTCTAAAATTTAAAATGGTTTGCACAGAGTTTAGTCATCTCTTACTACTTTTAGATGTGTCCCACACCAGGTGGTTTTTTCCTTCCTTATGTTGCAGGATACCACATTTATTTCCAGATCCTCCAACCAACGCATTTACAACTCAGCCATTGTACAGATATCTCTACAGCGCATGTAGGAAAACTCGCATCCAACCAAGGCAGCAGGATTTGGCTAATGACACCTCTTTCCTAAATCCCGAATTGCCGAGAAGGAAACCCCAGTTATGACAGCTTTAAATCAGTGACAATTTGGCTTTCATCATCTTCACCTGAGCCAAGACTTCACCTTGACATTCCCAATGCTGATCCTCCACTCTTGCTTCCCTGCAATGTCTCCCTAATGAAGTCTCCAATAGTTTCCACAAGGCTGATTGTTTTTCAGGTCATTTCCTTACTTTCTTACAGGTCCATGGGCAAATCCTCTTAAAGCAAACAACGTTTTAAGCCATGGTGTTCACTACTTTCTGAAATTTTGCCAAACTGTTCATGATAAAGCAGAAATTTCCTTCTGACTTGAAGCAGAAGTATTAGCATTTTCTAGCAACATCAGCTTGTTATCCACAAACTAACTTCTTATCATTTATAGGGAGATGTGAAAGTTCTACAAATTTTAACTTGCTTGCTAGGTATTCCCAGCTTTCTCCTCAGCAGAGAGAAGAACCCGGTCCTGAAACTTGAGCGAGAACAGTGCTATAAGCACTGAAATTTGTTCTTGCAAGTTCTGAAGTGTTTCCCCTTCACTAAAAGCTTCACCAGCTCTTTCATGCTTATTTAGCAGCTGGAAATGGCTGCAGATGTTAACTTTTGATCTCATCTGCTCTCAATCAATTCTTAAAATGAACGGTTGCATATATGGCTGGAGCTACACCAACTGCCATTCTTTCCAAGGACTGATGGGCTTCTGTGCATCACAATACTGACTTCTGACAACATAGAAAAATGTATTGGTTTTTTCCAAGTAACTCCTACTTTTTAAGTACACTGTGTCTTCTCTTGTAAACAGATATTTACTGATTCTTCTTTCCTAAAATTGCCTTTAGGAAAATCATAGAAGAATTAGACGGTTCTTTTTTCATGAGCCGAATCTACTGCAGTGAGAATGACAAAATTAAAATTGGCCTAATGACTCGATGTATCCACTACTAAAGCAGAAATGATGGACAGAAAAAAACCCCGCACTTAACAAACAACATTTATTATCACCTTTAAAATAGTGTGGTATTTAGGTAGTTAGCAGTGAGAACAAAGAAGCAGCCAGAACTGTATTTGATAGATTCCTGGCCTGCTTCTCACTAAGACTAAGGTTCCTTTAAAGTCTCTCGGTATCGAATGTTGTGCTATGTGAAGAGCAGTTAGTGCACCTGAAAATAAGACTACTAGTCTTTTTAATTTCTTCTGAATAAATTATTATAATCGTTTATCTTTATTTAAACCCTAAGCATGGTTTTACTTAGTTATTAACCATTTTTATGTGGTTAGAAACTGATTTCTGCCCTTACAAATAAAGCATCATGACATCAGCTGTCACTCTTAACATTTCTCCCTCTCACCCAACAACCCGCAGCGGCGGTCATTCAGAAAGAAAAGGCAGGACACAACCCAGTCTCTGCTGACTTGCTCTTACCAGAGACGCTCCCCAACAGCCACACCACGACAGCTGGACACATCAGATATCTTACTGCCACTATCACAACAGTCTGACAGTGGAGTTGCTTATCATTTCGCTTTGCTTTAGCTTTGTTAATTTCCTGAACCATAATAAAACAGCTGAAGAAAGATCTCATATTCTTATGTTGATCATTCTTAATTACTGGTTTCTTTGGAAATGCACTGCTCTTTCCAATGCCATTGTATCACCAATAACCAAGCGTCTCGATAAATGTAGCACACCACGAGCATTTGGTGGATGCTCTACCAGGGAGCCTGAAGATACCACTGAATAGTTACCTTTGAAATACTAGACAATCACCCGAGTACCTGAAAATTTCCGAAGGATGAGATGCAGCCACAGAGCAAATGATGTTGTAATCGCTCCCGTCACACGCAAGGGGTATGTGTGCCATTCGTAATGGCATGGGGCTACTACACCCCTATCACTTATCCTCTTCCAGTTCCTCCGCAGTACCAAGAAAAACTGTGCCTGAGGTTCTCAGTATCAAAATGCATAAGCAAATACTTCACAAAATTGTCTTCAGTTCAGTAAACTGGCTCAAACAACATAATTCTACCATTTCAGCAAAGAATTTTCCATTTAATGAGGAAATAAAAGAAGTCATTTATATAGTTATTCTGTGTCCTTGTGCTTTTCTAGAGGATATTGGCGCAGAGCTAACATCAAAACAGTTGGTGCCCCTGGCTAGAATACTTCACTATCACCTGCTTGTTCGAACAGTAAATAAATCTCAGTTTTCAAGTACTTACAAGCAAGAGTCCAGCACGTGTTTCAAATGCTCTATTCATGTACAGATGTTAATATACCCTCCGTACACTCAATGTTATCAAATGTGATTTTGTTGTCTCTGCAGCAGCTACTTAAAACGCTTTTCAAAAGTGTACTGAAATTAGTACATTAAGAGAAAGAACAGATCTTTCCTTAGAGGCGGTAATTTCTTATGGTAAATCTATTAACTGTTTGGGATTAAAATGCAGCATTTCCACATGTTTTACCTTTGCTTCTTTAATTTCAACTTCCAAGGAGCAAGGAGGCAATGTTGTATTAGAAAACCAAGCTTTCTACTGCTACGCTATCCTTTACCTCTGACTACCTACATATTAGTTGGTATCTTTTCAAAAAATAGTTCTAAAAAACCTTTTAAATTTTTGATGAAAGAAGTGGTTTCTAACCAACATATTTTAACAACAAAAGGATTTTTCCTTTAAGTGAAAAATGTTAAAGGATTTATTCCCATCACCGTGACTCCATTTTGGGAAGAAATCTCACCAAAAAATGAAGCAACCACTATGCTGCAGTCGAAAAGCAGTTACAGTTGGAAAGATTACTTTATTGACTCCTAATTCACCTCACTCTCCTGTGTCTGCCAAATAGGTGGGAGTGGAAATTTGTCAAAAAGTTCTGTCTCTTGACAAAACCTTCCTCACAACCCACACGCTGGGAAAATAATACCTGTAACCCATAAAGAAACAGATCGACAGCTTCAGGCAATGACGTACACAGGCAAACCTTTAACTTAATACTCTCTCATGCTCTACTTTCATGTGTCTCATTTAGAAGGGGTCTTTAAAGAGAAGCAATGTAGCTGCTGTCAGTGATATAATTGCTGTGTTGGTGCCTTTGGGTCCTTAAACACACCAGCGGATGATGTTTGATCCCTGCTGCCCTCCCTTCGGCAGCGATGAATAGTAAGTGATATGGAAGGAAGAATCAAGAAAGCGACAGATCAAGTAAGGACAGGGATATCAAACAGACCAGTCCCCTTCTGTCCTCTGCCTTTCAACCACGCGGCGAACACTGCTTTACGTTCCTGATCTCTGCACAATTCCCTCCAACTCTTGAGGGCTCTGAGCTGAGCCGCAACCCCAGCTACAGCAGTATACCTGCAGCAGAGCTTCTAAAGCGACACTGCAGTCTTGACCTAAACAGCAATGGCCCTGGTGGCAATAGACTGGCTAATTCTATTAATCAATTTCCTTAAAATGCGTACATCATCCACAGGCAGAATGCAACAGTGCTGTACACAAAATGAAAGATAACCCCAGCTGCTGGGGGGGAGGCGGGGAAGTGTTTTAAGAAGTGATATTACTTAAAGGCAACCACCAGGAGTTTACAAGACTTTCCATTCTTTTAATTAAAGATTTTATGAGTCCTGGAACACATTCCTGTGCCCTATTATACAGAGCACTTAAAAAAAATTCAGAGTCTTATAACATTACCGTAAAGAGATAGGTAAACCAAAGAAGTCTTCTTTAGAAGAAAGACCTACACATACAATGACTGTTATAATTGAAAAACAACTACAGGGACTTATTTTACTTACTAGATTTTATTCCCCACTTTTCTGTTGTTTGTGAATACCCTTCAATACATCCTAATACAAACTACTTGCCTCCTAAATTCATTGCTTCATTTATACGCTCAGCATGTTTGGAACAATTCTAAAATTCTAAGAAATTCAGGGTAAACTTGCTGTGCCAGAAGAAAAAGCATTTACGTTACACTGATGAAAATACATTCATTTGCATTCAATTTGAACTGAATTATTACTTCAAAAAGCAAAGATGAAAAATAAATAAAGCAAGTAAAACAAGAGAACTGACACTGACAATGAAATACAATAAAGAAACTATTTTGCGAACTGCTAGTTTCTAGATAAAATAGTATTTCCAGGTGTAAAATTCATTGTAAATTCTTTAAAAGTTATGTCTATCTAGTAAGCCAACAAGTTTCTAGGACAGCTTTCCAGCAAATGGTCTACGAACCGTGTCTAAGAAACAAATTAGCTCATCCATCACACATAACCATTTCTTTGGTAATGACTTAATGAATTTAGCTTAACTATGGTGGGACCGAGCACGATGCTGTAATTACTGTGGGAATTACTGTAGCCCTCAATCTGTCTTTTAGATGTTTATAGCATGGAACAAGAAGCTCAGCACAGCCTGAACCAGAGCCTGCAGTCCACAGGCTTTGGATCCAGCCCCGTGATCTGCGAGCTGTTAAGGAGGTATCCTCAGGGGCTCTGCCAGCACTCCCCGTCCGCTGATACCTCAGCCCTGTCTTCCCCACACGAATCAGCAAGGGTAGGCAGCACAGGAAGAACTAAGAGCCCTGCAGAAATCTTGAGAAGAAAATGGGAAGAATATTTATTCCGCCTAATCACAAAGGGTGAAAGAATACATTTGGAGTCATTTTGCTAGAATGTAATTAACTTTAAACCACACATCCTACTACACTAAGTTTCCATCAGAGTTTTTGAAGCAAAATAGGGTTGTGTTACTAATACTGCAGTTGAGACAAACAATAAAGCTAGGAAGAGTGAGGTAAGAATGCCAGAGGTCAGATAAACCTGTTCTGTAGCACTTAGAGCAACAGCAATACAGTGCATGTTCTTATAATTTGGCCACGGCTGTGGATATTTACTTGACAGGATTATTTTTCAACTGTGGTATGTCTCACTTTCAGATGTTCTACTGGTGATGTCAGCAATTACTGCCATCTGTTTTTTCTAACTCGGAACAGGGTAATTTTAAAGTAAATCCAAATAACTTTTCTTTTATGTATGCTAAATAAATAAATGGTTCAATGCCTCCTTAGTTACCAGTCTACAAAGGCTCTCAAACATTCTCATGCTCCAAAAACAGAAGGGTTAAGGGTGATGTTTTATGGGAAAATATAGTCAAGGTGACATACCAGTTTCTCGGGAGAATCAATGGAAGCCCTATCAACCTTGGCGTGCAGATGGGAATACTCAGGTACAGAGATGAGAAATTATTTTTGTCAGTACGTCAGTTGGAGAAATGATGTTTTCTTATATGCTGGCCCCATGGAAGACAGAGATGGAAATGTTTCTTTTATTGGGTCATATCGCGTGCTCCCTGCCTATAACTGAAGAAGGTATATCCCTAAGCGCAGCCTGGAGAGGGAGCTGACGTAGGGTACCCAGTTCGTTTCCTGGCCATACAGAGTTTCTTTGAGACAGTGCTAGGATGCAAAACCATGAAGGTGCTGGAAAGGCTGATTTGTCAAGCGTATCTACAAGTTGTTCTTATTGACAACTGTTTTGAGCTTCTGAATGGTATTTTACCTCTCTGGCCCAGGAATCTGTAAGTAATAGCTGCATAACAGCACCCCCCTGCCTCACAGGGATAAGAAAATTGAAGACAAAAAAAATGAACAGATATAATGGTAATTAAGGCCGTGCCAATACGGCTGGTAAGGTAAAGCTCAAGGCAATAAATGAGGATCATTAACAGTCATGCAGTGTAAGCATCACCACGTCCATTCTCCGCAGTGTCCCTCCACAGGACTGCGCTGGAATGCCATCAGCCTACTCATCTGTGACTGGCTAATTAGTGTCTCCCTGGGCCTCTTCACAAGTACACACCATTTGCCACACATGCAGCAGCTCTGACCGTGTAACACCGGAGGATTCCACTGAGTAAGGTCAGAGATTTTACTCCAAGTCAGAAGAGAGAGAGTTCTTCCTTGGCAAGAGAAAAGTCAATCAAGAAACAGCGTCAAAAGGGCCATGACTAAGTTGCTTGTTGGGTTTTTTCCTCTTGCTTTTTCCTTTTCCTCACCCCAGTGCTGGGATGAGCTGTACTCCCCAGCTAACCTCAGAAGCCAACTGGGCAGGCAGGAAAGAATTCTACACAGGGCTACACACACCCTGAAGATGTTTTTTTAAATGCTCTCTTAAGGTTTTTCTTTCACAGCCCAGTAGAGCACAGAATTAATTCTATACATATATATGCATGCATATATGCACACACACACAGTTTTAGAAGCAAAATCACAACTTCAAGCTTACAGTAAGTATCACAGGTCTTAAACAAGGTGGGAAAGATAATAATTAGGAATGGGAAAAGTGGTTCAGGTCTAATAGAAACTCTCTTTAGTCGCTTCTGAAACAAAACAATCTATTTATCTGTTTTTAGGCATGAATAAAATCAGTTTACCTACAAAGATAAGTGTTAAAAGCATTCATTGTCGTGTAACTTAGTAGTATATTTTCTTTTGGCCAGAAAGGGAACCTCGTCTCTGAGTGCAAAGCGTGTATAGTTTGGATTGCTGTCTGAACCAAGTCTTCTAAAGTTTGTCATTAATTCCTTTGCCAGTTTATCAGTTAAGTATGCTTTGGACCTGTACATGTTCTTAAGTTTCTTGCAAAGGGTTGCGTTTGCATCGTGGGGCTTGTGGCACCTGAACTTCTTCAGAACTAAATGATCTTTTAAAATGTTGACAAGTTCCCTGAGCATCTCTGGTTCCTGTGGACAAGTTACGTACTGGAGAGAGGGTGGCCACTATGAAAGTAGAAATGAAATGAATGGGCGCTCATGACAACAGGGCCCTCTGCCTTTCTGTGTGTTTGTTCCTGGTCTTGCAACTCGGGGCACTCCGTACAACAGCCGTTCCAAGTGTCGACCCACAAGGCTCCGATCAGAACCAGCAGATCCTGCAGCGTACGAGATTCAGACTCTAAGTCCCTCAGACTCCCTTATGCATTTTAGCAGGTAGAACGTGATGTTTTCACCCTCTTTATGTCCAAATTGCAAATGGAAGCATTTCACATCCGTGATTAAATAAACACAGCATTTATAATAAAAAAAAATAAATTAAAACAACCTTTGAGGACATTGTTCAGCATCTTCTATGCTTCATGTTAACTGCTTTATGAAGAAAACTAAAGAGTATCTAGTATTCAGATATTCTTCAAGCTAAACAGTATCCATGTATTTAAATAAAATTTTTGCTTCTATAAACAACTTTATTAAATTAACTGCAGCAAAAGAACCTGTTATCTAAACAAATACTATTCAAGAACTGAAAATAATTAGGTTTAAATCTTACAAACCAGTTCATATTCACTTAAACCTGTTGAAAGTTCTGTATTAAGTCATATATCATGTATTTTATGCATAGTCAGACTATGACTACCTGCCACATTAAAATACAGATCAAATCAACACTGAAGTTACATGTGAGGCTTAGTTCCCTTTGTCCGCACATTTTGCCGGCTAGACTGATTTTTATTTTTTTTAAATGTGAATAGCAAACAATACAAACAAAACTCAACATTGTACAATTTGGTTTTGCTTTTTTGCTGAGGAGGCCAGGCTGATCACTTTAGTACATTTGCACAGCTTCACTGACACCTGTGCTGATTCAGGTACTACTGACAGTACTGATTCATGCCCAACACGTACAACATTAAAGAAGCTACTACAACGGGAGGAGAATTCAGCTGAAACAATTAAAATACCAAGGAAAGTGAAATTCTCTTCTCAGAATACAAATATCTATCAAGTATGCTGAGAAAACAATATTTAAAAGGCCACCTGCTTGACAATGAGTGAAGAATAATGATATTCCTAGGCAGACCTGAAAATACAGGGATAGGCTATTGCTCAGGAAGACTCTCTAGTTGCTCAGAGATTTCTCAAGCCCACTGTATCTAGTCAAACCAACAATTATCATGCTAGAGATGATTCCAAACCACCAGATTAGAAGAAGTGGAAAGGAGGAAATCTTGATTAAGTATTGTTTTGAGATTAGGAGTTCAGGCCTCATGCATTCTGCACAGCAGCACCCAGCTTCATCTTTACTTTCTAATTCCTCATCACACAGGTTTCCCCTCCGATGCCAACTTAGCCTTAGCTCCTTCTCGGTCAGAGAAGACAGCAGTTCAGTCTGTTGGTGAGGCCAACTGCTCCTGGACAAGCCAGAGAGAAGGACGTGGAATTCTGATCCTCAAGCAAGGCTGCTCCTGGAAGGAGGTGCCGGCTAGAGCTTCTAGCTATGGATGAAGACAGTCAGGCTCACTTCCTAAGAAGCACGCAAAAAAATTTCTGGTCTTGGCCACAGGAAACATGGTGTAAGTAGCACAGCTATACAACCTTATTTCCCTCCTGAATGGAAAAGTGATGCAATGCAGTTTCACTGACTTCATGCCAAGTCATTCCTTAACTAACAACAAATGAAAAGCAGAACAGAATTATACACACATTAGAACAAGTGTTAGGGGTTCCTTAAGAATTACAGGGGTAAAAACCTAAGAGTTGGATTTTTCGTAATTTCATATTTCTTGAATGGTCAAAGTTCTGCAGCATTAAAATACCGAGCGAGCAAGCTGTCAAGAAAAGCAACTTCCCATTGAGTTTATATTCATCACAAACTTCATCACTTTTATGAGCATAACTTTTAAAAACACATACCTATAAATCAATTAAAATATCCAGAGAGGTAAACAGAACAGTTCAAAGGAGCAGAAAACTACAATACACATTCCTTCTAAAAATGGCTTCTCATTTTTTCCCGTCTTCAATTCACTGTCTGTCCACCACGGGAAAAATCTTAACTAAGTCATTTCCTAGAGAAATAATATTTATCTAGCCAAGGTTCTGCAGCTGGAGCAGGGAAATGCACAAGATTATCGGGTGGTCTCTACAGGACAAAGAATTACTATATTAATAATAGCAGACACAGTATATTTTTTATTATATAATTTTCAAAATTAGCCATATGAACACAGTAAGGGAGAAAATTTCTCATTACCTGCTAAAACCTACGGCCTAAGATTCATTGACAAAGTAACAGGCCGTTTTTCATATTCTGTCTGCTGTATTAGCTGAAAAACTAAGGAGAACAGTGCGGTTTGAAGTACTTGGCATATGGATCACAGTGCTAAAACATTCCACATTGCACTTTTACTGCAGAAATTCATTTCCAGGTAAGAACACAGCATTGCTTTTATTTTACTTGCTAACGAGGATAATTGGCAGGCAACACTGCCGCTGCTCTAGATTTGTTCTTTATATGGATCTCTGAAGACCACATGTGCACGCCGTGGTGACAGAAATATTTTCCATATGAGCCACCACACATTTTAAGGTCCCTCAGTCTGGACAAGGTGAGTCCATCTATCATTTTCTGTGCTCAGTAACAAGCAAGGAGGAAGCTAAACACTTCAGTGACAACTAGAGGGCAATAATACACCTTCTAGCATATCAGCTTCCAGTCACTCTGATCATCAATCCATTCGAATTCCCTGAGCTTCTGCTGAAAACTTTTCCCTGCCTTCATTAGATCAAAGGCAGCACAAGATTTCATTAAGAGACACTTTCTTGAGTCAAAACCGTTACAACTTCTCTTTTTAACACACCCTGAAAGCAAAATACAGTTTATGTCTAGACATATGAGCCACAGAGAGCGGCAACCACACGCTGTTGGACAAGGTGTTTTTTCCAGTTCACTTCCACTTTCTTTTACCAGGGAAAGTAACTGCTCTGGACTTCATGAGGCTACTATAAACTTATGACAGGGCTAACAAAAGACAAAGTTCTGCAGCAGAATCACTGTTTTCAGAAGATTCACTCAGGGAAGGCATATTACGGAACAAAACCATCCAATGATTCCTTTACAATAGATAACTACACATCACATTTCAGTCAGAGCGAGGGAGACAGAGTATCGAATGTGTTTTCTGCTAGTAACTTCATTAGATGGAATATTTCCTATCTAATAGTGCTATGCTTGACAAATTATTTCCTAAAAGACAAACGAGTAGCTGAAATTTTCTGCTTTGGTATGAAATAAGAACTTGATGAAAAACTGCTCTGATGAGAGCAAAAATCTGGAAAACAGCTCTTCGTAAATCAAGTAGCAACTTTTTAGAGCGTAGCAAGGGCTGTTCTAGTCCATTACTTAGGATTTCTCATGCTAAGAATGCATAAAGTGTGTCTTTAACGATATGACGTATATTTTTTAAAAAATACAGGTTCTTTCTGTCCTGCCACATACTAAACGCTACACCTATGTGCACAAAAAGAACGTTATTAGAGTAATGGAGCCTGCAGTTTCTACATGCTCGATCTTAAAGGTCCCCTTCCAACCTAGACGATTCTATGATCCCCAAAATACATCCTTTGTAAAAACTTTTTCAATCATGCACGGGTTTTTTGTAAGAAATCCGAACAAAACACTACCATCTACTGCTGCGAAGAGTATTGTGTTTCTCTGTATGTTAGTAAAGAAAAATTCACAAGTTAGTCACGTCTCACAGAAAGCACATCGCGTATCAAACTGAAAGAAGCCAGCTTCCGAACGGCTCTCCCTTGGCACCTACAGCCTTTTGGCAAGAAAAAGAAAACAAGCAACGAACCAACAA
>VZSZ01010165.1:420229-603229 GCA_013398815.1 Ibidorhyncha struthersii
ACCCGCGAGTCCGACCATCGACCCGCCGCTGCCACGTTACCACTAAACCGTGTCCCTCTGCCCCGCATCCACGCCTCTTTTAAATACCTCCAGGGATGGCGACTCCACCGCTCCCCTGGGCAGCCTGTCCCCATGTTTGATGGCCCTTTCGGTGAAGAAATTGTTCCTAATACCCATCCCAAACCTCCCCTGGCGCAACTTGAGGCCGTTTCCTCTGGTCNAATAGATCATGAATTAAGATCTAATCAGGAGGAAACCTGTGGTTTTACAGTCAGCCCTTCATCAGCACAATCCTGCAACCCGAATGGCCTGGTCCTGCCAGGGACTCGGTCAGAATCCGCTGGCTCTCCCTCCTGCCCACAGGGAAGCCGAGGCTCCATTGCGTCTCAAGAATGTTACAACTGCTTCCCGAGACGGACCCCCAGCCTCTAGGATAACACTGGAGCAGGGTACGGATGTAATCTCTCTTTCGTATTATAGCTGAATAAAAGCAATTTTGATGTGTAACAGTCCAACCCATCAAACAACCTGCTTTGACTGAGCAAGCAGAAGCGCAAGCCTTTGAAAATAAACTCTTTCCTTTTAGAAGATGAGCGAGACCTGTTTTCAAGTAAGGAATAAAGCAGTATTGAGAGCCTGATACAAAGCTGAGCGAGTACATCTCACAAGCAGACCACGGAGTGTTTGTCCCAAAAGTGAGTAGAACTGCAAACAGAGCTATAAAAGTTGGAGGGCTTCCCTTTAGTTGGGTATGTCTGATTGTAATCTCTACGCAATAGGCATGTTCTTATGGTAAACTAAGCAACATAAAAATACAGAAAAGAAGTTTTGAACTCCAGTGATCTATCGCATTCACCAACAGAAGCGAACAACATATTCGGGATGCTCCAATCTGTATTCCCTTTCCTTCCCTTTCTCATTTTAGTTTTTAACTTGCTTCTAACTTCACTGTTGCCTGTTTAAGTATTTTATCATGGGAATGTGAGCCATTATGTCTTTCTGAAAGTTCCAACTCCTGAACTCAAGAAATCACACTATATTCTCATGTTTCATGTAAATACATATTTCTTATCCTTATGGTTGCAGGGGAAATCTCAAAAATATGACCCAAGAATAACCTGGGCTCATATGTCAGACAGTAAACCACAGGAACTCAAATACAGGTACTTTAAAATATCTCAAGATTTTAGAAGGCAGGAAGTAAAAATTTTGGTGAAATTGAGCAGCACACCATTACTATGTATTAGATTTCTTTTTGTAATTCAGTAAGTTTTGTATACACAGCTGAGTATGTCAGACTCCTCACCCTATTTTTAAACTAGCTTTACCAACCATTCTTTTCCTCTGCTATGAGGAACAATATTCAAACAAATCGTAACAACAGAACACTTTTCTGTATTAGAGAGCTTTCAGTATTGTGATTAAATAGAGTCAAACTCCTAAACCAGCATAGAAAATTAGCATTCTCACTGCTGCTATGAGTCCCAATTCTGCTGTATTTGAATTTGGATATCTGGTTCTCCAGCATAGCAACATCCGACCTGTATTAACCAGACGTCATTGTCACTGCACCTCTTCCCTCTCAGGCCTTTCCTTTTGCAGACTGCTGCCCTTGCCCACAAAGAGAACGCCCTCTTCTCCTGCCCAACCCAACTCAGAGCTGTGAGATTTCAAAAGCCAGAGTGAGAGCTTCAGTGGGGAGCTCCCGAGTGGCTCTTACGGAGCTGTGAGAATGGTGATGGACGGTCAAACCCGCAGGTTTTGAAAACCTGACACTGTAACCTGAATAGTACTTTCTGACAAAAATCGTCCAGAACTCTCTGCTCGTACGCTGATCTCAGAAACACAGCACCTCCCTTCAAGACCTCAGTGAAAGCAGCATTCTCCCCCTTTTAAGGCAAGCTGAAGGTTTGCAGACTGTACCATTGTGCTGACAGCTAAATGTAGCGCTGCCATTACAGGTACTTTGTACACTGGTTGCCTATGGCAAAGTCTCCGGACTAAAAATGTAAAGCCAAATAAACTTCAGGAAATTTTCCATCAAAACCCTGTCAGGAAGCCAACCTGTCCTTCCATATTTTTTTCAAATATCTAGATGTACCACAAAAGGAAGAAGGATAGTGAGCAAACTGCCAACTAAATGGAGTTCAAAACACTTCCAACATGAGAGCTCCAACTACAATACTTAAAGCTACAATTTCAGTGCTTCAAAAAGTTTAAAAAGAACACACCATTTCAGATGTTGCAATGTGGAACAGAAACTCCAACGATGAAAGCTTCATGCAGATTGACTACTGTTTCCACAAAATGAAGCTTTGCCTTTTTCTGCAGTTCCTCAGTGTGACCTAATTTTTGTGAATAAATATGTAGCACAAGCACAAAAATGTCAAGCCTCTCTTCTTTAACGGCAGGTAGAAAAGCAAACTTCAAAAATCAGGAGTAACTGTGATTTTAGTCTTCTCTCCGCTGATCATTCCAGAAAGCAGTATATCCTCTGTAAATAATGAAAGACCTTATCAAAGTCTAACTGAGTATGATTAGGATGAGTTTCTGAGCACAGAAAACTGTACTACATTCCCATTGAGTAAGTCATATAACCAGTTCTTTCCATATGCATTTAGTTTTTCCTCTACAAAAACATACAGTCAGAATTCCCTGAAACCCAGAAGCCGGTGTTCTGTTCTCCATATTAAGACAAGAGATCGGTCCATACCTGCTGCTACGCTTTCAAGCTCGATCCAGCTGAGCTAGGTGGAACCGTGCATGTTCAGAACCACAGCCTTTCTCCGCAGCACAAAGGAACTTGGCACGTACCACTGTGCCAAACTTGCACTGCTGCAACCAAGACCAGAATGTCTCTGCAAACCTCAACAATCACTATACGAGAGATTACAAAACTATCGGTGCAATAGAGGAAAAATCAGTTTGTGATTTAAGAAAAGGTGTTAGTTTTTATTTCAACGTTCCATGTAAAAAATTAACAGAGGAGAAAAAGGCTGAATGTACTAGAAATTTAGTACAAATTACATGAGATGCTGATGAATAACAAGAAAAACGAAGTGGAAAATCTACTATGTTTTGGTTTTATTTAATTGGTCATCTTCCCCAGTTAGTGATCTACGAGATACTTACAACAAAAAAGGAACAAAAGTTTAACAGAGAAAGTCTTATGTGCTTGACAAAGTCACATATAAAGACAGCTGCCATATACAGAGCTGTCAGATAGGAATTGCTAATAATTATCTAATTTTTTCCGGGAAGCATTACCGTCTGAATTTATTATTCACATATTTTAAGGTTAGAATAAATTACTGCTGCCCTTTAGCCTAACTACTGAGAGACACTGGCCATACAACTTCACTCAAAATTTCTTCTACGGGTTTTCTTGATTAAAAAAAAAGAAAAAAAGTTGGCATTTAATTAAACACTTGAAATAAAGAAGAAGTCTCTTGCCACCCCATGTGTGTCTCTAAGCAGTCAGGGAACCTAGACTGCAGAAAGAATGCATTTTCCTTGAAGATAAAACAGCCTACTGGGGAGGATGCATGCAGAAAAATGCCGCTCCCTGCCCTGCCCTGCCTTCCTGGATTCAGGAAATACTGCAGCTGAACCACAAAGGGATTTCTTTTACCCCCGTGGGGGTTTTAACACCCACTTCACTGGTTTCTGCATTTCACTGGCCAGACAAGGTGAAGAAAGAGAGCAAGAGATTCTCTCCTATACTCTCCCTTCAACAGTTACAGCATTTCTCCTTGCTATTGCAGTCCTTTTGAAGGAGGCATCCTCAAACTCACACTGAATGCGGATTTCATCAGCATCTCTACCTTTTGTTGACCAAGAACAGATGAAATAACAATAGGTACAAGAAGGACCAAGAAGGAGTATTTGGGCTTTTACACATGCCATTAAACAAAACCAAACCCACACAGCCTGGGAAGTGAGTCAATGTCTGAGTGATGCCTTACAGCCTAGAGGCTAAGCGTATGGAGCCCTAGGAGAGCAAACCCCAGGCTATGAGCACCTTGGAGGAAACAAGTCCCAGAGCCTCACACCTATTTCAGTGCATCTCAGCATTTTTTCCCCCTTTGTACCCTTTTCCTCAAAATTTTTAGTAAGAAAGCAGCTGACTTCACATAATTTCTTGCCATAAGAAACCTTTAAGGGGATAGTTATGCCCAGAAAAGAATTCCTTCCAAAACTGCAATATTCATCGGCTACCAGAATACACCCTTGCACGGGGCAGCATGTCTTCCACTGCCATCTTAGGTACCAAAGGTAGGGATATTCTTATCTAACTGTACGTCTAATCATTTTTTGATCCCACTGTACGGTTATGGAAAAGACAAAGTGATGCTGTGGAAAAAAAAAATGTTTAAAGAGTTTTTAATAAATTGTTCCATACAGTGGCTTTGTGTCCTCACTCATGCTTTTACTACTTAACCACTTTTCAACTTAAATTCTGTTCCTGCTTGCTTCCCTTTCTAAACTGCAGAATCCTCATTTTTCCACTTGTTTCTCATCTAAAGTCATGCCAAGTTCTGGCTTTTCCTCTGGTTCTCATCTTTTTGTTTCTTTGCTGTGAGGAAAGAGAGGTCTGATCGGATCGGTTTAGAAAGTACACCGTTAAAAAGGTGTTATTGCCTCCTGTGGAAATGGCATTACAAAGTAGGTTTCAAATAGACATTTGTATAGAATTAGGTCAGTCCAGCTTACCTTACATCACTGGAATTTTGTCAGTTACTTCAGTAATAATGTGTTAGTTTTCATTATCATCTTCTTTTTCTCCTCTTACCGCCATGGTACTGGCAGTGCATGTGCTTTTAAGCAACACTCAAACCCCGAAAAGGAAATCTGAGCATTTCCTTCCTCTTCTCCCGACTCTTAACTTCGTAAAGCTCAGATTTTGATTACAAAGCCAGACTTTACGGAAAAGGTCCACCTTCAAAGAGCTGAGCATTAACCTCAAATTGATTTATCATCTTGAATCTTTCCTTCAGTACTAAATCTATTATCCTGTTCTCTTTTCTGGCATGACAGTGTGCTAGGGGGAGGAAAAGACCCTTGGTTGTCACCTGCCCTGGGCTGGGCTAGAATGCATATTTTTCATGGCAATGTTCCAATTTTTTTTTTTTTATTTTGATGATAGAATTCTGGTTCATATCCCAAGTTCTCAAAGCCCCTCTTTGCCTCTCCAGACAGTAGTTGCAAAGTGCAAGCAGAATAAGATGACATTTATGAGGCATTCCTTCCTCTGCCCAACACTACATTTTGACAACAGAACAAGTGGACACCATCCTTAGAACTTCTAATTTTTATGAATACCGTTCATTTTGTGACAAAAGTTTTTCTCTCTGCATTTGTTAATCAATGCCTTTCATTTTCTTAATAAGGCATTAAGATTTTTTTTAGCACTATATTCTGGTCCTCCTCACTCTTTGTTTTAATATCATTTTCTTACCTAATTTCGTAACACATGATGCAACATTACTAATGCTGTCTTCTACCTCTTCCTATACACACAAAAATGGTGAAACCCAAAGGAAGAGAGTTCTTTGGTGGATCATATTTAATCTCTTTCTTTGCATGCATAAAAGCCAGACACACATTTCTAGAAAACTACCTCTCATCACACTAGTTTCACATAAGGCATTTTTGATCTGTACAAACGAGCAGCCACCTAAAAATAGGAACTGAAGGAAAAAGCATGCCTTACCCTTTAAAATATTGGAACCTGCTCCTTTGCACCTACCATAAAACTGGCAATAAACTACTTGGTACCACTGCTGTATTTGGATACTTTACCTAAAATAAGAAATGGGCCTAGGCCTGTTTGTCCTTTAGAAACAGTAAANATAAATTCAAATATAATGCATGTCAATTTCCTGTGAAAAGTAAGCCTCCGCCTAGACAAAACATTCTAAATACAAATTTGAATTATGGTATTTTCAAGTCTTTCCCTTCTTCATGAGGGATAAAGGCTGACAGTTCTAGCTCTACGTGCAGAAAGTGTTTTAAAGATACAATAAGGAAAAAGGTGAGGCCCCTGGATCACGAAAGTATACTTATTTTTTAATTACAAAACCAAATAAAGAGAGGTCCTGGTGAAAAAGCACCAAACCATGATGTAATAGGCCAGGACCTACGCTATGAATCCTCCTATGAAGTCAGAATTACAAAGGAGAGTCTTTTTTTAGGTCTAAAACTTCGAGACATTAAAACTAGATTTTAGCTCTAACACACGTGTTCCCAAGTGTCCGGTTGGCAAACAACAGCTACATCAAACATGCCATCGTAAAACGATGGGAACAAGCTGTCTCCAAGAGAAAATGAACCAGTTAGGATTGCAAACATAATCATAATTTTCAATTTTGCTTGGAAACGTTCCTGAAATTCATTCAGAGGAGGAAGCCCTTGTAGAACATGTTTTCCTGCATAAACTTTACCTGAGCTGTTATTTCCTACATGGGTAGAAATCTCAAAGCCATCATGATATTCTTTTAGACTGGGGAAAACAGATCTGGAAAGAACTTCAAAATCATGGTGAGTCCTCCCCAGGAGTGGATCAACTACAGCACATACTAGTCCGATATGCAGGTAGGAAACGTGTAAAAACCACTATGGTAAAACCGACATTTGCAAGAAATGCGCATCATCTCCTACCAACTAAAGATGAAAAGAAAGCTCCGCAAAAGCATGCCAACATTTTTCATGCTTCCTACTTAACTACAGCAGCAAAACAGTATCAGTCAACCTTCAAAAGCTGTGCCAGGGTGCAGCAACGGCTGGCTGCTCCCGGACGGCATAGGGAGCCAGGTGCGTCAAGCATGCCAACACTGGTGAGGATTCTGTCCCACAGCCACCACAAGACAAAGCAGGGCAGATCTAGGAGCGGCTGCCAGGGTCAAACAAGAGTCAAGATCACCGAAAAAGTCTGCGGTGGCAAGGCAGGTCCAAGGTCAAGCCAAGAAGTCAGTCCATGGATCCGCGTGCAGCTCAGCAGGGTCATGGCCAGGTGCACGCCTGGCTGTGGTGGAGCTGGTGAGAGGCACGTCTCCCAGGGTCGCTCCGTCAGGGACTAGAGGCCCAGGGCTGAATTTAGATGGGGCTACTGGTCCCATGAGCAGAGATGCACAGGGAGGCCCACCAGGGAGAGGCTGGTCGTGGCCATTAAGGCTGATCAGTGTAATTGGGGCCCTGAAACTCTGTGCCTGTGCCAAAATTCACACTTCTAACTGTGGGTATACCAGGCTAGCCATAGTAGAAATCAACTAAGTAAAAGGAAGAAGGTAACAGGCTGTATCAAGCAACAGAGTAACAGTCTTGAAATAGAAGTAACCTTGAGAAAGGAGCCAGTACTGCATACATTACACAGGCTATTTAGGGGGCAGGACTAGATCAGCATTCCTCCTAACAAAAGTGAATGTCAGCCCAGGAGTCATCCAGCTGGAGCACCAGAGCCAAGGACAATGCTGTGGCACAGGCACCTCTGCTCTCCTACACCACAGCGGTACTGAACCAGAGCTTACTTCAGATCCAAAAGAAGGAGAAAGGAAAAAAAAATTTGGAAGACTTGTATTCATGATCAAATTGTATTTTCTGTAGCTTATGGGAATGCCAGGCTGCTTCTCTCTTCTTCTGACAGAAAAAATGAAAATAGCTGTTGTGTTGCCAAAGGAAATGTACATGTAATAATCTCAATAAGACTTGAGATGTAATTGCAATACTGATCCAAATGCACTGGATTAAGCACTCACCCCAAAACCAAATACAGGAAGACAGAGGAGGAAGATTTCCAAAGCAATTTCATTACACATCCCAGACACCTGAAGTGAGCAGAGAGAACTAATCTCATAGTAATGTCACTTACGCTTTGGGCAGCAATCACAGCCCAACTTTTCCCATCTAGTTACAAAACTGCTGAGCCAAAGATGCAATTATTCCTTCCCAAAATCTCATCATGTTCTGTTCGATTCCATCTTCCCAACACCACTTCTTCCAATAAGACCGTCTGAGCTAAGCATACTATAGCATACAACCTGCTACTAACTGCATTGCAAATCAAAAGAATTAACACTCGCCCAGGTCAAAATCTACCCCGTTAGTAGACTAAAGGCTCACTTTTCATCACTGGGGGTCCATGCCAGGTGAAGAACGCACAGCACCAACAGATGAGTTACACTGCTGGTGCAAATTAGGTACAAATGAGAAGCATACCCGCAGTGCAAGAGCAAGGCTTCTCTTTCTGTGCAGATGTACACCATCCAAAAAATGAATGAACTCTTTTTAATTAAAGAGAAACTGTGCCTCTTTCCTGTCTTGATGAAAACAAAATTCTGGGGAAATCTGATTGCTTACAGAATAGATTTTAGGATGGTTTATCTTATAAATGTGCTTGTTTTTAAAGTAATCACATTAAACACATGTTGCCCATTAGAACCAAATGAACTATCAGCGTATGCAGAGTCTGCCAGCTGTCTGGAATTAGGACGGTGGTCCCATGTGCTTAGAAGTTTGGGAAGCACACAGGTAGAGTAGATACCTGGACTTCACTCCATTTTTGTAGGTGTCTTGCAAACACACATGCCATTTACAAAGAGAAAACGGCGAATTCTTGTGCATGGTCAACTTCTGCAACACAGGAAATTGGAAACATACAGCTATAGATTTTGTTAAACCTTGAGCTACATGTCTTGTATATGGATTCTGAAAATGCATATGCAGCTCCAACTAGATAACGAGGATCTTAAAATAATTATGCATTCTTGTCGCTCAAATATTTCATTAACTATAGGATCAGCAACTCACAAAACTGATAAATACTTGTATAAAAACAGCTGATAAGCCTCTGAGTACTCAAAGCATGTCCAGTATAATTTAACTTGAAATTTGTCTTCCTGAAACAGACAAGTGAAACAAGTTCAGTACTGTCAAATTTTCTCAGGGGACAAACGGCATGCCTAAATTCAGGAACACTTTTCTACTATATAAGGAGGAGAGTCAAGCCCAAAATGACTGCACGAAATAGTTCAATACTCTGAAAACATATCTGAAAAAGTTAGTTAGCATGCCATTTTATTTTTAAGCAGTTATGTACAGTTACTAGCTACACAGCCAAACCTACAGTATACAGTGTAAAATCTCTACATAGTTGCACAAAATCTGGAAATACCGTTTCCTGATAACAAGGTGTAAATAAATATAATATTAGCACTAAGAAAAAAAAAAGGGCTTCTAAAAAGGCCACATAGAACAAAGAAAGTGAGGAAACATTCTCTGTGTATATTTCGAAAGACGCAAATGGTGCTGATTACTTTATTCCCATACTCAGACTGTCTACGTGGGTTAAAGCTAGCAATAACACCAGTTCTAATCTTAAAGGCCCGTAGAGAGACATAAAACTTGACTGTTTGAGAAATCTGGTTGTAAAAGCACATCTGTGCAGCCAGCACATCACACGGCTGGAAAACAATCAGAATTCCAACAAAAAGCAAGTGAACAAAACCACATAAAATTCCTTCAATGTGGAAGGAAGATTTCCTTCTGAAGATTTCCTGCACAGTTCCAAGTCTTTTCAATACAGTAACTTCATATTTGAACTGATCACATCTTAAATCATTTTCAGCCAATGTTTCAGGGAAGACTTCCTCACAATGCACTATTTCCTCAATGAATGTATCAATTAATTTTTATATACAGCTCCACATGCTAGCTCACGTTCAATGAAAGGAGTAATGGTACTCACCAGTTCGTTATTTTCCTGCCATAACGGCATTACATCCCTGCTGTGCCATTGGTGGCATATTTAGTTTAGATTTGACTTGCCTTTTTCATATGTATTTTACAAGCCACCTACGACTGCTGATTTAGATACGCTGTCAAGGGACTAGTGCAAGCATCCAAAACAGTTACAAAATTAAGAATTATTATTTTTTTACATATATATATATAAACACATATTTCTCCCGTCTTTAACTTTTTGTTTGTTTGGAGTTTTGGGGGTTTTTGTTTAGCTTGCTCATTTCACTGTGGATATTATTGTAAGAAAAGATTACTCTTGAAAGGTAATGAACTTACTGATGCTTCGTGTAGGAAAGAGACTCTGATAGAAAATAGTGTCACATAACAGCTAACATTATGATTACACTTGGGAAAGCTGGAGAGGGATCAAGGCATCAAAAGGACACAATTATCCTACAATACAGATCTCCAGGTTATCCCAACGGAGCTGTCACAGCTTCCAGGAGTTACAAGAGAACTTCCCAAGAGGATTCATGAACTTCATCAGAATAGCCAGACTCCTAAAGTGTCCTGGCCTAATGGATATTGTCCAAATTGTTAGTGATAGGAATTTATCCAATTGACTTTAACCCCAGATTAATGATCACATACTCAGAATCACCAGTACACACTAGCCAGGTATGCATTACATTCATGCTCCAATAGGAAAGAAAAGCCATCTTAATTCATAATCTGTAACGATTAGGATTCTTCTGAAGCTGCTGATCAATCCAATTACTGATGACCTTGAAGTACTATGGATATTTCAAACTTCACCTCATCAGACAAAAGAGATAGCAGAAAAAAACACATCTCAAAAAGAGACAATTATTATTTTGCTCTCTTCAATTGCGAAAATTTCTGGTACCCAGGGGCCTGCACATTAACAAGTAAGCCTGCGGTGTAACACAGAACTGAATTTTTTTCTTTAAACATTCTCCTACATTCAAAGGTTAGTAGTCCAGCCATCAAGTCATCATTCATGCCAGCTGTCTGTCCATTAAATTAAAAAAGAATTACTCAAAGCTATCTAGCAACCCAGTGACATGAGCTGGTGAAGGATGGCAAGTATGGCCAATACCACAGCTACTCTGCTGATGTATTTGGAAACCACTTGAAGACCAAACCGAGAGCTTGCCATGATACTAGACAGCTGCATGGAGAATGCTATTTATTATTAATACCCATCATCTGAAAAAAAGTATACACAGGTACATAAATTCCCCAAACTACAAATAAGCAAATAAAAACAGACACCATTTCCAAACTGGCAGTTTTGTCTATGTAAGTTTGCAGATTTGTCATTACTTGTTTTAGAAGCAAGTTAACAATTAAGTATAGTCATTTTATCCCTTTCCAAGGAAATACACCAAATGAAGTGCAGTGATAAGGTTTTCAGTATATGTTCTTACCCACACACAATAACAAATATCCAAATAATGTTTTGAACTGCTAACGTGTAGAATTTTTTATTTTTTGTGTCCTCAATCTTGCAAAGTAATTAATAGTTTTATAATGTCTTAGTTAATTTATATTTAACCAGAAAAGGTGGGATTGACTGGAGATTGTTAGCTTCTCTTTCAATCTCGGTAACCATTTTTTTCATTTTTATAGTACCACGGACAGATTTTTCCCTTCCTTCTTTTTATCGAAAATGAATGATATTCTTCTCCCCTGTGAAATGCTTCATAGATAAAAACTCACAGTGCAAAATTCTATATAATATGCCAGAACAGTAGCCTAGTTCATACAAAATATGCATTGTTTGAAATTTCTAAATGCATTATGTGCAAGTAGATCAAGAGAATACTTTAGTATACATGCTAAAATGACATTAGACAAATTCAATCTGCCATGGACCACTGACGACTACTGATCCAAAGCCAAAATAGACAAAGATTAAATCAAGAATTAAAGTATGTATTATGAAGTATTCTCATGGAAGACTAAGCATTTATCTTAAAAAGGCTTTTAAAATCTCATTCTTTAACTTTCCAAGCACTCCTCTTACATCAAACGGATTAATGTTAATCTAAAAGTAGTATTATCCAGGTACTTTTTCCACAGCTTTTCCAATCCTTCAGCTCCACGTTCTCAGCTATCTTTCTTTCTCTGATGACCTTTTCAAGTAGACTCCTCTGTAATGCCCATTATTAGTTCCTGTTTCTACCATCAGATAACAAAACAGCTACTTTGCTGTTAGAGGGAAATAAAAATCTTAGAGGGAAATAAAAATTTCTGCTTCTCCAACAAATATTTGTAAACAGCCTGACTCCTTGGTACATTGTCTTATAGGTAAATATTAACTTTAAAACATTTACTCTAAGTGCCTTATTGCTTATTTTTCTGTCATTTTCATGCCTTGTGACATTGGCACGGTAGAATCAGCAGGTTCTATGTGAACTAGTTCTTAAGACATAAAATGTATTGAGACTTCTGAAGGTTCTTGCAACCTAGAGACACTAAAGAAAGCGTTTAGTAAAGACTGGATTTCAATCTGTAACCTTTATTTCTAGGAAAAAAACTGACCTTTTGCTTTCCTCTAAAATCTGTAACTGCAAAGGATTCAAAGTCAGATACTGTATATAGTTTTTACCTATTAAAATCAATATTCCTATGTCCATATCTAGAAAATCGTCAATATATTTAAGAAAGAAAAAATTCCTAGAAATCCCTATCCAAGATCACTATTATATGTATTATTAGGGAAAGCATAATCAACTTTAAGAGTATTAAGAGAATACCAGTTAGGTTCTTCAGTACGTCTGTCCTACCACCCTAACACTTTCAATCATTGCCTTTACACTTGTAGAGGAGGCACAAACTGTATTTCCTTCATTGTGGAGAAAAATACAGTACGCGTACCTAATTCCACATCTAGCCTTCGTGCTATTCACTGCCAAGGCAGTTTGGCAAGCAGTGGAGATATTTCAAAGGAAAACATAGAGGGCCTCACTCAGCCATATTAATGCTCCTTCGCATTCCTCTTGCAATATTATGCTGCCCACAAGGCTTATTTAAGTACAAGAACATCCTCGGCAAGCAGGCCTTTCAAAATAAAGACCCGTGTGGAGAATCCAACATCAGCACCAGTACTTAGTTTTCACCTACACACAGGAGCCGTATTACTAAAAGAACATGTAGTCACATGAGAACAGAGAGTGATGTGTAGGTTTAGAATTGAAATCAAATATAACTTTCTCAACAAATTTTAAATTTAAGAAAGTCTGCTGATGTCACGTAGCCATTTTGCATAAAAATAAAATTTAAAAACCCACCCTACAGACGATAAATAAAAGCAAGCATCCCACAGCAGCACTGTAGAGAGTAACTCTAGACAATTTTAATTTTTTTTAATAGGCATAATAGAGGGGAAGTGGGGACTGTCCAATATATGATTGGAAAAAATAACATTCCAACATGCCTTCCCCAACAAATGTCTTTTCTAGGCATGTTTATGTTATGAGTAGTTTAGCACATTGTTTTAATTGGAAGAATATATAGGTTTTTAATCCAAAAGAGAGTAAACATCCATTATGCTTAATTTAACATTCCTCTTGCAAACTGAAAACCAACAGGAAAGTTTGATCAGTTACAGTACGGTGCATCTTACACTAAAAGGACAAAGAAAATTGTCAGAACAATGGCTCTGAAAAAGAGTGCTGAAAGCAAAATACCCTCTTGCATTTATGTATGTAACAAAAACCAAGCAAGACTCTGAAGGCAAACTCATCAATGTAATTCTGAAAGCATAATGAGAAAAGACAGCAGCTAACAGCTGCTGTGCAATAATGACCATCACTAGTTTATCAGACATGATCAGAGTTGACCGCAGTTTAGAAACATGATTTTAAGGTAGCTTTGGGGTTACTTTGGTTTTAGTAAGATTATAGACAACATTTTTCTAAGAGTCAAATTTTTGAATGTATTGCATCCTGGACCCATCTTGGTCATAATTTGCACACTATGTGTGTAAGTGACAGATTCGCAACAAATTTCTGAGCTGGAAGTTGCTTTTCAGGTACTTTCAGGTTCAGAAAAGTGGATGGAATTACGTTAAAGAAATACAATCATTTAGTTTTACACAAAACGAAGTTCTAAAGAATTTGCTCTAGAAGAGACTTGTTACACAACGTGATAATTCTGCATCTAATTCTGCAGTTCTGCCATAAATTCAGTCAGGCTTTAGCATACCCCCACTTTCATACTGCTATTACTACTCACATCAGTCACACAATGCTCAGCCTGAACGTCTATGTGCTTAGTCTGGGGGCACACTCTGTAACACAGACATTCCCAGGAATAAATTGAGCATATGAACCTACCTATTTAAGGAGATTAAACCCACTACAATAGTAACAGAATAAACATACCGCTCTTCTGAAATAGACCGATATTACTTTTTCCTATCACACTTTTGCAAACATCATCTTGAGATACTTAGACTAGTTCCCTATCACTTCATACAGCAGGCTATGGAATCTTAAAAATGCACCTAATTCTGTCTCCATTTGGAAAAAAAAAATCACAGCAAAACAACTATGCACACAGCTTTCTTCTTTAGTTGATTAAAATGTGCTCATTGCACCCATCAGCCATGGGAAAGCTGAAGAAAAACACTGCAATCATGATGATAATGAACTTCTTTAGCCTTCAAAAGGAAAGCATACTTAGGGATGCTCCATTTAACATGGGAATAGCAACAGATACAGCTACCAAACCCATCATCTGTGATGTGACCATCATCCATAGGGAGATTCAGCACTGCCCTTCATGCTGCTGCTGCTGCTATTTACAAATCTTCCCCCCCTCCCATCCCTTTTTTCTTTTTTTTTTGGCTTGGAGAACTGCAAACGCAGAGCACCTCTAGGGTCTGTATCTGGGTCGACTGCAGCCTGCCGAGAGACTGCTAACAGCTCCCTGTCAATTCGCAGGGGAGCCGACCAGACCAACTGGATGAACTCTGGCAGCCCTCAGCATCTTAAGCTGTCCTTTGGAATACCTGTTCCACATCTCAACGCGCCTTTTCCAAACATGTAAAAAAGGTTGGCGTAACTTTGCAGAATTCGCTAGGTTGTACGACTGGGCATAGTGTTACACATCTGGATAGCCTGGACAAACACACAAAAGCCTTTCATTCTCTCAGGGCAACATTTCCAGGAAGAAAGAAGGACATATTTCAGAGGAAGAGATGAGGCCTGAACATATGGTTGCCATAACCGGAGCAGTACAAGCTAACAGAGAAAGACCGGAAAGAAGGATAGAGTAGCTCATCCAGTTTCTCTTCGTGAATACATCTAAGACACACCCATAAACACCATATAAACAACGCAAAATATCACACACATAACAGGCCTAAGGAAAAGGAGAAAGAGAAGGACTTCTGCTAATTTTCCAGCTAACAGCAAGCGCAATATCCCCCTTTGGAAAGGGAGCTGGAGGCCAGTGGCAATAACAGAACAAATTAGCTTTATTGGCCTGGAAAGTTTATGATTAGCATGGGAGGTCTGAAGCCTGCTGATCACTACAAAAATAACATTTCACTTTGATGCACGTCTATCAACTCTCACTATATTAAAATGTTTTCCTTTCTAAATGTGGGTTTCAGCTGCTGTGTCTGGCCACCATGTGATAGGAAAGTGAGGATCTTTAGGCTATGTAACATATCGTTATTCTCATCAGTATTTTGTATAAGAGAAGTTAGCAAACACTGAATATTCTCTGAGCTTTTGTGCCTGCAGGGATTTAAAAAGACTTCAAACTCATATAGAATACTCATTCTTGGAGACACACTGGAATAAGAAGCACGGGTTTGCCACCAGAAGCAAGACATTTCATGGCAAATTGAGTGCACAGTTCTGATTTTTTTAAATGACACTATAGAAAAATACACAAAATTTGACTGCATAAAGCAAGATCAAAACTGCACAGTAAAAGTGTATGAACTACCAAATGTTTACCATATATCCTCTATCAAACATAGAATCATAGAATCATAGAATTGTCTAGGTTGGAAGAGACCCTTGGGATCATCGAGTCCAACCATCTACCCTACTCTACAAAGTTCTCCCCTACACCATATCCGCCAACACCACATCTAAACATCTCTTAAACACGTCCAGGGATGGTGACTCAACCACCTCCCAACATATTAGAAAGAATTAATTTGTGTGGTGGCAGAAGTATAGCACCTTAAGCGCTTCTGCAATAAAAATGTCAGACACAACAATCAGACAGTATGACACAGTATTCTTCTTGAGGGCTTACATATTTGTTATAAACGGATATATTCTATAAGCTAAATCTTTCTTTGCAGCTATCTTCAGTATTTTTTCAGCCAGAGGCAAACAACTCTTTACAAATGTGCCACCTCAACCTCTGCCTTGAGGATCTGGGATTGGCTTCCCTAAACATGGGTTGTCTTAAATTAGGTTTACAGTAAGTAAGAATGAACTGCAGCTGTACTGAGAACCAATTAAGGAATATATGGCTTGAGAAGGAGGCAAAGACATCTACATAGCTGCTGGTAACTTAGAGCTGCAGGTTCTGCTGTTCTGCAGCACGTAAATCTCCCTCTGTCCCCTCATCATTGTGCAGTATGAGAAGGGTTCATGGTGGTCTTGTGTCTATGGCAATAGTCAGGGACTCCAGAAAGTGAGGTTCTTACAGTCAAGCACAAGTGAAATGAGCCGTCTGTGTTTCTAGATGGACACCCACATATGACCGTAATTCAAGATCAAGTTTAAATTTTAAGACCAGCATCAAATGAAGACCAAATTTCAAGTTTTTGAGAAATTAGTGAATTTACAGAAAAACTAGAGAAATTTAGAGAAATCTGATATAGATGGACAAACTATCAGGCTAGGTTGTGATCTGCAAATGCAGTTCTAACCACCACTTCCAAAACTGTAATGGTTTTTACATTCAGCATTCCTTCTGGCCAATCCCCAAATGAACAGAGAGATAAGAAATAGAAGTGTTAAAAGTTTCCGAGATCCCCCACACAATGACAGCTTCCCTCTTCCACAGTCTCTGTGCAGTTGTTGCCAATGAACTTACAGAAAGGTTCTATCAGTCTTTACTGCTTGTGTGTCTGTCTTCTTACTAGAGAGCCATGCAAATGCCCTTGTGACTTCTTTGTGCAATATTCTTTCCACTAGTCAAGGCACTGGCCTAATTATTTCAGCGAGGTTCTCTTCTAGCCTAATAGTTATTTCCAGGTAATCACAACAGTGACAACTCTGCAAAGACTTCCCAAAAAGTATGAAAAAATTATATACCACTTAAAAGTATTTAGACGACTTTCAGTATTAGCTGTCTGCAATATTCTTAGTAACTTCTTTTCTAAAAGACTTTTGGTGATCCCCAGTTCTCTTCTTATGCAGATACATCTTGAATCCGACACAGAAATTAACACAGATTCCAAACATTCAAAGCTGACAGTTTATATATGCAGAATAATGTATGGGTTACAAAGTTGATGGGGTATTATAGCTGATGAGAGCACGTACTACACAAACCAGCAAAACTGAACAGATTGATTTAAAATTCACATTAGAGAGCTCAAGATAAGCTTCTGCATGAACTATTTGTCAAGAACAGCTGTCATGATTCTGTGACCAAATAGCTGGTGACACTAGGGAAAATTAGTATACATATGCAGGTAAGTTGGAAATTATTTTAGACTGCTGTCATTATGCAAACAAAACAAAATGAAAGTTAAACGAAATGTTCTTTGCCATAGCTGAAAAAAGCTGTAGGGCACATTTCAGACAGAAATTTCACTGAACGTGTATTGAATCTGCTTCTACAAAGATAATATTAACAATTTTGCCAATGACTTTAATGGGCAATTAAGTGGCTGACGGGAATTCATTAGTAACTTTTTGTTTTCCTCACTAGTCAGATATTTGTGTTCATCATTTCCTGTCTTCTGTTCTACGTTTTTTTAATTCAACAACCAGAACAAAATCTGGCACAAACATCAGCCTCTGACCAACTAAAGAACCAAAACTAGGCAACCTTTCAGCCGAAATCAACAGGATTACCCAGTGTCAACACAACACTGCAGCATTTGTTGATCTGATGGAAGCACAACGCTGCACATTTAAGACACTTAACTTTCTTTCATGCGAGATTAAATTCAGTTGACTTATCAAGTAGCAAAGAGCTCAGCCGTGAAGAGACTTAGAATACTATGGACAGTTTAGCATCTGTTAAAAGTTTAAGACAACAAAGATACAGTGATGATATACATGTTGTCAAACTGATAGAGCAAATGGTTAAGTCAGACACATGGCTTTTGTTTGCTCTAACCCACTCTTGATTGCTCCACCACGTTTAAACTTTTTAATGAGCATTTTCCTGGCCATATTTTCAAACCTGTGACTTTTCACCAAATTGTTTCTAAGGTGTGGGCTAGTGCTTTTAAAAAATGGTCTTACACCAATCAGATTTCTGCTTCTGGCTATGCAGTTTTAATAGCTAACTGTAGTTTAATTCAATTTCCAGCACTGTAAGTCAGAATTAGTATGGAAGATATACAGAGCAGGAGAGAAACTTATATTAGCAATTAATGCCATAAATTAATTCTGGCTGACGTCTTATGTCATTACTGCCCATATAAGCACAGTAAGAACGCAAAATATGTTAGATATTTTAAAATATTAACTGAACTCTTAAACAGTGGGAAAGTTACTGTTGGTCTGAGCTGGTCATGAGCTAGTAAAAATTTTGCATTTTAATTAGGTGTGATCTAATCACCTTTCACTGCTCCAACGAAAGAACAAGTGTTTTATCCTTTCCAAAGCCAGGTTAGATTAAGATATTTTACAGATTATTCCCAATGTTGCTTTTAAATGAACAGGCTGTCTATATAGTAATGACTTTTTAACCAACATCACGACATAAAAATATGACCATGCAGGTATCTGCTGCCCATCCTCTGACACAATAGACCATGAGACAGAAAACTGCAAATAAAGGGAGACTTGGAATTCTGGAAAGACATGAAGGCAGTGCAGTTGCATTAGTAAACTTGCAAATATGAACATTCCAGATGAATCTAAGTGTGCACAGAAAAGGGCCATTAAAAATGGCAAAACAAAGGATGGTATTTTTGCACTGTTTTTATTCCCTGCACAGATTTCTTCTGCCTGTGTGGTCCCTTGTCTAAAATGAAAAACATTCCTGTAAACTCTCAAAACGGTAATGATGAGGAGTGAGGAACAAGGAGAGGCTAGAGAAATACTACTGAAGCAGGGACTACCACTCTTGTTAGTAACAAAACCCCAGAGCTTGATAAGGGAAAGGAAGAGGCTGTTGATGGGAAGAGGTGTGTCGAGTGGGAGGAAGAGGAGTCAGACTAACACTCATGATTAAACTGAGACAAGAACCTGGAAGCAAAAATTGATGATGAACTGAGAAAAGCACATGGACTAAATGGTTTAGGGGTAGAGTATCAGGGCTTTATATGAACCCATGGGTAAGTGAGGACTTACGCTTCTCAGGTAGAAACTAGATTTTTAAGGAAAGTTAGGCTGTTCAATCCTCTTCAACCTTCCCTTTTCTTGTAATCCAGACCAGCTATTTGTCATCAGAGAAATAAAATTTCTGTTCCCTCCTGCTATATTCCAGCAAATGAACTTGAGGATAGACCATAAGCATAACAGGCAGTGTCCATATAACTGGAACCTCCACATGCTCTAAAACAAAAAAAACCCAATCCGTTCTGTAAATGGAACATTAATATAGAATGCCCAAAGGTTTGTCATATACATTAGAAAGATCCTATGAAATAGCAACATAACATCCATTTAGATGCATAATATTAGCACTTTGCATCCAACTGAAGACCTTAGGAATAATACTTTTGAAGTGATTATCTCAGGAAATACTGTAAGAGATTATATAAAATTATTCAGATCACAATACAAAATGATTGCCAAACAGGCAACAAGGACAAAATGGAAGTGAAAACCATCTTACATACATCTTATGTCCATCTTAGAAAGGATAATGAACAGCTAGTAAAACATGCTTTATTAAAAAAACATACCCAAACACTTTCCAGCAACATACAACAGTTGATCCTACAATGTAAAACCCACCAATGGTCCTTGAGAATATTATTTTAGCTTATAAGGACAAGATCAGGGACTTTTTGTGTAGAACAGGTTGCAGAGGAACAGCAAAAATCTGCACAGGCACCACAAACACTGACTGAGCTAAATGAACATAATTTTATCTGGAAGACTTTTTGTTCCTCATTGAGTGTGAAAATTCTAGAATAAAGTATGGATAATTCATCTAAGTATTCCAGCGTTTCAATTTTAGCTAACCATTATTTGAAAATTTAAAAGTATAGGACTTTACACACGGCACCCAAGTAAAAAAATATACTACAATGGAAAAGTAAAGAACATATGTAAGAATCACCCTTCTGACCCCCAGAGCTACAGAGAATGCCTCCTTCACAGCCCTCCAGAGATTCTCCTACAAAACAGCTTGCCAACGACATCAAAGCTGTGGGCAACCAGAAAACTGGAGCTCACTCCGAGAGATTTGAGTCTGAAGAGAAAGATCTTTCACTGAAAGATCCACTCATGAAACATGGCGCTGCTGCAGAGAATCTCCAAAGGCAAAATTTCATCCTGAATTTCACATTCAAATTTAATAATGCCTCTTTAATGCTTAGCAAATCCAAAGAAAAGTTGATGAAAACCAGTTAGTCAAGAAGCCACTTTGCCCTTGGGGAAATTTTCAAAAGTACCTGAAGTGTGATAGAGCCAGAGACCCTAGTGCCAGTCAACACACCTTGTGTTTATCTTTCCCCAGTGCTTTGAGAATATCTCCCCCATAAAGCAACAGGAATGTAACAACATCCCTAAAAGCATTCTTCTCTCTGAAATGACCATTCCCTGTATTCAGTATTCAGCATTAGACTTCTGCTAGGTTTCTGAGAGCACTACCACCTTTTCTTTTATTTGGAGAATAAGCTTGGCATTTTAAATTACAAATGGATTTTTAAACTATTTTTTAGCACGCAATTTAGTGAAATATTTCAAAAACAGAACAAAGCACTCAAGAGTAAGTACTCGGAGTACATTTTTTAGACAAGGTGACAGTGACTTTGGGACTCAGTAACTCCCAGGCTGCTGCAGGTCTTCACTAATACGCACGTTGCAGTGCAATGCAGAGATACCCAAGTTAGTCCTCACGAGACGTGGTCCAAGTACAGAACATAATTTAATTGTCATAAGGTAAACCAACCACCACTGAGTTAGGTCTGTGTTGCCAAATGGCTTCCACCACTGTTCCAAAAGGAAGATCTCCAAAAATCTCAGAGCTTTTACACCATGCTATGCCCAGAGCTATTACAGCTGGTATAACGCTGTAAAAGAAATGCTCAATAGGATTAAGAGAGAAGAGTTTGTGCAGGAAGTCTGCAACTGTTTTGAAAATGAACTCCTTGATTACATTTTACATTTCATACGCAATTGAATTCCCATTCTTTCTTTGTCCCTCAAAAAGAAGAGTTTCAAAGAAAAAAAAAAAAACTACCAAGAGTCCTCAATAAAAAAAAGCAAGCAGTAAATGCTATAGGGTCAAAAGCTTGAAAAATATCTGGCTTTTTGCTTTCCAGCATACCCAAACTATAAGTAGGCTTCCTTGCTTTCCTTAACAATGTTCTTAAAACTGAAGAGAATGCCAATTTCCTGCTCCTCTCGGGTAACTGTAGCCCCCGAGGTTTTAAAGCCAGCCCTGTAAACAGCGACGTAGGTCACCGGTGCTGGAATTGCTCAGCCTGAGCTCTGGGCAGCTGTACCGGCTTGGGGAGCCATAATCCTTCTCTGCCAGGAGTCAGGTTTCTCCACACAAGGTTCATGGGCAAGGGTGCCAAGGAATTAACCAGAGACTCATGTCACAGGAGGCGTTTATATCACACCAGAAAAGCCAATCTGAACACAGTAAACTGTAAGCTATTAACTGAGGCTTCTAAATTGTAGAAATTAATTACTCCTGAGTAGAAGGCTGGCATGCCAAAATGTTTTCAGAACCATAATATTCTCTAGATGACAGCCCTAGACACAGCTGGGGAAATAGTAGTCCACCATGTGAAAGCTGAGGTTTACTGGTAACAACTTCCACAAAAGATTTGCACAAATCAGTGACCCCCACGAACACCACAGAGCACCACCCAAAGATCCCTGCTTACAGGTCCCCACTGAGCAAGCAGAAAGCTGCCCTACAACTCAAGATGGCACCTTTTCCTATTTTTTTTTCATATGCTGTTACTTCTAAAGAAATGCCTACGTGAAACTTCGCAGGCAGATGCAACTCACTCCGTCCTCCTTCAAACCAGCCATACACCAACTCCACGCTGTACAGACCAAGGTGTGGAGATGTGACGGCGCACCTTTCTCAGGGAAAACACCGGCACCAGGCACACTCGGCATCTGCATCACGGGGCTGCAAAGCTTCTGGATGGCAAGGAGCACGATGAGCCAAGAAACCTTGTGTCTGTCTGCCAAAAAGCACAGCAAAAGATCACTTCAAAGCAAGCTAGAAATAGATTATTTGAGTGCATGAGGCTTCTGGATGAAAATTTTTGACTGGATGTCATATGCATACCTCAGTCTCAGGGGGGACACTTTATTGTGATCATTATCTTACCAAAGACTGAAACAAAAAAAAAGAAAAAAGAAAGAAAGGAAAAATAAAGGTACGCTAAGGAGGAAAGATTCTGAATTAAATCTCTCTGCAGAGACACCACATCTGCTTCTGGATCAGGACAAGGAAACAAACGCAACACATTAACTAATAAAAATTAAAAAAAAAACAAAAACACAACAGTTTAAGGTAAAAGCTTCCAATTAGAATTTTGTACAACCCTCTAAAACTGCCAAGAGAAATTTAGTGTTCCAGGCAAGACACTTTGATATGGGGGGGACTTTCAGAAGCTGAGGTATAGCAAGGCAGAAAAATCAGCAGTCCTGTTTATTAACATTATTAACATTAATTAACATAATTAACATTATCTCAAGGACATAAATCACAAATTATACATAGATGTAAAAGAGCATCGTATTTTACTCTGTATTACAAAGGGAGGCAAAGGCAATTGCTGAGATTTCATTTGAATTCCTCACTATTTACTTGCAAACTGAAACCCTGTAACCTTCTCTGTGTGTTCCAGCCGAAGGCACATCTGACCGAGCTCTGCCATGGAGTTGACTGTTACCAACGCCAGACTTGCGGTACTCGCTGCAGACTGACAGTGGCTCTGCAGCCATGTCCTGACTTCTGCTAGAACCTTTTATGTTCAACCAATGACGAGTTTTCCTTTTCTGTTTAAGACGTGACTTTACACCACCAATTTAGGGCTGCTATTTTGTTGTGGTTTCCAATGTGCAGGCAGATAATTTTAGAAAGGTATGAGGAGACAGAAACTAAACCTATGGGACTGGTGACAGGAGGAGGTCATAACTTTTGCAAATACTGACTTAAACTTTTCAGTGTTACCATTTAGTTATCTGGCAATATTAGTCAATCCATAAATTATGGACTATTACATAGCTAGAAAATACAATTGCCAGGTAGATGATGCAGAACAGAGTCCTTGTGCTACTCTGCCACTATTAAAAACACTTGAAGTAATGAGCTCTGATCCTATATGTAATTCCTCAGAATAATTTCACTTATAATTTATTAAAAACTACATGAATGTGATTATTGCATTAATGAAAATTGTTGTCTCAAGCATTGAGGTTGTGTCCTATTAAAGACTGGGCGTTTTTTTATTTTCTGATGTGCATTTCTTTATATTCTTGCATCCTAAAATTAATTACAAAGCTAGAAAACACAGACTACAAACTTCAAAAGATTAGATCTATCCCGATAGCCCCTCTGGTTCTCAGAAGGTTATCACCTGTCTCTTAGAAGTAATTTCCGCAAGCTTTCCAGTGGGCAATGCTGGCTGCCATTAACATGAACTCAGCGAGGCTGACTGCAGCATGAGGTGCCAGCAATGACTGGCATGCCCGGGCAAAAAGAGCAACCACAGAAATACGTTTTTTGTTAAAGGCTCATTAGTGTAACACAGCCGCAGCTAAACCCAAGACACCATCATCCCCACAGACATGCACATCCGTATTCTCCGTTAGCTTGTAAGGAAAGAACGTATTTTCTGAAATTTGAAGGTGCAGCACCATAGGCATAATTTTTCCTGAAAATTGTCTTAAAATTCTTTTCCATGCAAGTACTCATCACCTGTGTTGTCAATCTTCTTCCATTTAGTTGACATGCTTTTCAGGTAGGCCCGTACACTCAATTACCTAGTTAGTGCAAGGCATCACGTCATTATTTACTGTGTTCACAGCATCACATTAATTAATGATTAATAATCCATCAACTAGAGGCTGAATCTAATTACAAAGGGGTTCCTAGGAAAGAAAATCTTCTGTATGTGAACCTTTAATATTCCACTTTGAATAGAAGCTCTGAAAGTAATTTAAGACTTTATTTCCAATTACGATATTTCACTGCAGGGTAATACAAAGCTTAGTAACTTTAAGCCCAGCTCAAAGTGAAGTTCTGTCAAACGTGTTCTCTCTTGCTGGACAAGAGAAGGCAGCACCACTATAGTTCCTCAGCTCTAAGCAGTTAAATGTAGTAGTGGCTGCCAACTTAGAAGCACATCATGGTAATCTTACAAAAATTAAACCACGTGTATTTTCACACACACAGATATAGGCAGATCTTAGCACCTTCTGCAGAAAATCAGACTTTGCTCTCACTTGTATACAGAATCACACTGAGTACTCTTACTCCAGGTACAGCAATCTCTTAACTCACTATATGCAATAAATCATATCTTCAAATATGTCTACTAAGGACAGGATTCCATTTCCATTCATATAAATCATCACAAATTACCGTTTTCTATTCCAGGGGAGGGAGGGGAGGGAGAAAAAAAAATAAAAATCTTTTTTGCTCCAATTTGGAGCCTACAGGACAGCCTCTGAAGGTTATTAATAGAAAATAACTGCCCCACCTCATCTTGATTCAGAGATGTACCTTCCAAAGTGAAAATGCAGGTCATCTGTGAGCAGGAAGCAAATCTTGACATTATTATTTGTAATTAGGGAAATATACCTATGGTATAAACAGGTGAGCCTGAACAGCTTGTAACGGTTCTTAATAAAATACAGGCTTTCATGAAAAATACAGACTTGCTAATTCAAGCAATTTCTTCCTGTGTGAAGATGATGTTAATTCATGTCATGAACATCTACAGAATCAGGCAGAGGCCAGGTGTGGGCTTTAAAATGACCTTGGTACAAAAGGAACAGGTGGCCACCCTAAACTGCACTGATGGAATAAGAAACTTAAAAAAAAAAAATAATCAACTAGCAGTCAAAATAAGAATAAAAATACATTAGTAGCACGATACAGGTCTAATCAAATATTTAACACTTGAACTCAAGGAAATGGTGCAGAAATACAAGGCACATCTTATTTTCTTATTCAGGACATATTGGAGGAAGCTGAGAATGTTTCAAACTGGATCTGTGCTACTGTACAGAATTTTCAGAATTTGTAGTCGATGCAATGAATTTTACAACCACTTTTCATTTTAAACACATGACTGTTCAGAAAATCTTTCAGGACCAGAATCTTGAAACAGGCCCGAAATATCTGAATAAAGTCCTATTCCATATGTGATCTAACTCATCTATATAGAAGGCTAAAATTACAAAGCTCTTTGTGTAAGTCTGCATATGCAAAGTACAATTAAGTGTAATACCAGAATGCCTTCCATGACCCAAAAGCAGAATACCATGCTAAATATTTAAACATTCTATTTGTCTAACCAGCAAGATAACATCAACTTCCCTAACAAAGTAAAGCTAAATTTCATGACTGAAACCACCGAGTATAATCGAGAAGATTTATACTGAGTTACCACTTACTAAAGAAGATGAAAAAAACCCTTAACAGTAAGTTTGCTATTCTTCGCGGTCCTCAGCAAAGTTAGACCTCATCATCAAAGGAGACTTGGTGTATCGTTACTCCACCAACATTTTTAACGTACAGTATTATTTGTGACCTATGGTGCCTAACAAGAGAGTTCTGGACAATTTGTATGAAAACCTTCTGCACTGTTATTTTAAGTGCAATAAACATGTGCTGTAAACATTATCCTGATTTGCTGTAGACATTATACTGAGGACAAAACAATGATAAATCTTTCAGGAAAAAAAAGGTATCTGAATTCATACTAACCAACAAATTTCTTCTCCAAATCAAAGCTGGTGTGCAATTACCACCTAAACTACAAGAAAGTGCGCTTTACATTATTAAAATACATTTGCACAGAACTGGATTGGGCACTGAATTACATAGCTAATCCTTGGCATGAGCTTTTCTGTAAATCTCATTCCACAATTACTGCTCTGGCCGACAGCTGGTTAACATGTGTAACTTACTTTTTTCAAGTTACCTTTTGTTATTTTTCACGTCACTGCCAACGTCACAGCTGTCAGAGCTAGGCGTTGCCTATCTAAAATCCTTCAGAAAACTCAAGGCTGTTTTTTTTGTCTGGCTAGCCAGTAGGTTCTTATTTAGCTTCCTTAGTATGGCTGAGATTTTCTCAATAAATCAAAACCAGAAATATTGACAAAAACCTTTGTCTGCTATACCACATAAATTGATTAATTACCTATTGATTTGCTTAGGTATATGAATAGGTATGTTGCACTACATACTTAGGCACACAGTTTATGTTAAAGCAGGATTCATCAGCCTAACTCATGGGTTAGCTAGGCACAACAGGTAAGATTTAGCCTCCCGAGTCTAATTCAGCAGAAGCAAGGCAAAGGTTAATTGATTAGTGCACTTAAGAGCTACAGAAACATAAATGAAGACTCGGCCTTTCTGCCTTGAATGAAATATCCAGGCACAAGTGCCCTTCATCCTCCCCCTCAAGGATAAGCATCCTTCAGCAGAACTGGCACTTTCACACTGGCTGCGAAGGGAGAGGCGCAGGAGATGGTACTGGGAACAAGGTCAGAACCCACCCACAGCATCCGAGGGAAAGGAGTAAGAACAAGGGAAAGCATCCATGACAACATCCGCTATTGCCCAAGGGAGGTGAGGTAGGTGAGGAAAGGAGGAAACACTAGAGCTCCTCTAATGATACACATGCCAAACTGGCGACATGGCACTTCAGATTTTGCATGTGCTTATAACGAAAGCAAAAAGAAGCCATTGTGTTCATTACTTCAGCTGGTAGACTGTAAAGTTACATCATATCGTATAATAGAAAAAATTCTCCTGAGATTTATACCTGTGCGGTCTAAACAGGTGGGCCGGTATCTCTTTTCCTTATACCAACATGAATGAAAGTATGCCTACATATGCCTACTTATATCTTACCTTATATTTTATATGGCATTTAATCAAAAATGAATAGCCATAGCATATCCAGTTCTAGAATTCAGCTCTAGTAGTAAATAAGAGGCAACGAAGCCAATCCTATGACTTACTCAAACTCTGCTTAGAGAAGCACACCATCAAACGATCACCGGATCACAGAGAACAACACACTTTACAAACCTCCAGCACTCTTCCTGGTGTAGAAAAGCCAGCGGAGCCCCCCGGTAGTTTCTCTGACAACATTCCCCCTGATAACTAGCCTACGCTCTTTAGGAATGACCCAGAACTCCACCACTCCTGGAGGAGCTCTGCAGCTGTGGGTTTGGATCTATTAACTGCTATGTAATTTTCCAACAACAGCCTATACAGTGGTTTCCAATGTATACCCTTTCCACTTAGCTTTTTTCTGGCTTCACAACAATAACTGCTTAGAGACAAAATAACTTGTAAAGACAGCTTTAAAATCAATTCAGTACACTGGGTCTTCTTTGTGTCACTCCACAAATACCACCACACCATTACCAAGATGCCAACATACTTCGGATTTTAAAATCTAGTGTCCATTCTCTTAAAATATGGAAGAACTTCTCCAAATATAAACTATCGTATAAATATTCACTGGATCAAAATCACAGCACAGAAATAGTTTTTGTCAAAAGCTGTTCAACAATTCTTTCAATAGCATGCTCAGTGCAAGAAAAATATTTCAGCAAATGTATATGTATCACTGACTTCTAGCTTTTATACCACCCACTAAATGCTGGAGGTTTTTGAAGCACAGAGGTTTATTACAAAGCTTACCACTCTTGCAGTATCGGTACACCAGTTCTTCCCCCCTTTTCCACCTCAAAATGTTTTTACAAAATGTCGTTGAAGCGAGGCATGGCAGGACGTGGGCTGTACCACGCTAGGTAAGACTAGGATGCAATAGACTTATCTAATGACGGTTTTGAACAACAAATAGGTTGATCACAGGCTTTCTGATTTTTTGTCAAAATTCTTACGAATGATACAGCAGGAAGCCTAAATATGCCAGTTCAAGAGAAAAGGCTGCAACTATTGGATCTGAATCACTGAAAAACTCAAAAGTCAGAATATTAAGACGGGATACGTTGACAAAGACCAAATAGCAACCCTGACATCAAACTACTTGTTTATTGGGCCAAAACTATCCAATTCCTTCCCTTCCCACCCTAAGAACAAACAGCAAGATATTCTCTCTTACAAAGGATGCATAATGAAGCATAAATCACCAGCAGGAAAAAATGACGGGCAGATAGGTAGCAGGAGATGGTATACTACTTGCTAAATTGTTTCAGATATTGCTGAAGGAAGGAAATCCAGTAGGAATAGACGACCACTTCTACACTGCAGCAGGCCAGAGGTGGCTCAAATAAAAGAGGTCTACCAATATTTAAAAGCTAAATAAATAAAATAATAAAAAAACAAAAAAGCAAGTCAAATATGGAATTGTCACTGCAGAAGCTCCCAGGACAGGGGAAAAAACAACAAAAAATATTTTCTTATAATTCGGGGTTATCATCTAGCTGTAATGTGACTGCTGCAAACATGGCAATATCTTCAAGGAAACTGACTCGAACTAAATTGAAGGTAAAACCTCCTAAGACTAGTGATATTCAACTGTCACTGTGGTACAATAAAGCCCACAATGAAACTTGACCCCTACTGACATCAATTAAATAAAAGGTGTCAGAGTTACCAACTACAATGAGCATAAAACTGGATTGCTGGTGGATTGAGACAGGATGACATTGCCCTTATAAAAGTGAAATTACATTGTGCTAAAAATATTGCCAGAAATATAACCCAAAACAGTCCAAAAAAGCTCAAAGTTACAAGAAAGTTACAAAAACTAGAGATATAAAGACTGATTTTTCTAGCAACGTTATCTGCTCTGCTAGTTTTGCAGCACAAATACGTGACACAAAATACCTAGGAAAATACAATTAGGTCTATCAGCTATACCAGAAGACTGAAACCTAGACGCTATACTATATTGAAATGCGAAGCTACTTCAGTTACATATGCAAACCCCACTCTCTTAGATTCACCTCTGGCACTATCCTGTTGGGAGTATGTGGGGAGATTAATTTCTGCCTATATTATTATACTTACACCTTTAGAACTCCACAAATATAAAGAAACACAATCCGAGAACTGGTAAGACACATCATTTAGTCTTTGCTGTGCATAAAATTCATGTGTTTCACTATTAAATCCTGAAAGTTAAATTTATGCATTTCCCCAAACTTCTCAAGTTCCCAAGACAAAACACCACCCCACCCCCCCAAAAAAAACCTTGCAATCTCAACACACATCTTTGTTTTCATAAGCCTTAGCACTGACCCATTTATCCCCTAAGGAAAAATTCAGGCAGGAACAGCAGCAGAGAGCAATGAAACAGTATGATGGCATTCAGACCACTTTGGGTCATTATTTGTTAGGTTCAGCTACTTGGTAACTGTTATTTGAAGCCTGAAACCAACTCTGTGCTACAGCTGGAAAAAGCCCTCCACAGACTGGCACCTGAAAAGCATTCAGTTATACAATAATACCTGATATTGTGCAAAGCAGATGTTCTCAAACTAGAGCCCGCTGCCCTCGTGAGACTAGTAAAGAGCTTCTGGGGGTCTGCAGAGTTCCTTGATTTAGCTTGTAAAGCTCGCGCAGTTACCTGACTGGGCTTGACAGAGGGAGGAAATGGTCTCTAGAAAAAACAATTCTTCCAAGATTAAGAAAAGGTCACCTGATTTCACAGCATGGACACAAGTATAAACCAGAGATTTAAAATGCTCATAGGAGTTAAGATCTGAACAATATTTATTTTGATCATGCCACGGCAATGGAGAAAATTTGGAAACAGAAACAAATCTCTTCTCTCCTTGTTCGGGGAGTTCTTTGAGCAACCTGGCTAGAAGGGGGTTCTTCTTCACCTGCCTACAGCCTACTCCTGGCCAGGGTCCCTGCTCCTGCGGCGACTCTCAGAAGCGAGAGCAGAGACCCCAGCAAGCTGGGGGGATCTGATCGAGCAGCTTTTCTTGTCCTCTTACAGCTTTTGGCCTTCCCCTCCCAAGCAAGAGTCAGACACTTCTCTGCCACATGCGCAATCAGAGAAATCATGTGAAACTATTTCAAGGTCAACAGAAAAAGGCCAGCTCCCACCACTGTGAAAGCTGGGGCTTTACTGTCATGCAAGGCCTTGGTCCAGAAAAGACACAGGCACGGGTATAACCACAGATGAAGGCAGCCTTGGTAACTGCATCTTAGCCTCACGGGATATATACTGATCGCCAGACTGTTGTGAGGTCGCTCCAAGGCTCCAGGTCAGAAATACACTTCTTTGCTGCTTAGTTCGTATGAATTCTCTTTTTGATGGGAAACAGTCATGGTATTGCTTTGTTTGTCTGAATTCAGATTTCTGCTTGGGAATCACTGAAAAGCCAAAGGAAATTTTACATTCAGGAAGTAAGGTCACTCAAGGAAATTGCTAGTTTGCAGTGGTCCAGCAAAAATACAGAGCCAAAAGTCCCATGGGAATAACTGCCAGCTCTTAGAATGATGTTGTTCAAGATACGATAAGCTACTGCCACCGAAACCCTCTGTACTGGGTGACAGCAATTACCCCCCGCTGATACACGCTAGAAAACACAGCATATGCTGGACTTCCTATTTCAGTTCAACAGCAGTGCTCATTATTCCTTGAGGATTTTGTGTCCTTAATTACTATTTTTTTCATCTTGTGTCACTGTTTTCCCTACTAAACATGTATTTTTGATTCTACCCACGTGAGATACATTAGTTAAGCATTTTCATTAATATATCTGTGCTTAGAAAAGCTGTTTTGTGTTACAATACTCAGTCAGTCAGTAAAGCTTCAATGCATCAAAGACTTCAGCCTGCACCTAACTCCAAATATGCATGTAATCCCATTGGCTTTAATGGGACTGCTTACTTGCTCAGTTAGACATGTGGTTAAGAATCAAGGCCCATGTAAGCATAATTGTGCTCTTTGGCCTGGACCCAAGCCCTTGAAAAAGGAAATAAGCAGAATGGAGAACAAATGTTCAGTAAAACTGTAAGAAGGCACAGCAGCTTTCTAGGGAATATGCACAACATCAAAAATAATTTGTTTAACTATCTTTACAGAAAATCCTAACAGTCTGAGTTAACCAGGAATCCAGTTATTGAATTCCACTGTTTTCTTTTTTCAAACCTAAACTGAGCATTTTTAAGTACACTTATTCAACAAAGGTGCTGGAAATCATAACTAAAGGAACAGCTAATGCTAGATCACACAAGCATTTTCTCCAGGTGCATTTATGCTGTTTCACACAACTCATCCAGTTACTAAGGAACATAATTGCCCAATGCTGCTGAGCACTGAAACTTCCCCCTCTTTTTATGAGCTGAACTTAATTTAAAATATTTTCAGAACAACACATGTTAAGTCTAAATTTGGAATATAATTTCAACTTGGTGCACTAATGTAATCAATTCAGTCCTGCAGCTTAAACTTCTAGAAGAATTCAGTGCCTCTCTGAGCTTTATTCAATGGAGAGTTTTACAAATCCTCATGTGAATGAACTATTTACACAAATTTTGTCAAAAAATGGAAATAAGTTTGTAATGCTAGATGCTGTGATGAACAGCAAAGCAACATGTGGAGTCACACAGTCCTACATCCTTGTTATCAGGTAATCTCTCACAGTCACATATATCAGCCTCTGTTCTGCTGGACCAACAACTAAAAATTTACTGCCGCTTCTCCTTAACTTTTTTTATTGATTACAAGTTCTCTGTCTGCTCCACAGAAACGTAAAAAGTAAACAGTTTGGTTCAATTTAAAAATAAGAACAACGCACTCCCCCCCTGCCAAAAGGGAAAAATAAAAGGGTTCAAACTAAAATGCATTCCATTTGAGAATAACCATTTCACTTAAAAGCACTTGAAATAAAAGAAATTAAGTAAAAGGCTAACTGAAAAAATGTGCTGGATACTGGCAGTGACCTCTCCTCCTGCTCCTCAGTGCCCAGAGTGAGGGCAACAAGCTATGGAAATTCCAAGATCTAGCCAGACTTACCAAAATTTTCATGCGTGTTCTCAAGCAAATACAGCTGATCTGAACATGGAATAACTCCTCAGTGTTTTCTGTAGGAGTTACTCAACGCTGAGGCAAAGAACAAGAAGAGCAAGGTTCAACAGCCTGCAACGGATACTCACCTGGAAGGTGGGACCCCACTTCAAGGAGCAGCCATAACTCCTGTAGGAAGTGGAACAGCTGCCTGCGTACTGATAGGTTAACACCATGCCCAGTATATCGAGCAGCATGGTGACTGCGATAATTCTCAAAGTGATAGGATACAGCTCCAAATCCCACTGAATTCACTACAATGTCAAAACTGGAAAAAAATTTCAGCCACCTTTGGGGCTGCTAAGATGCTTCCAAAAATACACATTTTCAGTATTTTCCAATAGAATCCCTTGAAACAATTGTAGTAACAAAATAATCTGCTTTAATTTGCATTTACTTGCATTTTAAATGCTGCAGACGCTCCAAAGCTGCAATATTTTGTGCCAAAACAAGATAGGCTACAAAATCTTATAAGCAGTGTTTCTCATTTCCAAACATAGCCTTTCTCATTGGAATCTGCTTTATGACAGGAACATCAAAGCAATGTATTTGAGGAACTAAAAGAGGTGCCTGGAAGACAGACCCAGGATAAGACTATTTCACATCTAATTGTTGTGAATTGGGCCGAATTGGCCACTCAGGCGGAACGACAGATGCTCCCCCCACCTCTCTTTGAAGATAAAGGCACTTATGAGTTTAGAAGAAATTAAACTACTTTAATGAAATATTAATAATAAAATAAAAAGGAAATAATGAAATATATACAAAACCGTATCAAGCTCCCAGGATGATGATCACGTCACCGGCTGGCACTGGGGAAGTCCCAGACCGGACTCAGTGACGGACGGGAACTGGATTCTGGATCTGGATTCAGGATCGGGATCGAAGGCAGATGAACAGACAGAGTTTGCCTCAGATGCCGGCCATTGAAGGAAGAGGGCCGACCCTTTGATCCCTCAGCTTTTATACTGAGCATGAGGCAGATGGGATGGAATACCCCATCAGTCAGTTTTGGGTCACCTGTCCTGTCCGCTCCTCCCCGCAGGTGGGACCCCTCTACGCTTTTCTGTTTCCAACCCTCCAACGGGGCACATAACAAAGTAAGCTGCCCTTGGGTGTTAGAGCAATAAGTCTAAGCAAGAGCCTCTGTGCCTACCGTTCCTTGGCATCAGCTATAAACATTGGTCTTACCACTCTGAGAGCGAACAGTCTCTGCACAATATGCTGTTAATTTCAGTAGTTCGAAGAGGCCTAGCTAAAAAGTAAAGTTACTGAATAAAATTGGTCCTGTTTTACCTCAAACCAGGACACCAATATAGAAAATGNCCAGGCCAGGTTCACTCTTGGCACTGCACGGCAAGTTAAACCCAGGACAACCTGACAGCTGGGACACCACGCACGTGCTAAAACCAAGGACTTCTGACTTCTTCCCCTTTGCATCACTGATGTTCAAAAGAGACCAGTGGCAAAGGCAGCAGAAGCCACCAGTATATGAAGTGGCGATGCTTTCATTTATATTATCAAGATTATTTGAAAATACATGAAGAGTGAGATTTTTCTGAGACTGATGAGCCCTCCTCACACTTCCTAGCAAGCAGGGTAGACAAAGATGATATGGTTCTGGTAAAAACAAAACTAAAAGGTTTCTACTTAACAAGACTGGAATAATTTGTTCTCTCTCAGAATAGGACCTAGACACTTGACACTTCAAATGACCAAACGCCTGCCAGGTAAGATTTTTATACCTTTCTATGAAATAGTTACCAAAGCATTTAACATGACAAGAACAACTCTACAGAAGACATTTTCTGAGGGATGTGTTCCCAAGTTTCAGTTATACTTACACTTTGCTCAGCAAAGCTGCACTGCAGGAGAAAATAAATAAGATTAACCCATTTTTTAACAATGACTCATAGTGCAAAAATAAGCCTGAAGCTTTTCTTAAGTACTGTTTTCACCGGCTGGTTGATATCGCAGTGCAGAATTTAAAAGTAATACAACTACAAAACCACAGGACTTTAAACTCCTAATACATTAGACTCACAGAAAGCACATGATGGTTTGATTGTACTGGCTCCTGAACGATACAGAAATGGACACTGCTGTAAGTACCTGGTGCAACAGAAAGGTTAAGCAACAAGAACTGGAAGTCCACATTTTAAAAAGCACTGTACAGCAGCAGGCAAGCATTCGATAGTGCAGCATGATCCAGTGAGTTAACGCTGCTGCTCATGATCTACTTTTGGGGTGGTTTAATTGGTTCTGTCCAGTGTCTGGTCTTGTGAACTTTGTCAGGACAAGGACAGTGAAGCATCCAGGAAGTATACTTTCCACAAAGCCACTGTTAAAAGCTGAGACTACTATAGATCTGCAATGAGTCTGTTGGACCTTCATGTTTTGTTACTGATGGAAGAAACACTGAACAGGCAAGATATCTGGGGAGGAATAACCCCATGCATCAGTACAGGTTGGGGGCCGACCTCTTGGAGAGCAGCTCTGTGGAAAGGGACCTGGGAGTCCTGGTGGACAACAGGATGACCATGAGCCAGCAATGTGCCCTGGCGGCCAAGAGGGCCAATGGCATCCTGGGGTGCATCAAAAGGAGTGTGGCCAGCAGGTCGTGGGAGGTCATCCTCCCCCTCTACTCTGCTCTGGTGAGGCCGCATCTGGAATACTGCGTCCAGTTCTGGGCTCCCCAGTTCAAGAAGGACAGGGATCTGCTGGAGAGGGTCCAGCAAAGGGCTACAAAGATGATTAGGGGATTGGAACATCTTTCATATGCGGAAAGGCTGAGGGACTTGGGTCTCTTTAGTCTGGAGAAAAGAAGATTGAGGGGGGATTTTATTAATGCTTTCAAATACTTGAAGGGAGGATGCCAGGGGGATGGGAGCAGTCTTTTTTCAGTGGTGCCCATTGATAGGACGAGGGGTAATGGGCACAAGCTCGAATATAGGAAGTTCCATCTTAACATGAGGAGGAACTTCTTTACTTTGAGGGTAGTGGAGCACTGGAACAGGCTGCCCAGAGAGGTTGTGGAGTCTCCCACTCTGGAGACATTCCAAACCCGCCTGGACGCTGTCCTGTGCAACCTGTTGTAGGTGACCCTGCTCTGGCAGGGGGGTTGGACTAGATGATCTCCAGAGGTCCCTTCCAACCCTGACCATTCTGTGATTCTGTGATAATACTTCTGGAAAATCCTATGCAACAAGCACTGACATTTCTATAGATGTTTTATTCCAAAAGTTCTTAACTTTACCCTTTTTTTGATATATAGATTTACTACTTCCTTTATCACTGAAAGGGGGGATGGAAATCAAACAAAGACTGGAATAAAGAATCAGCAACTAATACATAAGGAAAACAAAACCAATGATATCGGAATCTATTCCGCCCCATTTGATTTTGTTGCTGAAAAGAGCAATGATCTCAGAGCTGTGTGAAAGGGGGAAGAAAATCACAATGTACACAAATACTACTTGCAAAACAATAACTTTTTTTTTAATGTCTTGCTCTCCTAGAGCATAGAAATTTAAGGCTTATACATATAACAGAGAAGGTAAATAAACCCCCAAAAGCAATTCCAAGCAGCAGTCTAGCCTTAGTAGCTGTAGAAATTCATTAGTGTCCATAACAGAGGTGAATGACCTCGGAGCAGTCCAAGGCTCCGCTGCAAACACCCCGGAGCTCAGATGTCCTGTCCCTCACACCGTGACTTCGTGTTGGCAACGGGGCTTAATAAACTGCGGGCACGTAAGATAAACTGCATCTGCCACATACAGCCAACCCTACACAAACAGATCTCGCAGTAATAAAATTTATTTGTTTTAATAAAATCCTACAGGCTGTAAAACAATATCCTTGTGCAGGTAGGATTTCCACAGGTCAAAGACTTTCAGTCACGCCCCATTTCTTGAAAGGCGAGCATAAACTGAAACAATCCCCTTAAAATGAAGGCTTGCCACGGTAGGAGATACATACAATTAGGACAACTATTTTCCAGTCTTAAAAAATACAGACATTTTAGGCTGCTTCCATGCAGGCCACTGTACCTATTTAAGGGTTTAAACTCCGGGTACTAAGACACTAACATAGTTTCAATGCATACGTATTTCTTCCATTCAGTACAACAACAATCTGATGGAAATACTGAAGGGTTGCACAAGGCCACCTGAACCTATTTTAAAAGTTATTTCCTCCCTCTCAGCAAACATTGAGATGAATACTTTAAAAAGAAGCAGTCGCCTGGCCCAAAATTTAGGGTCTAATTTGCCTGTGTTTATATTTTATTTAAATAAGCTTTAGTGAATGCCCAATCCCTCAAATCTCTTAATATTGCACATTCAGTCCTTCTCCAATTTTACTACCAAAGACACCTTAAGACACACTTTTCTCTATGTGAACTGTTTATGAGAATCTTAAATCATGAAACAAGAATATTTATTAACTGCATAAATGTGTGAACTTTTATTTTAAAGAAAGTGGAAAAGATTAGCCAAGTTCCCCTTTAGTTAACACAAACCCCCCAAAAGATGTTCTGCAATGGCTAAGATAAATTCAGACATGCTGGTCTTTGCGCTTAAGTACCGAAAGTTATGAAAACCCAAAAATACATTTCTAGTTCACATAAAAACAATTAAAACACATCTCATTCACTGAACCCATCCTAGTAATAAAGCATAGCAATACAAAGAAAGAGCATCTACTTGAATTTAAACATCCAATTTACCTTCAAAAACAACAGAAGCCCTACCTGGATGCATCTGTAGTATCCGACTTGAATAGCCTGAAGAAAAATGTTCAAAAGGACAAAAATGTAGAATTTTTACCTCAAGATTATTCAAGTGCTGATCAAAATAGCTTAATGTAGTCCCTAAAATATGCCAACGCAATGGAGAATCATTAAAGTCAAACATCACCAAAAGCAGTGGGGAGGTGAGGGGGGCACAAAACCTACATCCAAGCCATATTGTGGAATTCATGTAATGCACTAGATAGGAATGCTTGCAGAAAAATTTCATGCATGTTTATTGCACTGAATTCAAAGGCATGATCCGTATTTGCTAGAATTACTGATAGCGCCTAAAACTACCATTTCCTCACAGAATAATAGTAACTAATGTCCTCTTCAGCAGAGAGGCATCCACCACTCTCAAAATTTGCCCGCTTCCAAAGAAGCTGCAGAGAAGGAAACAATTCACCATTCACTGCATCCCAAAAAGAAAAAAACAAACCAAAACAAGAAGATGCTTTTCCAGTATTATCTATCTGTTGCACTGAGTAGTCTTACTGAACTGAAAACATCCTCAGGAGCAAGAGAAAAGCTGATGGACCAGCTGGAGAAATCAGAGGTCCAAACTATCTTTCTGTCTTTCTCCAGAAGATCATCATCTCAACCTCCAGCATGGAAGTGTACTGAACTTATTCATTTTAGCCTAAAATAGCTTTCAGCAGCAATGAAATTGCTAAAAATTGCTCAATTTGTTACTGAAGTTATGACGCAGGCCTGGGTTCTCTTCTGATAAGTATGTTTACTCAATTTTCCCTCTGTCAGCTACCTCAAGGGAAGGGTGTCAGTGCCCCTCACTCGTGTTGTTTTAGATCATGAATGCTGCTAGAAAAATTAAAAAAAAAATAGAAAAGAGCTATTCTGAAAGGTGATATTTTTTCAAAAGGTTAATTTCTTTGAGGAAAATTCATTTTCTAATGAGCAAAATCAATACTCGAGCTACAGCTGGTTACTGAAATTTAACGTTAATACAGATGAATGGAGCTACAATCATTGTATAACCCTTCACCCAGAGCAAATGAAAGGTAATGCAATTATCTTAAGTCTCTAGTTGCAGCAGTTCCAGGCTGCACTATTTCTTACTTGACATGAACAGGCACCATAGTCACAGGTGGTTACTGGTTTTTAGCTAATCTGCAATAATGTGGTCTTGCATCCAACCCCTAAAGTACTTCCAAATCTTAGCAAATACCAGTTGATTTAAAGCCACGTTTTCAAGCTATTTGTTGTACTGCACACGCATGTGAAACACATACATTTCCTTCTCGTACTATCCAAGCTGTGCAAGACTTCCAAATCCTCCATCATCTCCTCTACACAATACTCTTTCTTACAGGTGTCACTGCAAATCTATAGCAGAACGGTCTAGATTTGGTTCTGCTCTGATTATCATTGACAGAAACATCAAGTAAATTACAACTAGAGAATCCCAATTCTTCCTTTCGTCATACCTTCCACCCTACTAAACTGGGTAAAACTCTGTGTGTGCTGAAGAGAACAAATCACAGAATCACAGAATGGTCAGGGTTGGAAGGGACCTCTGGAGATCATCTAGTCCAACCCCCCCGCCAGAGCAGGGTCACCTACAACAGGNTTCCTCCTCATGTTAAGATGGAACTTCCTATATTCGAGCTTGTGCCCATTACCCCTCGTCCTATCAATGGGCACCACTGAAAAAAGACTGCTCCCATCCCCCTGGCATCCTCCCTTCAAGTATTTGAAAGCATTAATAAGACCCCCCCTCAGCGACACAGCTATGGGGTAAAACAGCCCTTCTAGGAGAGCAGGACTACATGCATTTATTGCAATCATAATTCAGGAACAGTGTTAAGGAAGAAGCATCGCCTTTGTAAGAACATGTATTTAACATTATAGCAGGAACTTAGTTCCCTTCAAAAATGTTACGCTAAGCAATTCTTCCACCTTGCATTTTGTAAGATATCACCAATGCACACCTGAAACACCTACATAAATTCAATAGACTTGTGTGTGAAGGCTCACACCTCTCTACAGAAAACAGCCTGGGGTACAGAGAATAAACACATACAGGAAGGGAAAAAAAGTGTCTCTGTCACAGAAAAGGCTGGGACTGGAGAACTGATTTTACTCATAGTTGCTCACTAGTATTCTGCAGATATTTTTCATATTGATATAGGAACCCAACCAATATGCATAATCCTGCTTCTGTTATCATAGTTCCTTGTGCGTTCATGAACTTGAGGAGAATAGGGCAGGCTACATATAAAAAGCATCAACAACAGCCCAATATCAGTAACTAATAAATCTCTGGCATTTCTAATTTCTGTAAGGTCAACATCCTGGCAAACGGCAGTTACGAAAATTATAAGCACAGCTCTAGCATGTCTGTAAAAACATTTTCTATTTTATAGAAGAAAACAGATTTTTCTTTCCAAGTCATCTTTCCCTGCTATGAGATACATACATACTTATGTTTCTAATTTCCACTACCCAGGGTTTGTTAAAACTACATGCAAGCCAAACTATACTAAAATACTGCCAGTGAACTATTCGGACTGCTTGGCTGTGGGCACAACAACTTGAACCTTGGCCAAGCTTTCATTTCATGAAATGCACTTAGATGCCAGGTTAAGCTGCCTCAAACTACACAGCTAATAGTGTCATCCGGCAGCCATTATTGATACATTTAAATGCGCCATAATTTAAAAAGAAAATCTTTCAAGTTCAATGCACGCGCTCAAGTAGGTTTTTACGAGAGACTTTGAACAGATCAGGTGTCGCTGTTTGTTACAAAGAGGGAAGAGGAAGTCATTCACAAGCATTTTGACGACTTCTCCATTGAGCAAGGTATAACTACTCTTGTTCAAATATATCATATTGTCAGAATTCCAGGAAATTGGATTATCTCATCATCAGCAACAACATAGTCTATTCATGTGACTGCAGAGAAGCTGTGGCCATAAGAAAGATTAAATATGTCAATCTTAGGTAATAACATCACATCTGGGGTTTTTTTTGTTCAAGTTTTGCCGCTATTTCTGCCAATGTGAAAAACCTGTTGTTAGAATAATAAAATGTTTGGGCCCCCAAAATAGGGCACAGACTTGCAAATCAATAGTATTTTTAATAAGGGTTTGAACACATCTCACTGGTTTTGTGAAGTCTGAGCCTTTAAGGGTAAGATGTGGTCAGTTTTTTTATTACTCTCAGCAACCATGGAAGCTGGAAATTTACATTACTTTAAATGAAAACCTAAATTATCACACATTCATGTGACTCCAGTCTGCAGGACTTCAAGAAAAGTCAAATACCGTAGCACTTGTGGAGGGGGAAGGAAGAAAAAAAAAAAAAAAAAGAAGAGAGAACTGTCAGTATCAAGATTCCAGTTTCACTGTGAGGGTACAAGAAAGTCTGAACTATTTCAGGTTCTGTTAAAAATTCAATTTCAACCAAGTTTGAACAAGTTAATTCTGATCTAGCTGTATATGCTGTTTTACAATCCCTGATCCAATCTTATTAAATTTCACAGACTGAGGTGGTACCAGATGACATCCAGAGTACTTCTTTTATTTTGAGCTTTTGAGAGAAGCTCAAAACCCTTACGGGAAAACTTAACCAATGTGAAACCAATGTGTAACCAATGTGAAACCTTATGGGAAAACTTAACCAATGTGAAATTTAAACTGAAGGGAACTCTGCATAGACTCCTGTGAAACTAAATTGTATCTTGTAAACATCTTGTAAACATGAGCTTCCGCATCAAAATTGAAAGTCTGGTCTCCGCAAAGGATTATGACTCACATTCTTGCTCTCCCTGAGAACATTCTCCCACACCTTTGTTCTGCTCAAGGGCAAAACACAGCTTCCTGCAGGTCAATGTGGTCAAAACATATAGAAGGTACACAAAAAATGGTTTGTTACAATTCAGTGCAACGCTTTGCTATTAATCCGGTCCCTGTGTACACTTCATAGAATCATAGAATTGTTATGGCTGGAAAAGACCATCAAGTCCAACCGTTTCCTAACTCTACCAGGCCTTTTAATCTAATGCCTTTCTGTGTTCCTAACATGGCAGTACCTTTTTACATGGCTTTCATTTAACAGAGTTAGACAACATTTCAAGCATGTTTTAAGACAGAACAGCTCCTTAACTATTTGCTCTGGGTGTGTCTATATGTGTGTGCACAAATGCCCACATAAAAATAAAAATATATGCACACATAGAACTACTGCCTATATATACTTTCCTCCTGAGGATTTATTTATTCATGTGACAAATCTGCCCAACCCAGTCTATCAAAATGGTAAATTTTGTTTTAATAGAAGTTCCTAAAAACATACTGGATCCTTTCCAGGCTCTAAAGTACTATTATAATGCAGTTGAATGAAAACAAAGCCTAAATACCTAATTTCCTGCAGGCCAGATTTCCAAGATTGCTGTTCCAGTTTCCTGATTAAATAGTAAGTATTTTGGAATATTCTGTTACAGTTCTTATTAGTATTTTCAATTTGCTCCCCAAAATCATCAAAACAAAATTAAGCATTTACTTACTATTTGGCTTCTTAGTAAAAAACAGCTTAGGTCAGATTAAGCTGCACTGTCATCACTTTCTAAGAATTCTTCTACTTTCATTAAGACCTCTGGGTTATCAGCTCCTGATAGTTTATTATAATTTTTAGTAGTTTTGCACTTAACCAAAAAAATCCTATCGTGTCTAAATCCTACAGTTTCTGAAATTATTGAATTGTAATAAAATTCCCATCTTATCAGTAATTTTATTACTAGTAACAGTAATTAAAATACTACCAATATCAAGCCGTCACCCGCTGGTCTAAAAGAAAAGACAAGTGAACCTTAAGCAATAAATATACTTTCATATTGTATTTCTAAGTACTCTGACTCGAAGATGAGCTCTGAAACATCACTAGACAACCACGTACATGGTACCACTGCACCAGCACAAAGGAGGTACCACCACAAACCAGCACAGGGTTATCCAATTGCAAACAATGCGAAAAAGCTGTCTCTAGACCATGGACGTCATGGGAGACAGCGTGGATTCAAACTGACAGAGAAAGCAACAAAACCCACCAAAATGAAAATGAAATACTAATTCCATTTATTGTTTCAATGATCATTTTAGCACTCACCTCATAAATCCTCACACATGCAAGCCTTTATTTTTCTCCACAAATGTTCATAACTCGTGTCCCTCCTACTTCTTGACCCCATATGTCACGTGAACATTTCAATCTGTAAATAAGCTCTCTAGCATACATACACAGCCTTTGTTATTATTATTATTATTATTCATAACTTACAGAAGTCTTACTGCGGTTTCCAAGCCCACAGCATGTTAAACTCTACTAACAGCCACTCAGCAAGCAGGCAGGCAGAAAGGCCACAATTAGAGTATGGCACACCATACCAAGTCTGCTCTAAGACTGTCCAACTGAATCTTCCTCCCGCCCCCAGCTTTTCCTATGTTTATCACGACAAAATCATTTGTGGTTGCTTACAGTGACAGCCTTCTAGTATAAACATTACCAGAGAACAATAGTTTCAAGAACAGAGTTTCTTCATTTCTCTTTCTGCGCATGACCTGCAGGGCGCGAGTCGCCTCCTCAGGTGTCCCTGGGACAGTGGCACAGCGCTGACACAGCCCAAGCCCCAGCTCAGGGGTGCAGCACAGCCGCTACGGACACAACACAGCACCAAGAATAAGCCACAACACCACTCGGTCTGCTGGGGGACTGCTAACATGCCTAGGTTTAGGCATCTAATCAAGGTGCCAGGATATCTCTGTATATTCTGCCGAGCAGAATCTATAACCCTTTTTGGGAATCCTAACCTAATCACCACACAGAGATGCTGAAAGTCAAATGGCTTGAACATTTCCAAGCTCTGATCTCTAGCACAAGAAACACAATCCAGTTAACAAACAGAAAAATTCTCTAACTAGAAACTAAAAACACAGATCAGGGCTTTTTTATTTTTTTAAAAAATAATTTAGGAATAATTGTGAAGTTTTCATCCATGTTCTAAAGAAGAGAACAAGAATGAACATTTATGCAGGCAATCCCCTTCTTAACAACTTTCTTCCCATTGCTTGCCTGTCCAGGTGTTAAACAGATCCCTTACATCTGAGTTTCAGAGCATTATTTCTGCTGCAGCCTCTTTGTTTCTTTGCAATAAAATCTAAATTACTTTGCTTCCTTTTGCTATTTAACCTCAGAAGAGGGGTCTTGCACCAGCTACATGATTCCCTTTTACAGTTGCTTTCCCATCTCCCTTGTATGAATTTCAATGGGTTGAAATTTCTTGGGTTTTTTTTTCTTTCAACTGCTATAATGTAACACAAAACAGATTTGGTTCTCTTGGTGACTTAAAAGGCATTAACTATACATTACTAATTCCCACATAAGAGACATCACATAAACCAAACGACTTGCACCTCAGCCACGGCACAGCGTCCATCGCTGTTCTCCAGCTTGCCTCTCCTGTGAGCGCAGCACCACGCTGCAACCCCCCTTACCGCAGGCCACCACAGCTTTTGTTAGAACACCGTCATCAGGACTCTGGAAAGGGACTGGGGAAAAGGAACAGCTTTGAGATCACATCTATTGACTGCATTAGACAGAAGAACAAACAGAGACTCGGAGTGGGGCACAGAGATAATCAGAATTTGGATTAGCCATTCTATGGCACACTTCAGCATCTATTTTTGCTCTAAACTGAGGTAAAGCAAACATTTTTCAAGCAATATGCCATGCAGAATATGGAAAAGCAGTTAAAAAAACATTTTAGCATGAGGACATTCTGTAAAACCAATTTAGGTTTGTTTGGTTTTTGTTTGGTTGTTTTTTTTCAAATTTTACAGTTTTAACTTCACTTTTTTTATATAATAGTGTTAATACCAGAGTGGTAAGATATAATTGGAAGTTCTAGTGTTTTATTTTTAAATCTTCAGAGTTGCATAAAGAAGATGTTTCCTGTTTGCCATTTAAGAAAATTATCTAGATAATTTGAACTAAAAGAAGGATTATAGTTCATACAATTATAAGCATCAGTTAATCTTAATCACACATTCTACCAATATGCTATGGAACTTGATATGATAAATACAATTTTACAAAGCATTTAGCTTTTTGAATTCTGATTAGGACATTTATCAAGATTGAGATTTTACCTCAGGTATTTGACACTGAATTTTTTATCACTTCAGAAAAAAGCCTGTTTAATCAGGCTTTTTCTAGCACAAGTATTTTATTTTACTTTTTCCCAGTAGCTCTGGTGAAAACATTTTAACACGCAGTGATAACATTTTTCTCCAGTACTTAGAGCTGTAAAGCCAAATTTTAATGTTGTTGAACTATGTTGTGTCTTTTCACAAGTTTCTTGTCAGGCTGTAGTTCAACAAAACAGTGAAATCTTGCTTTGGGGTTCCAAGCACTGGAGCAAAAAAAAAAGAGGTTAGGTACACAATTATGACATGCAGATCTTACATAAACTCACTCTCATTAAATTAAATTTATGAAAAATTTTCATGCCTGCTTAAGGTTGTTTCAGTGGGTTTTATTCCATACCTATACTGCATTAACTTAAACTGAATCAAGAATGGTTTGTCCCACTGTAACTGGCTTAAAACTGGAGGAAAAAAAAAAAACAAAACACAGCACTAGCATAAATGCTCTATTCTATGGGCTGGATAAATACGTTAAATGCCATTGTAAGTAACACCTGACCCTGATAACATCTGGATTACTGGGTTATTTATAATGAGACTAAAGAGTGCGGAACTACAGATTCTGATAGCAGCTTTGTGGAAGAGTGAGGAGCTGCATCCTTTGGATTATGAGGTCTTTCTCTGGACAAGAGGCTGATAGACAAGGGGAGAGGAACAAATACACAGATCTAGTGCTTACTCATTTTGTTTGAACTTAACTGATTTGAATGCTTTGCTATTCACAATTTCCTATCATTAGATTTTCCATCAGTTTTAGCTCGGTTCAAAGGTGCTAAAGTTATCCTTTCAGTACCTTTTACATGGAGTGACTGCGCCTGCTGTGTATCAGCTATCAGAAGCAACTTAAATTAGGTCATGGCCAAAGATCATATGCCAAAAAAAAATATAATCCTAGTGTTGCTTTATAAATGGAGGAAGACAGAAAGACTTTTTAGACATTTAGGTCAAGAAACCTTACAGAGACTCATTTACTCTCTGTAAACATTTAACAGAAAACTATGCCAACAAAGCGAAGAAGTGGCAAAGGAGTTATTTCTTAGCTCCCAGGAACCTGTTTCTTCCATTAACACCTTATTAATGCCAGGCAGGTGTTTCCCAAGGACACGCTTGGCACTAGCAAGTCAGTATGAAGAGAAACAACGAAGAGTCCTCTTTCCAAGAGCCAAGAAATTATAATGGTATCTATGAAAAGGCAGAGAGAAGGAGAGCACATTCTATTGCAACTATAGTTTTTCATTTTTATGGTATATTTTACAGATCAACTATTTTTCCTTAAAAGAAAAAGCCTCCAACAGAGGCTCCATATATGATTTTTGCGTCTTTGAATGCATCCTACCTAATCCTTGAAACAGTCTTGAGCTCAGAGCATTGTGTCCTCAGCTACTATTGACAGAAACCAAACAAAAAATAAGAAAAAAACAAGCCTTGAACATTAACAAACTAGAGATTTAATTTTAATTTGATTCTGAAATGCATTTCAGCATCTGAATGCCACTAAGCTCCCAAACCTGCAATCATATCCTGGGCAAAGCCTCGGTGACAATCCTCTGCAGCATGCAACTTCTTAACAGGACGGCTCCCATGGTAAAAACGCCGTAACTAATTCACTATTTCAAGGCCCCCTTTTAGGATAAGGTCAGATAACTAGAGACAGTTGGTCCTCCTCAAATACTAATGATGCTTGACACCAATCTCACTCGCCTTCCTGCCAGTTAGGTTAATACCAATGTACTAATGGCCAGAGCATGCCACTGAGGCACAGACCAACGTTCCACTCAGTACAATTTCTCAGGCTGCTTTCAAAGTCTTCATACCTCAAGACACAGAACTTTACAAAGTTCCTGTGCAGTGAAGAACACCCCCCCCCCCCTCTTCTGAGCAACCAAGTAAGGTGGACAAGCAACCACAAATATTTACTGTCAGTCAGCTGAAGGGCAGATATAGATATCCACATGCCCTTGCTTCTGCTATAGTAATCCAGGTATCAGGTTCTTCCTTACATTATTACTGATAAAAAATGAACGCTGTAATGCCTAAGGAACAAGGAGAAAAGCTTCACAGAAGCTAGCACTGTACAAAAGCGCACACACACACACACAAAACCCAAATCTACCCCAGACCTCTTTTTTCAGTGAGAGCAATCAACACTACACAGGTAAGTTGAGATTCCTACAGAAAACAGATTCTTTACCCTTCCAAGAACAACCACAGAACTAGTCTGTATTCCAACATACAGGAGTCACGAGAATAACCTTACCTTACAGAAAGTACACACTTCTCATCTTCTGATCTGTCACTCTGATCCTACAGTCATTAAGAGTTCCCTAACTTAAAACAATAATGCCACCTATGGGTCTGCTACCCAGTCACCAGTGCCCATCAGCAGAGTTCCAGACGGGAGCTCCTTGCCTAATCATGTCTTTCTGATGGAGACTTAGCAGGCTTGGCGATGCTTCCTATAGCTGACCTAAGTGACCTCCCTATAAAGTTTGCAAGGATTTGAACATCTTACGCATTTTAAAAAAAAAAAAACACAAGTAAAATCTCTACTGCCTGTCATTTTGCTACTGATGTTACTCCCTGTGCGCATTTTTAAAGCTGCTCAGATATTTTCAGTTAACTTCAGAAGTTAACTGGAAGATGAAAACAAACTACAATGCAAGAGAAAATGTAATACAAACATCAGGAGAGAAAACAGTTGTTTCAGGTACCTTTAAAAGATTATCTACAGTTCCCACTCAAATGAAGTAGTACCTGAAATGCTGAATAATACTTTTGTGAAGTGCGCCACTGCGTGGTAACTAACATCTCTGCAAACCCAATTTCCTTCACATAACCTTTTTTTCTGTCTGCAAAAAGACAATAAGCCAGTGCTCACACCTGCCCAAGTATCGGGAAATGCTTCTTCCAGCAGAAGTGTCCTAGCTGCATGCAAATAACGCATGCAACGTACTTGCCTCGAGGTACATTTAGTAATCTACAGTCAAGACCAAAATTATTAAGAGCATTCTTTCCTCAGACTTTTCTTTATTTATTAAAACCTCCTCAGTATTTTACTTGCATTTTTCTTCTAAACTTAAAAGTTACTGGCTCCAGAAGAAATAAAAGGATACACTGATTTAAAAGAAGCAGAAAAATATCTCAAAACAAGGAAACACACACTTCTTCTAGCTAAATAGCAAGTCGAATAAGCCCCATCCGTATGCATTCTTTAACTTAACTGTGAAAATTTAGAGTTAGGAGAGGCAAAGAATATGTATTGAAACAAATGACATAGTAACACTGAAACATATTCAAAGCATATATATTAGGAATAATCAGCTGTGGCACTCAATAAAAATTTTGAAAAAACAAAAGTGGAACTCAGTGGGATTGTCAATGAAAAATTTCATTCACTTTCCAAAAGTCGTCACAAAGAATGTTGGACAAATGTGCTTACAAACAATTTTACACAGAAATAATAAATCTGATTACCAAGATCATTGTTACACTTCTTTCATCTGCAAAGGTAGAATATCACCCAGTTCTTCCTATTTTGCCTAGTTTTATTTTTAAACTATTTAATTGCTTTAAAAAGGTTTTACTTCATTAGAATTCAGTCTAGTCTACACCAGGAAGTACATAATCATTTCAATGATGAGTGAGCTTTTTTTGTACTACTTGCATTATTCTATGTGCTAGTTATTGCAATGTCACAGAGAAATAAGAAAGATAAAAAAAATACAACAAAAAAAAAATAGGATATTTCACCATAAGAACGTACTAAGTTTTGTTAAAGGACTATGTTTGAAAAAAATGAGCTTTTACATACCACCTCTCATGCTTCGCAAGTTATGAAGTTTTTACTTCCAACTCTGGGGGCCAGCTGAACACAAGAACAGCCAAGAGTGAGAAAAGACACTTGCTGGGAGCACGGAAATGGTTCCTGGGATGCTGTTCAGAGGTACTCAGAAATATACTGTTGCTCTGACCTTCCTGCATGATATTCTAATGGCCACAACCACCAGGCTTGAAGAAGGACTTTTGTACATACTGTTTTTAGAATCTTCTTGTATGCTATAGCTTATCTTTGCTGATAAGATGAAACAATACTTCAGTTTTAAGAGGCTATTCTATCTAACACTGGTTAACAGCTCAAAAGGAGAGAATTAATGTATTAAACATTATGGTTTTGACATTAAGACAAAACTTCTCTTTAACGTATTTTGAGAGTTAACAGGTGTGACTGCATTTTATATATTGAGAACTTCTAACTAACGTTACTTCTGGTTGCCTTACATATTGTTATAAATGGTCAAAAAGTGAGAAGTGAGAAACACTTCACTTCATACATGTTTAATTTTTATTTCAGGTGAAGATAAAGCTGTCCCTATCATATTCTTTATTCTGTCTCTAAGTAATTTTTATTATTTTTATTATAGCAACATTTTCTGTCTTTTGTTTCTAAGAATAAGGTAAACTGAAAATATCAACCAGAGACAATGGTCCTGGGAACAAAGCAGGTCATGTTTTTTAACAGAATATTATTGTTCCAGTAATGCAGCAAAATGTCCAACAGAGGGTGATAGAGACCATAAATTCGTTAAACGCTTAACTTAAATTAACTGACTTTTAAAAAAACTAAAAATAATGTGCAAGTAAGGAAGAGCTACCTACTAGCAAGATTGGATAAGCTTCGTTACTCGTTTTCAGTTAACTGTAAATGCTGACAACTTTTCAGAAAAATACTCTCCTAAGCATCTGACGGTACAAAAATTATTTGATTTTCTTATTGTTACATCCTTCAGCTACATGCATGTTCACCCTACCCTGTATAATAGCTCTGTTAAGTAAAATTATTTTATTTCTTTTTAATAGTTTTGCTGCCTACACAAGTGGGATCAAAGTCTCAGAGTGCAAGGAGACAGGTAATATATGCAACTTAATATTCATTTGTGTATCAGATTAATTCATCCCTAAATCATAGGGAACACGAGATCTTACATATGGAACAGATAAAAAAGGAACAAGATAAGTAATTTATTTTAATATAGATTAATCTATCCTGAAACATAAAGTACTTTTACGATGAATGAAGTATATCTCATCTGACATAACATTATCAACTTCCCTCAAATGCAAACATGCTATTGACTATTTGGAGGTAAAGCTTCACCAAAGATGTACCACTGACTTTCTAAACTTGAACCATGGAAATCACTGGAAAAAGAATAACTGTGTCAATAACAACAATGCTTCGAAGCACTGTGAAGCTGGAATACTGTATATTCCTTTAGTTTACACATGTATCTCTGAATACTCCCTCAAATACTAACTCAAAACTTTGAAACAAAGAGTGTGGTTTACACACACACACAAAAACTCACCATAACTATTGCACAGTCGAACAGGGCAAGTCTCTTTCAGCTGACATCCATCTCACAATTTTACTGAGGCTGTGAGTAATGAATAAGGAGTGAATTGCTACAGACCAAAAGAACTAATCCCAAGAAGCTGGAGAATGTCTGAATTAAGTTCCTCTTCAGAAGAAAAATACAAACCTTTTAATATTTTAGCTGGATGTGTCTCCCAAAGCCTCCAAAGTCCAGCCTTCCGCACAAGTGCAGTTAACACCACCTGGTGTGGCTCTGCCACCTCCCTCAGCTTCTCCCAGTTCACACCCTCATTCTGCTTCGCTGTACTGAGAAGCACTACAAAGCTCACAGAATAAAAAGTGCCTTTACCTGCTTTATCTTGGCTTTCTCATGGTAATTTATTGCTTATAAGGCACTGAACACAGTACAGAATGGGTTCTGTTTAACTCTGTAAGAATGATGGACTACATCACTTCACTGAGCATTAAGTAAGCATCACTGAGGAACAGTTTAAATAGACACCGAGATTTTGATTTTTATCTCTATTTTCAATGCCACAGGAAAATAGAAAAGAAAAAAAAAAGAAACGAAAAAAAACAAACCAAAAAAAAAGTACAGCCTAGGAACCCCCAGCCTTAGGAGAAGATCTTACTGTTGTCTACATCTAATGGAAGGGAGGGTAACAGAGCAGGTGGAGCCAGATTCTCAGAGAAGTGCAGCGCTAGGTTGAGAGACAAAGGGCCCAAGCTGCAGTGTGGGGAATTTCAGTCGAATTTCAGGAAAAAGATTCCACCATGATGTTGCTCAAACACTGGAACAGGTTCAAAACTCCACCTGAAAAAGGCTATGAGAGCTGTCTGATAGAGCGGGCCCTGTTCTGAGTAGGGTGCTGAACTACATGGCCTTCCCAGGTACCATACAACCAGAATTACTCTACAGTTCTATCAGTCCTGAGTTATATATTCTCAGTGAGGATTCACGACCTGCTTTGGGAAGTGGCATTCTGCACAGGCAATGGGCGATTTTCAGAATTCAGAACACTTTCCTTTCTGTCCCAGACCTCCTACACACATACATCAGTATACGCTTTTGTAACTGCACAGCACTGGGAAAATACAACAGCTGGTAACCATTCTTCAGATTTTTGAGTCATACATCAGAACTGTAATTAAAACAAATTTCTGGACCTTTCTGAATTGGTTTGCGATCAAGGAAAGCTTTAAAGAATAATCAACTTCACGCAGCTCCGTCATCTACAAAGGCAACTCAAAGCTGTGGCCTTGCTTGCACTAAGAAATACAGAGCAAAAAGATACATGGCATTGTGCAGATGTGCACAAGTAACAAGAACCTGGACACGCAGAGGAAAAGCTTGTAATCATAAGTGATTTCCTTTGGCAAACCAACCATTTAAACTGAACTTGACCTTTCACTATTTGAGTTCATGAGTCACATCTGACCCACTTCTTTTGCCAACATATATGGGAACCGTGAGCCAAGCGACAAATGCCCCTTGCTAGGAATTTATTTCTTCCACTAGCCTTACTTGAAAGATTACAAACAAACTTTATTTTTCTAAACACCGTAACATTTTGTTTATAACTGCCACCATCTTGCAGAAAGCAGTGTATTTATTCATTAGAAAGGGAATCTACAAAGCAGACTGCAAAAAACCAACAGAGTAGCTCCTTCTGAACCCTTGAAAAATAACCATTCACTCAAGTATTTTCTAAGAGAACATCACTGCTGAGTAAATGTACAGCCAGTAAGACCTGATTCCTAAAAATAGCAAACATGGACCGATCAGAAAAGTTACACTAACACCCGCTAAAAAGCAATAAAAATAAACACATAATTGAATAAACCATTATGTTGCAGACTGGAAAAGTATCTCCACTCTAAAGTTTAATCAAAGAAAGATATTATATTTCTCTCTTATTTAAGCTTCCAATCTTTTTGCTCTGATTCTTTCATGCAATCTCTTCCATAGAAAGCTAAATATGTGGAAACAGCCCACTGACAGTTACCTTAATTGTGGCCAGAACACCTTCTGAACTCAGCCTTTCTGCGTTCCGCAGTTTGTTCTCAGTAAACAGAAACATTAGTTAAGAAATTAAAGCTGTAATAATGAAATTTAACATTTTTGACATCTACCTCAAAAAAATAAAGACGTTTAAGACACCATTTCACAGGTGCAGTGGTAGCAGCCTCTTAAAGAACTTAACCTTTGCAGAGAGAGCCCGGAGGCAGACCTGCTTGAGCCAGCAGCCGTACCTTGCACTGCCCTGCCACGCAGATGGCAGTCCCGTTCTGGTCACAGGGTGTCCCATCTATCACCTTCTCAGCTTGTCGCACGTAGAACCGGTAGCCTATCGCACGGCAATTCAGCTCACACTTCTGACTTCCCTTCACTGTGGAAAGAGATGAAGTCCCTGTTAGAATGACCACAGTAGTAGTTTTGAAAATGAAAAGCCCATTAAAGTAACACTGAGGTTTGAGAAGAAGAAACAAGTAGGCAAACGGAATGCGACGTGAGTGACTACATCAAATGAATGGTGATTAAGAAACCAACTCCAAGGTAAGCATTCCAACATACTGTATGAAAATTTAAACAGTATCTCAGTTTTTAAAGACAGATATTTTCCTAAATGACCAAGAATAGTTTTAAAAGTTATAAAATATAAAATTATAATTTATAAAATTTATAATATAAAATACAAAATTATTTATTAAAATTTTGACAAATTTAGTCTTCTTAAAACATAGTAAGATGTTATGACGGTTCCTAAGTGTCAGCAAAGTTACACTGTAATCAGAAAGATGTGCATCAAGTTCGGCTCACATATAGTCACTGGGCAGTTCACATCAAACACTAACATTTAGCATTAAGAAAAACATAAAACAAGCTAGATGCAATTCTTTTAAAAAATCCATTATCTTTTCCTTTTCATTTTTACAAGCTGCACTTCAGCAACTATTCCTTAGTTCAAGCGAAAATTAAGAAAAGAACAACTCTTTGATTTTTAAAAATATATAAAACACATTATTACTCAAAACCTCGTGATCTCTGTTGACACACAAGAACCAGAAGGAAATCAGACCATTGAACTCTGAGCCAGAGGAACATAGAAGACAAGAAACAGTTATCATCTGTGATAATCTGTTACTTAAACAGATAGAGCCTAACACTCCACATATCTTAGTCTGTCAAGTTTGTTAACACATTTGTGTAGTCTTTCTATTTCAAATCATCTGTCGGGTTGAAGTTGCACCCATTTCATTACCCCCGTTTGCCAACTGAAATAATACCTTCAGTTTCTTTCCAATTGAGAGTAGCACTGTCACACAGTGGCGTTGAGGGACAAACTTTCCTGTTTGACAATACTTTCTTTGCTGCCATAATCAAAAACTAAAAATCCCCTGACTTCACCAAGCTTCAGCTCATACCCTATAACATAACTGAAACCCACTATTTAATCTGTCAAAGGAGACGCTACACACCACAGTTAGCTGCCAAAGCACAGTATTCCCAGGATTTCCTACTTCACTTAGGTGTATTTTTTAATCTTCAGTTAAGATGTAACAAATAGCCAAAATAATACATGCAGTTATTTCAAATATATATTTAACATCTGTTTTCTATAAAAGTGACAAACTTTCAGCTCAACTCAAGTTACCCCTGTGCGGACAAAGGATTAGTGCAGACCAGTTCTGAAATCTGGATCTTAGATTTCCCCTCACACAGCTATTTAATTGCCACTCATCTATTGCATCTGGCAATCTTTTGATAAAATCCTCAAAAACCTCTACTAATTTTAAGTGAGGTCAAAGATCTGTTTACCTAGTTCCCTTTTTGCAAGCCATGCTCAACTAGGTAATTTTTCCATTGTCTGCTTTTTTAAGACGGATTCACCAGTTTATCATTCCAAGGACTTGCTTTGCCTAGTTATTTTTTTTTAAAAAAAAGAAAAAAAAGCAAGGTATTTCCTGCAGTTCAATCTCCAAGTATAACAGTTAGTTTTAATGATAAACTGAGCGTTATTCTTAGCAGCTTAGTCACTTCACACATAACTATTTTCAGAATTCTCAAATAAATATAATCCAGCTTCAGTGATTCATTACAACTGAAACCAACTTGTCCTTTTCTCTCTCTGAAAGTGTCCTATTTTTACAACCTGCAACACTAGCTATCAAGCAGCACCTCCACAGTGTACATTTTCTTATCTTCCTGTTCCCTAAAATCAAGTCAAACTAGCCGTGTAGGGTTTCAGAAATGTCCTTATCTTGACATGATTCCCTTCACTTTGAAGAATCCTGAAGCCTCACCTTCCTGTACTCTTCCTCCTCCTAATAGCTCTCATTTCATTTTGATGCTTTAAAATATTTATTCTTGAAGTCCTCAGTTTGCCTTCTAGATCCCAAGAAAAGTTTTATGCTACTCAGAAAGATGAAGAAATTAACTGCTGGAGCATGGTATTTTTTCCTGGACCTATCTCTTCCTTTATTTCTGATTTGATAGGAAAGCCGAGTGCATGGCTAATGCAGCATGCTAACAACCACAAGCTGATTGATCTTACTTGCACTGTAAAACATGACTCCTATTTCATAACTTTTGTCTTTCATTCTTTCTTATTAGGTACTGTTCTTGTTCATACAAAAAGGAATATTAGAACAGCCACTGGCTTTGACCAGTACCAAAAAATAAAACAAAATAAAATAAATAATCAAGCCTTAACAATAAATGTAGACCAGACTAAAAGTTTGTATGAGCACCTCACCCTATAACCCTTTGGCCTTTGATATTCAGATTCTTTTGATGAGCAACTGTAAGGCACTGCCTTCGTTAGTCATATACCAATTACTACTATCTAAAGACATCCCAGATGTCAAAGATCTGAAAAAAACTTTCATCTCAGAAGAGCAAAATCTGAATTGCCGCTACTGAATGTGAGGCATTTCCCATAAGGATTTTATGTAAGCATCATGTATTTACTATGCATAAATTACAGCAGAAGAAACACATTTTAGAATTCCCTTGTAAAACAAGATACCACACTAGTAAAAAATACTCCACTGCCTATTAACTTCACATGTATCTTGACAGCCTCCCTTACCCGGTATTTTGCCACAACTCTTGAGCTTTTATAGTTCAGGCTGTAGGTCAAGCTACGCTATTGGCTTGGCAACTGGACACAAAATGTCAATTAAACAATGAGCTGTGAAGCGATTGATTCCACACAGGCAACACATTTTAGTACTATGTCATCTGATCCCAGACTTTACAAAAGGATCTATCTGACCTCAGGGAACAGAGTAAGGCTTCTAGTTGAAGACCTTCCAAACTAGCTGGCAGCAAGACACATTTCCACTCAAAAGTGGGCTCTTTTTAAGGGTGACAGAGTTACTAAGCCAGTTCACTATACGGGTACTGTTTTACATGTCCTCCTAATGTATTTGCTTTTCATTCTCATGCCCACCTTAGCACAACCAAGTCTTTACGGAAATTCTCGCCTTACTCTACCTTATTAAATTGTGAACTTGGGTGAAATTTAATGCTAGCGTGCAGGGTCTGCCAGATGTATTCATTATTGATTTAACTGAAGGAGGTGCCTTTAGTAAATAATCCTGCTAACACACAATGTTTGGTTTTCATTTTACAGACTGAAAAAGTATCTAAATCGAAAAAGTCAGTACGTTTCTTATAACATCCTCACCCAACTAGACTTAAGTACCTCAGGGACATCTTGGGCTTGTCGAAACTGCTACACTTGGGAGTTTTTCTCAAGCTGAAACTTACCTTCCACCTTTCCGCATGAGGAAGAAGACCCAGACAGGCGAGAATGGGACCACAGCACAGTTCTGACACCTCCCACTTCACCAGTAGGGGTACCGAGACCTCATGTTTAATTCCAAACCGCACTTGTTCTGCACCACAGAGCAGATATTGCAGGGAATCTACCACAAATGAATCCTTTTACATGTTCTACCAGGACACAAAAGCCCTGCAGATAGGCACTAATTTAGAAATCATTACCTTTCCAGACAGACAAAATCTGAAGTCTGTGACACCGTTAAGTGCAAAACCCAACCTGCTCTCCAGTTAATTTATCTATTCATTGATGCGCTAAAATTCACACTGAGAACATATTTTGAATTGCATGTGTACTGAAAAACATGTGTAAAGCTGGAAAAAGAGGAAACGTGATTTTTCTGAATTTCTAAGTTCACACAGTAAGCCATAGTCAAAATGAATGCAAGAGCAGAGGAGTAGGGGCAACCCATACCTTAATTTATAGTGGCTTTTATTCTCATAAGAGTGATTTAATTGATCAAACTGAAATCTCAATCAAATATCAATACAATTTATTTCCTCTAAACACCCTGTTTAGAATCACAGAATGGTTAGAGTTGGAAGGGACCTTAAAGATCATCCAGTTCCGCCCCCCCTCCCATGGGCAGGGACACCTCCCACCAGCCCAGGTTGCTCAAAGCCCCATCCAGCCTGGCCTTGAACACCTCCAGGGATGGGGCAGCCACAGCTTCCCTGGGCAGCCTGGGCCAGTGTCTCACCACCCTCACAGGAAAGAATCTCTTCCTACTATCTAATGTAAATCTACCCTGCAGATTTCAGTGCAATACAGGTTTGAGAAGAAAAATTCCACTGTGCAACCCACCCACACATTTTTTAAAGGGGAAAAGAAGAATTTAGATGTTACTACATTACAACCTATGGCTGGAGCTCAAACTAGGTCTTCAGCAGCGCTCCAGGCTGAGGCCTCTTCGCTGGCCTGGCTGAGGACCAGGCCGCAGCACGAGCAAGCATGGGGAAAATCTCCTCCCCCAGGGTTCACAGGCTGACGCTCAGAGCAATCCTAAACTCCTTTTTATCCCACTACTAGGAAAACACAGGTTTGTACGAGCCCCTGGCATGCTCCCGGCGCGAGGTGCCGCCGGGGCTGGTCAGCTGCTGGGGGAAAATCCCCGGCATCGTTACACAGTGCTGGAAATAACGCCTGCCTCGTGCCCCCGCCTACTGCCTGGCACAGGAGGTGAATCGGCCCCTCTGCCGAATTTTACTCTCATGCCGCATCGATCTCGGTCCTCGTTCATTTCATTAAATGAAAGTGTAAGAAATTAATGTCCGCAAAAAAACACCCCACCCAAATCTCAAACCTGTGCACGTTTGAAAAGGCAGAAAGTCACCACTGTGGAAACACTCCTACTTGCAGAAGCTTTTGAATAGGTCTGTCTGCATTTCATTGAGAAAGAATATTTCCAAATGCTAAAACTTAGTTGGGCTGGAGAACTCCCTTTCAGTAAAGTTCATTGCTCCTTATGCTACGCCCAGAGGCACACAGCGGCAGCCCTCAAAGAGCATGGCTCACTGCAAAGATCCCCCAAATGAAACTCGTCGTCCCTGGGCCAACAAACCCCTTAAGAGCAGGAGGGAGAGGCTGCACCACAGCATGTGCAGGGGGTGCTTGTGGACTTCATGTCAGCTATTCCCTTCCTTCAGCTTCCTCTTCCAAGGCATTTCTCCATCTTCACCAACCTCTGGCCCAAGGAGAAGCGGCAGGGAGGAGAACAGGCAGAGTGGAGGGGCAGGCCAGGCCGGTGGCAGAGCTACTCAGTGGTGAGCTTGAAGAGATACAGAGAGAGCTCAACAGGCAGCTTGCCAATGCAAGGAATTTCAATCTAATGATATTCTTAGGAAAAAATGTTACAAGAAAGAGCATTCCAACTGCAATACATTTGCTAAATAATGTATTCAGCTGTTCAAAGGGAAATTAAAAATAGCCACAGAACCAAAAAACCCCAGGAAATAATGTGCAAATCAAATCAAAATGCAACTGATCAGTGAACTAATGACATTGCGCACAACCGTACACTGACTGCCCTTACAAAATGCCCTAAGTTCCTTCTTTCTGTTTCAGCCCCCAACACTGCAAGCTGCTTGGACACGTACGGTGCCTTACTGCACGCACACTAACTCTCCCACCACAGACAATGCCAGCTGTAGGTGCAACCAGAATAAATGATATAGCAAAGAAACTTCACGTTCCCAGTGCCATGAAGTAAGGACTGGAACATTCAAACTCTCTTTGAAAGTTCCAAACTTAATGTGAGATTCAGACTCCCCGTTGTTATCTATGCAGCAGTTCTAGTTCTCCGCAGAACACTACAGAATGCTTTTACCATTTGTCAGTTTTTTGTAAGTTTGCCTAAACATCTAAAAATAGTTAATAACAAGCTCTGCAATTTGAGAAACATGCCTTGAGGGTGCCCGTAGAGAAGTGGCATGCACACTCTTGGCAAGCAAGTATCGCATTCATGCTAATACCACATTATGGGATTAAGCAAATTTAAATTAGGCTGCATTCTGTGTGCACACTGCCTTGTAAAGGCAACTTCAGTGCTTGCCTATAACGAGCCAAGATACACTCACCCACAATGTGTCAGAACCGATTGTTCCAGGAACAAGTTGTCTCTGCATAGCTCAGTTATTTTCAGGGCCTAGCTTGCCACGGGCTGTAATTCAGTATTTACTCATGATAAAAGCTATGAATCTGCTTTACAGGCAGTGTAATGGGGCATAGCAGACACCAGAAAAACTTCTAAGTGATGTGCTCATGTCTATCCCTGTAACATCCTCTTTAGTTAGAGCTCACCAGTGCTGTGGGGTTTCGGTGACAGACTTGCAGGTTACCCCACAGAAGCCTGTGGGGCTGAGAAGGAAGAAGGGGGCAGTAAGGAGCCGGGGACGGTAAGGAGCCGGGGACGTCTCAGGCTCCTGTATCCAGTATATGTCTTAGTAAAGCTATAGTAGGTCTGCAGGCTGATGTCATCTAAATAAACCAGTGGTCTCCTCCATTCAGGAGATGTAATTTAGTAAGTACTGTACTCACTAAGGCAGAACTTACAGTTTTGTGGAAGCAAATTTCCATATAGGAAGTGCTTCAAGACACACATACACACAGGGAAACAAAATGGGTCCAACACACTGTGAGCAGAAATCTAGTCCTCTCACACACTGCGGTGGCTGTAAGCTGCCAGCTACACTGCAGACTTTGGAGTGATGCACCCCGCCAGACACAGAGCCAAACCTGACACTTCCACACTCAAAACCATCTGCCAGTGCTCACCTGCGGAGCTTGGCGGGGATGACAAGTGCTGGTGTCATACTAAATGTAGGCAACCTTGTTTATCCAGCTTCCTACAGAAAGGAGGAAAATGTGTAGGAAACAACAAATACACATTCCCTACAAAGCTTTCAACAAAGCAGAACTACTTTATTTAAGGTTTCGCTGCTTAGGTTAATAGGCTATGTTGGCCTAGTTATCAGTACTGGAACATTAGCTGAAGTTTTGCCATTTAGCAGTGGAGGCTATCAAGTTCACAACAGAAAACACACCCTGATTCAGGCTGGGTTTCCACCCACGGACAGTTACACGATTTTGAAGTGGCCAGAAAGAATAATGCTTTTTACAGCAGTTACCTGGTGCCAGATTTCCAAATAACAATATGCAAACATTTTCCAGGAAATAATTATCATGCAACTACATTGGGTCTTCCCAACAGAAATACTAATGTGGTGTGATCTGTTTTATTTGAGTCTTTTTTGATACTTTGTCCTTATTAGGCTTGGGAACATCTCTTGACAATAACCAGAAAGGGTTGTGTTTATGTTTTACTTTGTCCCTTTCAGTTTTGTTAACTTCTTATAAACTTTCATTACTCTGGCTCAGAATTTTTTTCAAAAATCATTTTCCATTCTTCATTCCAGTGATGGAGGAATACTCCCCCCCTTTTTTTTTTTAACTTCCACCTCTCGTTTTCTCATGCAATAAAAATGTTTATTACTTCACTTTGTCTCAACAACTTAATATATGTTTAAAATATTTTTTTGCACTGGGGTTCAGATATTAAGTAAAAAAAGAAATAAAAATCAAGCTTTTATAATGAATCTGCAAGTACATTTTAACAAACACAAAGCCAAAAAGGAAAATATAATTCAAACAAACTCCTCATCTTTACCTGAATATACCACAGTTAGTTCTACTTACAGATCCAGCAAGTCCTATGTTAAATAGTCACGGGGAACTACTGCTGAGTAGATTCAGTGAAGATTTTTCCTCAGTGAACAGAAATATTTCTGAAAGGGCTCAATGTTCCATAATCTTGTCCGCATATTTAGTGTTTATGGCAATAAGAAACTTGCAAACATTGTCACATTTACTCCAGTTTTCCTGGTTTCTCCATTCCTCCCAAATCCCTTTGTCATTAAAAAACTATTAATGACACCTTATAGATTTACTGTCATCCAGTAAAAATAGCTGGAAAGGTGATTATTATTCCCCAATGAAATTAAAAGAAACCAACTAGAAAGAAGTAATTCATGAAAACACACACATTCAAGTCTCCCTTGACCATCTGGACATCTGGAAATCAGCAAAAGGTCTAAGTTTGATGCGCTTTTATGAAATTTCTTTCTATTCTGACTGCCTAAAAATTTGTCTTAACATAGTATGAATGTTCTACCTGGGTCCTGCTGTTAAAGGAGAGGAATGTAGGTATTTGGGAAGTTGTGGTGTTTAATAAAAGCTTCTGAACTGTCCACAATGAGCTCAGTCACTTCTGCCATTCTGAATTACTTCTACAAGAGTGAGAAATCCAAAGAGCTGCCACAACAACCTGCAAAGTTTTTTTTTTCTTTTTTTACAGTATGTAGAAACCGTGATAACTCCTACAATGAGGGATTTTGCACAGTAATAGTAGTATAACCACTCTATGACATAAACTTCAGGCATTTACCCCGTGAATGGCAGAGGATAATTGTCAGAATATGTTCTTTTCTGCTCTGGTTACAGCTTTTACAGGCACTGGGAAAATCCTACAAATATAATTATTGAGCCATAATTAAATAGAGCATCTATAAACATCTGTGCCTGCTTCAAATCACTGCATATTGCAAGGTGGTCAGTCTTTCCCAGTTGAGGGTATATCTATACCCTCCAATCATGATGGAAGTCTGGTCACAAGCTTTGGGAAGCCACAACACAACTCTCAGTTCCTTGCCTCTGCTGATTCTTTGCTAACAATGATTTTCTTCAATCGGTGCTCAAAACTGAGTTTTTCATTTAAAGTTTAAATCAATACATACACATTTGTCTACAAAAACTTGAAGATGTGGTCACTAGTAATTTAAATCTAAACTGTAGCCATCAATGTGCTGTTGGCCTCAGTTCAGCAAAGCACTTCATCGGGTGGTTTATGTGAGTACCTGTAAGTGCTGTTGGCATCAGTAGAACTGCCACAAGTTACATGTTCAACAGTGGCTGAAGGCCAGTACCCCTTTAAATGACAAGCCCAGGTAATGAAGTTTCTTCTAAAGACCTTAGTTTTTACTGTGTTGCATTTGGAACTCTATTCTGAATTTAAAGAAAAAAAAAAACTCCTAAAAACGCCTGTTTTCACATCAGCCTTTCATTTGTTAAGCAGTCAGAATCCAGAGACTACCATTTGTCAGTCACTGAAGACATTGGCCACTGGATGTCTCCACTGCCCTATGCAAACACAGATTAAAGTTCTCTGTCAGTAAAAACCAAGGTTTTTTACAAGGTATTTATCTGCATTTACAAGCCAGCACTTACAGTTTGCATACTGTGCACAGCAGCCACACAGACTTGCACTCTCTGGCCCTCAGGAGATGGCCCCAGGAGACGGCAGTTTCATATGGACTGCACTTCTGCGGAAGCTTTGAAGAACAGCTCCCATTATGTAAAATCCAAATTATTAAAATGTTGCTAGATAAGCAGAAGAAAACCAAACAGCAACTACTTAAGCTCAAACCTTTTTGCTTTCCTTTATATCCATCAACAACTAAAACTGTATCAGTAAAACCTTCATAAGATGATGGGTGAAGAACTGTCCAAAATGCCAAGCATGGGTGCTTCTAAAGGGTAGGGAAGTTTTCTCCTCCCCGTTTTACTGCTTTGCCAGTGTAACTAGCTAATTAATGTAAATCTGATTAAATCAACCATTTAGTAATTGTATGGTTTGGCATCCCCTAGAAACTGTTTGTTGAAGATGGGCTATTAGGATTTCATGGAAGATTCCTTCGCTTGCAGGGATATTACAAAGAATTTATTAAAAATAAAATGAAAATATTTAGGGAACGTATTATTAAGGCCCAAACTACAGAGGAAAAAAAAATAATGGCAACTAATCTAAACAATCTTGTTATTTTTTTTAAATTCTGGCATTCATCAGAGAAGAAAACCTGCTACATGCACTGCAATTTCTCATCTGGAAAGTACCATAAAGTGCTCTGTCCCATGAAGTGCTGACCACTTCCTGAGGGAGGCTGAGAGCTATCAGTCCCAATGCCTCTTAGCTTGGGATGTTCTCAAAGGAGCTCGATACTGCTTTAAAATGTGAAAGAACTGAGTAGTTCTATTTGACTCTATTAGAATCTTACCTGCACCTGAAATCTCAGCTTGCATCCAGATCTGTATTTTGAAATATGATTCTATTCCCATCAGGACACTTGTTTTTAGCCAAAAAAAAAATTTGCAACTGTAAACTTGTTGCAACAATTAGTAAATATACCTCCAAATTCTGCCTTTAGACCTTCCACACAGCGCTTGGCCATTTTTATTCAAATCTATTCTATTGAAGAAGGACTTCGTGTCACACTTCAGAATAATAAATGCCAAAGGTAGATGGGAAGAAAGGAAATTCAAGTTCAGGCTTGTGAAGCCCCCAGCAACATTCCAGACAAAAGCTTTCAGTCATCTCTTAAGGGAGTATATTTATGCTCACAAAGTTAAATGTCTTAGAAGTCTCTCTCCTATTAAAACATGAACTCTGTATTTGAACATTAAAAACTCCCGAAGTAATGCTTTTCATGAAAAAGACCAGGAGTATAATATCCTGATCTCTAGTATATAATAAAACTCCTAACAAGGATCCACAGAAAGTCTTGCCCCATGTTTGCGTAGCAGCGGAGTTTTCCTGTAAACTAATGGCAGGCTTTTCCATATATAAGGAGTCACTCCTCACTGCAGCACATCCTCACCTCTCTTTTCTATGGGGATAAAAAATGAACCAGCAGTGGAAGGAGGGAATGCTGGATGCTGCTGCTGCTCCTTCCCATCAAGCTCCTGGACAAAACGAGCCAGCTCTCACTGGCTTGTATTGTTGCATGATTGCCAACAAATCTTTATTTTCTTTCTTAAACAGAACTTGCTCTGAAAAGTCCAGCTTGCATTACAGTCAAAATGGTTTCTGAAGTCATGCCTCTCTGAGTAATTTAGCTTGGGGCGTGGGGAAGGAAGAAATCTAACACTTAATCTTTGAAAATAAAAATTTTTACATCATTACTTACAAGAAATGATGACACTAATTAAAATTTCAGTATATAGGAATCAACTTTCATTTTACTTTGATTACACAACTCAGAGGCAATAAAAATCTTTTCAGTCATTTCAATCCACTTTTTTTTTTTAGTTTCTTTAAACAGACTGAATTTACCCAAATTTCCCAGAAGAATCATTCTGGATCAAAACCCATAATAATCCTTATCTTTCTGCACCTCTTTACCCCTGCTTTCTCCGGAGGAGGCAGTGACTCTGAAACACATCTTTTCTTCCACAAATCCAGTTTCTGGACTGATTCACATGCTGCAAACCATTTCATATCTCTCTGATTAACAACCTCGTCATTTACAGTTTTCAGTGCTGACATGAACATGGCAGCTTAGATGAATACAGACTTCAAATCCACTACCTGCGGTTGGACAAACTAAATGAAGTTACAGTTAATTCAAGGCCAGGTTGGATGGGGCTTTGAGCAATCTGGTCTAGTGGGAGGTGTCACATTGCTGGGGAGCCAGGGATACCACGTAGTCCTGAACCAGACACGCTGGTCTTGTCACTAAATGTATCGCTACTATACAAATCACCTGAGTGTAAATTAATGCAAATATAAGTATGTATAATGCACTAATTTTTACTTACATTCTGCTGAGCTGTTTTCCTGTTCCTGTACACTAGAATAAGCAACGCAGGGAAGCACTCACCCCTGACACAAGCACACAAGGGTCTTGCCATGGAAAGGTCTGACATTGCCCTTCCCCAGCTCTGGAGAGGAGCTGTCCCTTCTGCTACACAGGAGGGCTTTGCAACCGAAAGAAAGCATCTACTTTTATACTCTTTATACACAGGCTCCTGAGCACACGCATGTAGCGATGAGTAAAGCAAGAGAGGAGACTAAATCCGTTTTTTTGAGGGTTTGTAACTGAGGATTCTTTGCTCTGGAACAACATCAAGAAATTACTGCCACTACAGAAAGAACAAAACCAGAAACAAGCAGCAGCTAAAAGTCAGCCCCATACCGACTGTCACTGTCCCTTAGGAAATGCATGCCAATATGTTCTGACTGAGCCTTATACACTTACAGATTAACTTAAGTAAAAAACTATTACGGGGTGATGAGTGTTTCTGAAAGACTAGACGAGACTTGTAGTTATTTAAATATTAATATAGATATTATAGGTTCTAAAATGTCCTAAGCGTATTTCTTTGGCCTCCTGCCACAATCCTTTAATAGGCAAATAAATTCTTCAGGATTAGTTAAAACACTCTGTGCTTTTATTTACATACTCAAAGATATTTATTTCCTACATTCTCATAAACATTAGTTAAAAAAATGAATGTTCATTAGAACAATGTTTTCACTAGGATGCCATTGACCTAGTGCTCAGCCAGTTAACTTGAAAGCTCCTTTCCCTCCGGTAGCAGATAAAGTCCCAAACATTCAGTGTTTAGAGATTCAGTTTCACATTTCATTTATTTTTAAGACTATTCTTATATAAAGGCTATAACGACCGTTGCCGAGACTCGAGATTTCTTAGTAACTTTGCTTCTGATTTTTCTTTTTTTTTGTTTTCAATTTAGGTTTTCAAAGTTTTCACACTTTGACTGCTAGATGTTAAGATCCCTGCAAAAACCTGAAAGGTACCGACTCAGTGAGCTCGGATCCGGGAAAATCTAACTGGAAGGCACTGGGAAGCCAGTTACTGCTCCCTGATGCTGGGAGCTGGTCTCCACGAGCTCTGATCCTAGCACTACTCGCCTCTGTGCTCTTCACAACTGGACTTCAAAACAACAAAGATTAAGTTCTTTCCTCACCTCCTGAGGTAGGTTTTGCCATTCAAGAGGCCGTGTCGCCTGCAGACAAACGTGGGGTGCCTGGGGCGGCCGGGCTCAACGGACTGACCCCTGGGCGCTCGGGGAAATCGCCGAAGCAATCTCAGAGCTGCCGTGACCTTTGAGAATTACGGAGGGTGTGTCAGATGACGGAAAACTAGAAACAGCTTCCGAGCTGCGAAGCGCAGAACAAGCTGAGAAATGCTGAACAAGTCAACTCAGTTTCATTTCCTGGAAAAATTCCACAAGAATTCAAACGCACTATTCATAAACACCCATAAAATAATCAGGAGTGGCAGCAGTAGCAACCAGTATGGATTTGTCAAGATAAAAATCTTGTCAAACCCATTTAATTTCCTTCTCCAAACAGGCTCTGCGTGCGGGAGAAGCGGTGGCTGTGATTTAGTTTGGCTTTTCTAGGGTGTTTGACACTTCTTTGAGCAAGGAAAAGGCCATCTAGAAAAAATTGCTATAAGGGATGTGCAAAATTGGTTTGAAAACTGTATTTAGTAGTTCACTGGCTGGGTTGTGGTATGTATTGAGTAATCTGAGAATCTGTAAGGTCTTTCCCAAGCACGGCTCCAGTGTACGTTTTCATGCACGAAAAGATGATGGGATAGATAGATAGATGATATTCACAGATAACACCAAGCTGGGAAAGGCAGCGAGAACATTGGAAGGAAGGACTAGAGTTCAAAAAAGATGTTGACAGCCTGGGGAAGGGTCTCAAAAGACTGGATGGAATGTAATAGGGATTGGTGCGATATCCTACATTTATGACAGAATAACCACCTGCACAAACACAGGCTGAGTAACTAAGGGGGAAGCAGTAATTACACAAGGAATCTGGAGCGGTGACAGTGGATCTTACCTAACACGAGACGTCAAAGGGGTGAACTTACAAAAAGTAAGCCAGTATTGTATGAGCAGATATAAAACAGAAGGCAGTCTGCAAACCACATCAGTAACTCTGTGTTCAGCCAGAGCATGTCATCTACTCCTGGACACAGGTCCATGTGAAGCCCGTCCCGAGGACAGCGTGAGTGACCAGCGCTCTAGAAACCACGACCAAAGAGGGAAGACTCAAATCATGGAGCTGTTTTGAAAAACCAGAGGGGACGACATTCTGTAAATAGAGATGAAGTACAGAAGGGAATAAAAGTGTTCCCATGTGCACTGTGAACTGGACAGAGGGTAACGGGCCAAAGTTGTAGCATGCAAGATTTATATTATGCTTCACAGATAAATTCCCGCTGGAAGGAATAATTAAGCACCATTTACTTATGGAGACTGCAGAATCTCCACCACTCAAGACTGGCACTGAGGCAAACTGCATGAAGTCTTTTAAAGGGTTCCATTTCCTAACCTGCGATCTCGCAGAGCACACCAGCCTTCCATGTTTATTGACTGACTTCTTCCATAGTGCCTAGTTACAACAGGTACAGCAGTAGCTTTCATTCAAAATATTTTTGCCATCACACAGTAAACTTTGAGATGCTGTTGTGTACCACCAAGGAAATTGTTACCCTTCATACAAACAGTGAATGGCAGTTTCTGCATGAATAAACCTCACCCTGTGACTTCTCCCCAAAGAAATGTAACTATTCAAGTGCAGATCTAGATATGCGTATGTTCAGAATTCAAAACGAAAAAGAAGGAAGATTTTCTTGCACCTGGCTGGGCTCCATCCCAGAGAATTGCACCAAGGAGTATTAGCCCTTAACTGTACAAATATTTCTGATAGGTCAGCTTTTGTCTCTGGAAAGCTGTAAATTGTGAAATTTCACAGCCTTGCAAATCCTACCTCTAGTTCTGGCCTGCAGAAAGCATAATTAAAATACATAGTTTTCTGTCACCAAAATTGTATATGAAAAGCATCTTCAGCTTGACCAGTGTACAGCTGCGAGTGTAACAGAGTAGGAGCAATGTAAGTACTAACACTTAAAAATCTTTCTGGAAATATTATCACCATTATGCCAAAACCAACCCATAGAGTAACTGCTGAATCAAATGCCTAGATAACATCAAAACCATGTATTTGGGTTTCAGGCTGTTGATTTAAAGGTTGCTGTTCATAATTTTCTTAGTAAACACCTTGGGTTCTATCAACCTTAGATTCACCCCTTGAGCCATCTCAGTATAAATGTCCTAATATGATGCTGGAGGTCAAACCATGAATCTCTAATAATTAAAATATCAGGATTATCACATGGTAGTTAAGTACATACTTCAAAAATAGAAAATCCTTCTCTTGAATGATAACACAATTGTTGCCATCATAAGGGAGCAAATACAGAGCATGTCCGTTTAAAGCGTCACTTTCTAATTTCCATACTGCGGTAGCCAACAGTCACCTACACGTGGAAGAATCAGAACCATTTCAAAGACGTGAAACAGTAAAATTTTTAAGGTGTTAAAGCCACAATTTATAATCACCTTAGAATGAATGTGTGAGGCAAATTAGTCTGTTGCTTTGTGTCCATGCAGCCAGGCAGACACAAAACAATACAGAATTTTAGTGGAGACGTGGGACATTGCAAAAATGTTTCCAAACCCTCAAGAAAGCTAAGTTAATAAACCGTGTCCAGCCTAGTTACATTCATTCTTCCCAAAGCAATTAGGGGGGAGAGGGAATGAATGCTGAAATGTGCAAGTCATTTTTAAACATCTCTATCAATTAATGCTTGTTAACATAGCATAGAAAGAAGGACACAGATTAACACAGCTCCCTTAAAATTTGCTAAAGCTCTTCTGCCCACCCCTACCTCAAGTTGGAGTCAATGCGACACAGTAATGCAGCAATCCTTTCAAGCTTGGCAGTAAGACTGCAGCCAAATATGTAAGCGATTCACAAACATTATCCAAAAACAGAGGGCAAGCACAGCTTGTGATTTAGGGTTCACCTGGAACAGACCTCACGGAGGAAGAACCTGTTTGTGCCAAAATAGCAGAGGTTATCTTTACTAACTGTAAAGAATCTGAGGGGGAAAGAAGGGGAAGCTTCAGCAAAACACTATTGTGAAAAATAATGAATCACACTCCCAGACTTGAAATATAAATTACCTCTGTTTTAGCCAAAAAGCAGCTATACAAAAGCTGATGTTAACCATTATCCATTTTCCATTGAAAACGTTCTGTACTGGCTCAGACACTTTAAAACAATATATACATACAAGCTTTCAGCAGCTCACCCTCCCCCTTTTGGAATTACTGCCTGCTCTTTCTGGTGAAAATAAGCTGGTTAAGTCCTTCAAGCAGCCTGCTCAATGTGATGCCCAACCCACTGTGAGTAATCAAGGATTTGGGGAAAAAAATCCACTGCTGCTCTTAACGAGAAACACAAGAGGGTTTTGCACTGTTATTCAATACTCAGACTAATAAAAGCAATTAAATATCCCTCCTCACTCAATACTCTCTTTTATTTGGCGTTCTCCTAAATTCTAAAATACTCTGCAGTGAAGCAGGAGTGTAGCCATGAGCTGGCACTGCCAGGGGACAGCAGAGTCGCATCTAGTGTGACGACTGTGTCTTTAAAGGAAAACAGAGGGAAAACAGAGCAGCTCTCAAGTTGCATTAGCTGCTATTCTTCTGGAATTAATAATTGCTGGACAAGAGACGTTGCCAAGCAAATGACCTATTCAGATAGATTCTGAGAAAGAGATTACTGATGAAATAAATATTTTCAATTTTGTGGCTCTCTAGAAGACCAGTGAGCTTCTGTTACAATATACCCCGGGATACTGACCCTACCAAGTATTTGTGCTAGATAAACCTTACATATGCTAACACTTCAGCTACTCCAAAGCTTATTGCCTGTATAGTGATCAGCTTATACACAAATGTAGAACAAAATCACATATTAAATTAATAGCATACTCTTGAGAACTCCAGTGAAGACACAAGAGAATGCAAAACATATGGAGGTGTTTTCCTTGACTTTGGACTATACCGAATAGGAAGACGTATTAGTTACAACTGGGAATTACTGTAGACAGATATCTGCCACAGACATACTGCCTGATATTCAACATTTGAACATTTACAGTGCACGCGAGGACCTGATCCAGAAATTTGCACTGCCCTGGGATGCACAGATGCATCAGGAAAACTGTTTCAGTTCCTTCATTATGAAAGACAGCCCTTACCCTGATTAGAACATCTTCCAAGCTTTAAATTATGCCACTAATTAAATGATGTAGAGTAGCACGGCTTATCTGGGATGGAGAAACCATAATACATAGCCCTGGTGCTCTAGCAGCTATGCCTTATACCAGACCAGTTCTCTCAGTGAGTTTTAGCTAGATTTCAGTTCCCGCACGCTATTTGTACAGCACGAGACTCACACCTAGGCTGCACCTCCATTTCCAAAAAATCAATAGACTTTATATTAACAACCTAATTCACAGCAATTGAGACCAATCATGTCGATTTCGAAAGACATGAGAATGCAGAGGGAAGGACCTATAGACAGACTTATCTGTACACACTTCAGAAAAAAATAGAACTGGTAAAAGATCAGATGCAAATGTGGAGACATTTAACTGCATTTTACAATATATACAGTCATTTAAGTTGCTTTATCTTCTAAATATATTCCATCTCTCTTGAATCTCCAGCCTGTGTGTTTGGTCAGGTTCTTTTATTGATGCTAGATGTCCATCTCCATTTGCAGACATCTCCGTTAAGTACAAGGCCATGGTTCCACTCTGCAATGGCAGCAAATATAACAGAATCACAGAAAGTTCCCACAGTCTCTTTAACATTGGCTGCAAGTCCTTCAAAAGACAATAAGGATGGCTCATGGGAATGTGAATGAAACGTATTTCAACTGAGCTAAGCATGTTAGAAGGTAATTAGAGTCAGAAAATAATTCTTGATCTAATATCTTATTTCCACTGAAAGTCAATCACTTCCATTTTGGTGGCGATTGTGGACAGAGTGGTGATGATACTGACGTGTGGTTTGGCACAATGTAGCAGTACCAGAAATAGGAAGAAGGATGCCTGCTGGTATTATATATGATTCAATATGCTTAGTTTAGAATCAACTAGCTAACAGCAAAGAGGAGCAATTAACAAGATTTTTCTCTTGTATTTACACTGAAAGCAGTTGCGATGGTTTCAGAGGAATTTCCAAAATGCTTACCAGATTGGTAAGATAGAACTCTTTCTCGTCAGTGTTTCCACCAAAAATTCATTTATAGTTGTAAGAGTTAAATTAATCATGACATTTAGTTTCTCCTTTAATGGCATCAAGAAAGATGGATAAGAATAGAATAAATAGCATTTTAGGCAGGATGCTTCATATTCGATCCTCTCATAGCTAAGACTTGCTTTATTGAATTGGACAAAATAGAAACCAGCCATGTTCTATTACAAACCACAAAATCAGGATAAAACTTCCCTTCTCACAAAAGTGCTCCTGTAATTGCTGAGGTGTTCACATCGTACTGTGATGAGAGCCAAACAAGAGCCCTAACATCAGGCAGCATCATATCGGACAAGATATGACCATGATCAAAGCAGATTTCTGTTCAGAATGAAACAGCATTCAGACTGAGAAAGCATGACAAAATTGGCACCTGGGTCTTCAAAACAGGTGGAACTTTTAAAAGCAAGAATTCCCGAGGAGGAGCACTGCACATAAATCTTCATCTTCACGCAGCAGACACAGCATCAATTCTATCTGCAGCTGTTTTAGGCAGGAAAAACTAACCCCATAGTTTGGCTGTTATTGCAAGTATAATCTGACCTCATTTTAAACTGGATTTTATCCAGTGTTCCTGTGATACCCCAAGGAGACTTGATCCACTGATGACTTCTAAACTGATTTTCGTAGAACAGATCCAACATTTTTCAAATATCTTCTTTAATTTCCCAGTGACTAATGTGCACTGTTTCCATCAAGATTATGTTTTATTCTAGTAAAGAAAAACGAACCTTTTCATTTAGTAAGTTCACCTTCTTCCTGCATATGCTGCATCTTCTCTCTGTTCCCAGCTCCCACCCCAAATGACAACAGAACTTGAGTCACAGAAGTGTCGACCCAGCTAAGCCATAAGAATTTTCCATCTCGCCAAATGCAGATAGATGCAGCAAAAGCTGCTGTCCCCAGACAATACTATATTTGACATTTTTAAGTTAAACTTTCCAACTTAGCTATTATCACTTGGAAAAAGTTTAATTCTTTTTTTTTTAAAAACAAGGACACTGCAAACACGCTAGAGAAAGGACTGAAAATATTTTTCCAGATAACTATCACTGATTTTAACAGGAGCTACTCAACCTCCCTTGTGTTGGCTAATCCCTTCAGCAAACTTACATACATGAAACACGAACACAAACACGCTGGTTTTGACTTACTCAGATTCATACACACTTAGAAGTATTTAAACACCGCTCTGCTGAACCAGTAAACTAGTGAACCTGTAGAATACCTGAAAGAACTTGGTATTTCTTCATGGTTCATTTTGCTCACGTTCCCTGTGTTCCTACTGTGGAAGAAGAACCCAGTCCCAACAAATATCCCCCCTGCACCGCCAGAAAGCCCATGCATTGTTAAGACGCTTATCTAGCCACCACCCTCAATAAGGAAGCCCCTTGGTTATGCTTCAAAGACCTGATGGAAACCCTCTTGCTTCCTACACAGATTCGACACGAAGGAGAAGGCAGCTAGGCACAGCCATCTCATTCTCGGTACAGCAGGAAAGAAGACAAACCACGGGTCGCTCGCCCCACCCCATTCCCCAAGGTGAGTAGCAGTAGCCAAAGGAACTCTGTAATTCAAGTTTCTGCCAGTCAGGACACTAAATTATTGAAAACCCTCCAAATTTCAGTGCAGCAACAATCTCTTAAGATTGTTTGAACACAAACCAGAGATTGAATGTTCTGCAATAAAATTTCTGTCAGTGACGCTAACAAAAATATTAGATTTCAGCAATATGCTGACTTTTTAAAAATGGACATCTGTTTATATTTAGGTTCTTCACGTGACTACACTCAACAACAACGAAAGGACGTAAGCATTCCTTTCCCCAAATCCCTCCAAAACTGGTGGGTGACGATCAAACTGATTAAAGCGAGAAACTAGCAGTGAAGGAACTCAAATCACGCCGTCCTTGTTCGGGGGAAACACCTCCTACTGAAATTAATGGGCAGAACCTGAAGGTCAAGTAATTGCAATCATTTGACATGAGTAAGGACTGCTGGATTTGGCACGGGATCTGTAAGGGATCCTAGTCTGTCCCTCAGTGCCTCTCCATCCTTGTCTTCTGAGACTTTCCTGGTCCCGGGGCTTCGCCAACTACTCTATGTCGTATCACAGTTTTGAAGCATGTAAAAGCAGCACCTCGCTAGAGTTGAGAAAGTCTGGTTTCACATGTGAATCACAGAAAATTTAAACCACAGGGATGAAAGTGCTGAAGTACCTATCTGCTGCGTTTTGCTCTACTCAGCCCAGCAAGAGGGACCAGATCACTGAAGTGGCTGCCATCCAGAGCTCCATCCCCAGCACTGCCACACCACTGGTGCTGGCACTACAGCAAAACCTGTGAACCAGAGCAGCTGTGCGACACTCAAATACCACCTGCCTTCTCTAGGGAATTTCTGGTTTACTATTTGAAATTCAGCCTGGCCCGCTTTCAGGGAGCCCCACATCAAAGACAGCAATAGTTTTCTAGTAGGATTTATGCACTCCAGCCACAATTACCAGCACTCCTGTTGCCGAGTTTTGGGGGAGTTCCTTGCCAACCATCTGAACGGTCATAGCTGGCAAAGGAAACTAGAAAGCCTCAACCTTGGGATGCTGGGTTGTCACTGCTGTAACCCGTTTCAGCGGGTGACTGAGTATTTTTGTTCTAATGGGAAATTTTAAAGAAGCATTTGATGTCATTAGGAACGGAGACGGCCAGTTTCCCAGCACAGTTTCAGGTCACATACAAGACTCTGTTGCAAAGAGTGCTTGAACTAGGAAATGGGGAAGAGATGTGGACGGACACGGAGCATTAGGTCTGCCTGGGAACAAACAAAAAGTGTAAACATTGCCTGTCATTCCCATTAAGAAATTGGTACGGACTTATTTATAGCTACTGATCTCTTATTTCTCACACTTATTTTTGTGGCGATAAACAAGGACAGTAAATTTTCATAATAATCTAAATATATTATACATTAACATTGTATGTTTTCACAATTATCAACAAAACAATTCTTGACAACGAACTCAAGTAATGGAGACAGTTTAGTCTGCATTATTCAAATAAAGTACTTCTGGAAAGAACTAAGATTTTCATGCACTTGAAATTTTCAGAAATGGAAAAAAATCACAGAGAGATCAGATTTTTTTTTGTTGTGTTACACAAGTATAAATCTGAACTATTTACACTGAAGATCTGAAGTGTTCGAGCAAAGGTTAAGAAGCTGGTTCCACAGTTTCAAAGCAAGAGATGTGGGTAAATTAGATCACAGCTCATAATCAACCTTACCCATTAAATACATGGAAGAGGATAAAAAGGAACTGATGATGATGCAAAACTGTAGATGCTTTTACTATAATTTTGTATTTATTGCTTTCCTAGATTACCATTTGAACAAGCTATATGTAAACAAACTCCACAGAAATCTCTTCATTCAATATCCCTCTTTAAAGCCATATTTTCTTAGAGAAGCAAAAAGGCAAAGGCAACTTGTTTCCTTGGTTATAAATGTGCTAGGAATATAAATTTCCATTAAACTAGGTAACGTCCGTTAATATCACTGTTTCAAAAAAGCTAGATTCCATTGTACTGCCACTTAGGTAATATCATCAACACTTCCATAATCCTATTTTCACAGATTATGTTAATGATCTGCCACATTCAGCTGCTGGCTGGCAGAGACTGTACAAAGTTACACATTCACGCCCACACAAATGAGCAACCAGCTCTCCCAGCCCGTCTTCTGCACAGGACCACAGCCTCAGACAATTCACCTCTCCAGAGGATGTACAAACCTGAGCATCATAAAAAATAATCTTCCATCGTAATTTGAAAAAAGGCAGAACGGCAAAATTCCCATTGACTACCATGAAGGCAGGACTTAACCTACGGAGTTTTTAAACATAACGTGTCTTTTAGATATGTGCCATTGAAGAAATTACATTTTAATTGTAGGACCAACAGCAGCCACACCAAGCAGTTTATTTTTGTATGGTAGGATTCACAAACTTTTTGTGATATGTAACAGCTTTCACAATAATACACTAATAATAGTAGAGCCTCCTGTATTGTAAGCATAAACAGTGGATTTCACAGGCAAGCCACCTGCAAAATCTCTACATATATTTTATTTTAAATGGTGCATTGGGCACTACATGGGCAGAAGCAGCAGACACAATCAGCAACATAGACTTTTGTGGGATCTAGCATCTGTTCAATTTACAGGCTCAATGTTTAAACTAGGTTAGGCAAGAAGGATAGATTTATCTCGGAGATTATTTTGAAATAGTCTCATGTTAGTTAAGCCTTGGATTTTGCACCTCGTGCTGCTCCCAAGGATGTTGTTACACAATTCTCATTAGTGATGGAGTCAGCCTCAGAGGTTTCCATCATATCGCCCCCTTCTCCCCTGCCACTTGTCACTTGTGGGAATAAGGACCAGGAGATGGGATAATCTTAGTTTGGTTGCACCACCAAAGCCAGCGAACTGTGTGGTCCCACTTCATCAAAGAAGAAAGGGTAAAAAACCCTTGCTACAGACGGAAGACTGGGAATTTTCCTGGCTGTTTAATGTGGAGTAAAATGGTCCTTCGAAAATGCAAATGAAGCAATTACCTGAGGAAAACATCTTTCTCTGAAATGCCAACTGAGACTTTTTGAAGGCAAATCAGAAGAGGGCACTGCACTTTTCAAATGTCAACTACCAATAAGTAGGATCAGATTATGCCATTTTTATGCAAGTCATGACTCCTATTATCGCATTTACTAAAGTTCAGAAAGTCTGCAGATCAAAAAAATACTTCCAGTCAGTCAGCAAGCCTGTCGATATTTTTTGAGACATTTGATGGTACGGGTTAGTCACAGTTTGGGAGTTCTGGGTTTTTTGCAGGCCGGTAGACCTCACATCTGGTTACTGGAAGCAGTCAACATAAAATCATAAAGTAAACAGCACTCCAATTTATTTGCTGCTTCATTTTTAGACTTTGATTCTGCAATCGTAGTTATACATGCTTACTTCTACAACATTAAGAGTCCCTCATTTATTTGGAATATTTACCTGACTAAAGTGAAGTACAAAGGAGGGTAGTAAGAAACATTTACTTTCAGTGGCTCTTGGATTTGTTGTTGGGATGCTGGAGGCTCATCTTTCTTCTCTTTTCTCTTTGATAGATTACTGTAGAAATTGCAGTTAAGTGATAGCACAGTGTTTGAGCTTGCTTTTTGCCTATTTCCTCTTACTGAAGCTCACGGAGATGAAGCTGATAGTCCAAGGTCACACAGGGAGCAAATGGCCCCATAAGGATTACAGCTCCGACTCCACTCCCTCGCGTTCCTGTGGTTCTTTATGCTGAATCACACAGCAAAGTTAAATCTTCCTCTCTGAAAGCTTGCTCAATTTCTCCCCCATTCTTCTGTTTTACATCACTTCATTGCTCCTCTAGAGCTTGAAAACAATATGTGACTCAGTGACCTTTTTTTCTTCTATTGTATTTCCCCAGAATAAGAACCAGTGCATAATTAAACCACATCTTTGAGTATTTATTTAGTTTCTTTTCTTTAAGAGCTGCCCCTTTGCAAGTCTGAGAATAAACTGCTTTTCTCTATCAGTCAATTCCTTTGGAAAAACACTGGGATTTTTTCTTGCATTGAATTTATTTGGTTTCTGTATTTGTGGACTAGTTTGATTTGGACTCGATGATCTCAAGGGTCTTTTCCAACCTAAACAATTCTATGATTCTGTGATGGTTGAAAGCTCGGCTGGGATTAGCAACCAACTTCTGCACCAGAAAGAACAGGGGCTCTAACCCGTGCTTGAAAATTACCTCTTTTATACAGCCCTTAGCAGAATACCTATATTAAAAGCCTCCATAAGCGCTTACTGACAAGACAGGCATTCCACAAAATGGTTACTGCTTGCAGCCTACATTCTTAGGTTGTGAGCCCGTCATCACTTCTGTGTAGGTCATTTGTGTCACAGAAGTTTTTACTACTTTATTTGAACTGATTCCTTCGAAGAAAATACATGGATGCAGATGGAAACATGTGGCACCTCAACAATAACTAAAGGTAGCAGAGCGCAAACCTCACAGACGGACAACTACTTATCAGAAAGATACTACAGTCTTAGAATTAAATGAATCCCGATCTGGCCTTCACAGCAGAAACGTGCATGGGTAATCTAGCAATTCAGAAAGCATTTCCAGCCCACTGGAAACATTTCCAAATTCAGAACAAGTGAGGCAACTCTTGGAAGAAGCAGCACTGAGCGATTCACATCTTTCTATGAGGTAAACCAGTCATTTCAACTTGTGATTTATTAGAAGTATTACAGGCAAGCTATTAAAATCTCCACTCCCTGGATCTAAAACAAGATCACGTTCATCAGAGATTCCACATGCTCCGTAACTTAAATTTGTATAACCGTCTAGATAACATCAGAATTCCTGGTAATTGTAAGCATACTAACATAAAGCGAAGGGTTAAAAAGATACAACAGGGCAGCATGACACATACAGTATTACCTCCTCCTTTTTCTTCCTCACGGGAAACAAAAAATATTACTCTCTCCATCCTTCGAGATACTGATAGCCTGCATTTCTCTTACATTCAAAAGAAGAGAGAAGACTTTCCCTGTCTCGATAACCAGAGACAAAGGGATGGTGAGGTGAACCAATACGCCACCCTCTATTTTCACTAGACAGCCTCCTAAAGTCAAGCCAACTTTTTAGCAAAACACAAACGTATATATCGGAGATACATCAGCTTTCTGCATACAAGGTGTCTTTGAAAGCAATGATCAGCTCTCTCTGCTCCCGTGCCCACCCCGTGCTTGACTCTCGAGGCATTTTTTCTTTTTTCTTCAAGGCCTACCAGAACCTGACCTACCAGCCCCAAACATCCAATTGCCAGGTCCAGGAACACATTTAATTCCTTCTTTCATGAATTTCAGCGTATGATATATGAAAGCAGAGGACTATTCCATACAAATGTCCTCATTCCACAAGCCCATATCTAAGGGCAGTAGCATGTGCTGCCCTTCTAAAAAAAAAAAAAAAAAAAAGGCAGAGGGATCAATTACCAAGACACGACTGGGAAGAAGCCAAATTATTCCCACCTGAGGAAGAGTGAAGCTACAGGGAGCCTTCTTGATTCCTTTGGTACGCCACAGAGCCCGTCTTATCTCCAAGTCATAAATTACGCTCTGCAGAAGAGGGGCTGCTTCAGCCCCTGGGTGTGGTGTCAGCTCCTCCAGGGTTAGGGGAGAAGGGCCAACAGTCCCACTGGCCTCAGAAACCAGAAGTGCTAAATACTTTGCTTAAAAAACACTAATAATGAAATACACAAACATTCTGAAACAAAAACTCCAGGTACTACTTGCTGACCTAACACAATTTGTTCCAAATGCCTGAGACAGTTACCAATGCTCTTTGCAAAATAATTCATTTCAAATAGAGAAAAAGGGAAAAAAAAAGAAAAAAAAAGTTATCTAATTTGATCACTTCTAATGACAAGTTCACTAAACCTTCACATATATGTAAATACTTAAATTATGTGGCACATCACTGCTTTCATTAAAAGCCTTCTAATACATAAATTACATAAATACATAAATAGGTGATACCAAACACATGTCAGATGCACAAGCTGAATAGGAGATTTTCATCCCTAATACTAGCAGGAAAACATAAACTCCCCTCTATAAACTGCTAATAAAATAATCAACTCAACGTGGTAATAAGCAATCCAGTAACAAGATCAGAATTTTCCATAAAATGCCCTATTCACTTTAAAAAGTTTTAATGCCCTAAAAATGGGGATGCTAAACACAATCTCAAGAGTCTTCCTTTTTCTGGAGCATGATTTTCTTGCAAAGGACATCTGTGCCACCTCACGCAGTACTGCTAGAAGAATTAGAGCTATCATACCTCAATAACCACCACGGGAAGGACGCCATCACGCTGAAACTGCTACACTACTTTCTGGGCACAAACGGCACGCTGGAAAGCGCCCAGCTTCCATGGGTGCCAAAGCACTCACCGAGTTCACGTGAGCCTATTCAGGCAAAATAATCAAGATATTTCATGTGAACAATGTCACCCTCTCTGCTGTGGTGAAGCAGAATGAACTCAAACTCTTTGTATGTCTGCAACTTGTGCATCACCTATGTTTGGTGTTTTAAGATACAGTGAGATTGCCACAATTCTGGAGAGCATATAATCACATGCGTAGATCATTTTGTACTCATTACTACTAAATACATATTTAAAATTAAATACCTGCTTTAATAGTTTTCTGAGTTGGGAAGAGGGTTTATTCAAGGGCATTTGTAACAACCAATTTCATTCTAGCCAAGGGCAAATGATGCTGTCTAAGTGCGAAACACTCTTCCAAATACTGTTGTAACAGATAAGCTAAGAAGTCCACAGAGAAAGAATAATGAAAATTGTTATTGTGTTATTATCTATTATGTGAATTTAGCTTTGTCGTCTTTGGTGCCTTCTCTTGATGAGTTTTAGTTCTAACAGCATGACAACAGGCACAACCCTGCTCTGAAGTGTTTTGTAGGCATACTTTGAATTTTTACTTTTAAGGGCCTGATCCTGATGCTATTGCATTCATTATGATTTTTATACTCAGCTTTAACAGAAGCAGTTGGATCCTAAGTGAGTTTATATGGGAAAGAGAAGAACCTGTTTTATTATCAGAAAAAAAATCTGACTTTGGGCAAATAGTTGTACAGGGACTAAAAGGAGAGGTCATCACCTGTTCCAGCTGACTGAAAAAGTAACTGGAAGTTTTTATGTTTCCTTTGTTTTCTAGCAAATAGTTCATAAATTTTTTCAAGTTTTTTGGGGAGACATTTTGCTTTCAAAAGTTTTTTTACCTGTGTGATTTGTTTGGGACGGTCTTTGCCCTGCAGAGCTTGTCTAGGTTTGCACCAGCAGAAAGCTGAGGAATGGTGTGCTGATGAACTAAGCAACACTCTAACTCAGTCCTCACCTGCCAGGGGCTCGTAATTGAAACCTCCCTGGTTAAAGATACACCACAGTGAGGTTAGATTCTAACCCAATTAGTTTGTTATTACTGAAAGACCTCACCCCACGCGTGTGTCTGATAACCGGCTGCTCCCCTAGTAACCTTTTTGATATCAGAAAGTTTTAGGAGTAGCTTTTTACAAAGAGGAATGAAAGCTTTGCTACTGGATTGAAGGCTGCACGAAACCAACTCGGTTTCAGGTTTGGGGAGAAATATGAATCTTATTTTACGCTAATGAAATGGACTGGCACACGGGACCACAACTAAAACCTGCAGCTGTCCCAGTGAGCAATCCAAGCACACCTTCTGGCTTTTCGTTTTGAACGTCCAGGTCCATTCCATCCAAAAAATATTGCAGGTGCTAAAAAAACACACAAATCAGAAGTAAAACTAAGGGAAAATTTTCCTGATGCCCCTGAGACCGGAAACACCAACTTTCCTATAAACTGTCTCAGGGAACCGCATAATTACATCAGTTGACGTATGTAAGTTCTCTCTTTAAAACATACTCAGGCTTTGAACGTGCAGTTAGGAACCCAGCTGGACCTCTAAATGGCCAGGTAATGAATCTAAAATATATATTTGCCCAATGGAGTTATTAAGGTGTTTAGTGGTAATACAAATTTGCTACTCAGGCATGCACTACTAATAAAGACTCTTATGAAAATGTCTTTAACAAGCAATTGTTGTTAGAGTGCAGGAGCTACTTTTCAAGCACTCTGCTACATCAGCTTTATTTGCAAAGTACCAGCCTTAAGAGATCACCCACTTCTCTTGTTTATAATAAGCTATGGCTTTTAGTCAAGGCTATGCAATGGATCTGTTATTTCAGAACCCGACTGGACGTGGCCCTGGGCAGCCTGTTGTAGCTGACCCCACTTGAGCTGGGGCATTGCACCAGATGATCTCCAGACGTCCCTTCTGACCTCAACTGTTCTGTGACTTACAACTGCAGGTAATGGGCTTTATTTCTACCCAAAAACTCCAATTCCAAGTAGCTTACGTTCTCTTTCATTTCCCCTTATGAGTAGGAAAAGTTTATTTTGTGTATCAATAAAAATGCCACCTTGCCCTGAGAACTTGCCAAAAACCCTCATGTGTATTGTACTTATGCATAAAGACACCCATAACAATTAATTACATCATCATACCCCAAGATCTAAGTGACTTGTGATCATTCCATACAATGTACCACAGAACACTAAACAGTTACACAGTCAAAATTCCTCTTTTTAGGTTAGGTGCCCAAAATTAGGCAATAAAATTGATTCTAAAAAGTTTCTTAAACCACACATCAGACTGACAGGCAGAACTGCATCCACAGTTCATCCAGACAGTAAGCCAGAAGCCCTCTGCTGGGGATCACGTATGTTCTAACTCCTACAGATTTGATCACCAACATGACTTCCTGTACCAAAAGCAGTCAGTAGTGCTTTCCCAGCTGTTTGGACTTTATCTTAAATGTCACAATATTTCGTATTTTTCTTAAAGCTACAGATAAAAAATATGACAATCTCTAGGTCCCTTTGAAAACTGACTTTTTGATTTTCATGTGTGCAGAGACAATGGTTTTAAAAGCAACTCCACTAGAGGCAAAAGATTTAGTAAGTTAACAAAAATCCTTCCCCAAAATATGATCTTCGAGGCTTCATCATTTCAATGTAATATTCATGTTTTTCAAGGCTTTAGTCTGACTACGTATATTGTAAAACAACTATCCACATGATAGAAGGTGGAGTAAAAGAAGCTTGAAGAAAAAATTGACCCTGGGAAAGGAAATAAACATATTTTTTGTTCTGAAAAGCAATTCTCTACTTTTCCTTGCTGTAGTACACAGAGCACGATCTACAGGACATGCATCGACACATACTCTAAATACTTTGCATACCTTCTCCACCCTTACTTGAAGAAAGGCAGCCCTCCAGCTCATGAGCTCACGCAAGCCAAACAGTTGTAACGTTTCTAAGGTGCTCCGGACGCGGAGCAGAGCACTCTGCAGCACAGGATGCTGCACTGCCCTTTGTGGACCCGCACACTCCCTGACACGGTCTGTGTCCCAGCAGAGCTCATACAGACACATCTCCATCCTCTTTCTCAAACATTCTGCCCATGTATTTCAGCAGCTCACCTAAGATTATTTCCACAGATTCTTACTAATTTTATTCAATTTATAGATTCAGCTTGTCACTTAAAAATACTTTTACGAGTGTTATTTTTTATATTGCTGAGTGTCTGTTGACCCCTAGAACTGTATGAGGAATTGTAGGCATTAGGTATGATTCTCTTCCCGTTTTCTTCCTTCTATCCAGAACCAAAGCTCATGGGCTGTCTTCAACCTTTTTCTTTTCTATTTTTTTTAAACTGATTTTCCATTTATATTTATAAGGAGACATCCTATGTACTTTTTCAAAAAAATTATAGTTCTAGAGGAGAAAAAAATTAATTTGTATTGTATAACTTGGGCCAGACTAAACTCTGAAATCACAGTCTCAGAATCCTGACTTATGTCTTTGGACAAAGAAATATGCCATTATCTGACTCATTATGCACTTAGAAGACAACATCCTTCCTTTATAAAGACAGAAATATAGCATTGGTGTATCTGTCAGGAACAAAGCACACCATCTTCCTAGTTCTGGGGACTCTTCAGGAATAAGTTCTGATGTGGATCTTACAACTCTTTCTTTACAGTAGGTAAATCCACTGAATTCAGGAGTTGCAACTGCCGTGTAAAAATAAAAATCAGATGCCTGCCTACAACTCTATTAGTGAACTCATCTTCCATTCATATATAATTCAGTCCTCCTTTCTTTCACACAAATTTGGCATTCTTTGGGGCTTTCCTGGGGTACAGACCATAAGCAAGCATTACAAGCACAAGGGCTCAGGCTTTCACATAACCCACAATTGTTCCCCACATTTCAATTAAATATATTTGAAAATGTATCATTATAAAATTGAAGAAAATATCAAAATTAAATGCTTCGAATTGGATTTGTTACATTACATATTGTTTGCTTTCTTTTTCTTTAAGCTAGCTGAAACTTTATTAAATAACTGAAATATATCAACATGCAAGGTACATTACCTGACCTGTGGCTAAAGGCAAGTACAGTAATACAATGAGTGCTTTTACTGAAGTCTCACAATGTCAGATGTAAGTGCAGGGACCTCTTGGGACATAGACTTTGGAAAAAGAGATTACCATGAATAATACTAGGAAAAAAAGCTCTTTTAGGTAACAGCGTATTCCTTATTTGTCCTTATGCAAACTGTCTCAAAAAAATGACGAGAGGCAATAGTCTCAGAAGCAATAAGCCTGAGGATTTTTTCTCAGAAGAAGGTAGCTTTCTTCATTGCAATTAATACAAAAAGAAACACAGAAGAACAGTCAGCAGAACAGGAACATTAATAAAGTGGTACTTTGATAATAGCAGGACATGTCTATGATACCCATATTTTCACAACTACTTTAATCTTATCTTAAGAGATCCAATATCCTAGGCTGTAGAAAAATCCTTTTGAAACTCAGATTTGTTCTTAACAACCCAGCCTTTTCTTCTCTGAAAACTTAACACCTGCTTTCAAGTCTCTATTTGTAATCCAGGCCCCTGTCCCACACGGCTGTGTAGAGGATGGCTATAACAGAAAGTGGAGGTATCGCCTCTGGCATGTACTAGTGTATCGATCGTGCTAATATGATTAGAAATAGCTGTAAAGATAAATGTCCACAGATTTTAAGCTGTCTGTGGTGTAGGTGTGTATTCCAGTTGCCAATATATGCAAATCCTCAGATCATCCTACTTTCATTGCAACCGATGCCCATGCTAACTAGATTAGACTATTACAAGTATAGGAACCTTACACATATGCAAGTATATGCTACCTTCACTTTGCCTTCCAAATTCAATATCCAGCAGTAACTGTGATCAATATCCAATATAAGCAGGTGCTTTAGTGAACAAAAAAATCGACTTACATGTGAATGCAATAAATATTTCAATGAGCAATTATGCAATAAATATTTATTGAAATACTAAGTGAAATTATTGCAACGTTGCAATAACTTATTGAAATACATATTTTAAATGCTGCAATAAATATCTTAATATGTGTTGCAGCATAGTTTCATACATCATAAACTGATAAACATTCAGAGTATGTGATACGAGCTCTGCACACATCCAGCATTTCCTTCATATACAACCACCACACAAGCTTGCACACACACATTTCCTCAGTTAAACCATGGGAGTGCCTTTACCAGTGTATAAATAAGATGAGACTCACTGCTCTTGGACTTGGCCACATAGTTTTAAAATCTGTTTGTCCACAGTTCAGTGAACTAAAAAACATATTTCAGTGCTGACTACTGGTAACTGTTTATTTTTGTCTCTTTGTAAACATTCATGCCATGAATATTAAACTCAGATAAACAGATAGAGGTACACTTCATCAGAATGAATATCAACATGTAAGAATAAAAGCAAAAGCTTATTTGTGCAGTTTTGTCTGCAAGACTCTGCGTGCATTGGGCAGCATTCACAGGATTTGTACAGTCGGACAGCTAGCCTGATTTTGAATTTTAAAATACTTGTTAAGTCTTCCACCGTATTTTTCATTGTGATTTTGATTACTAAAAGCTGCTACAACTTAATTGTACGTCATCAGCTTGGGTTTTTAAACTCCCAGACATGGTAAAGTTACTGATCCTTCCAATCCATTTATGCTGAACTGAATTTTGCAGGTCTTCAATGCTAACCCACCACTCCTCTTATTTCATTTGGAAACTAACAGCACGTGTTGTCCTTGAGAACTTAAGTAATTTCTGTTGACTGGGGCAGTAGCGGTAAAAATACAGAATTACTGTTACTATTGGATGAGCCAGAGCTGACTTGACAGCATGATGTGTATTAGAAAAAGGGCCAAAAGCAATCCTGTATTAAAAGATTATTCTGATACTCCACATTTCCTGAAGGATAATGCTAAATGTTAACTGGAGATTTAAATGTTACTCTAGGCTCTACAGTAAAAGCAGGCATTCTTTCACGTAGAGTACCCAGGATCACATTTCTTCTCTCTTAGCCACGTGGGGCTGATGCTAAGCGTGTTTACTGATGAATTCTCCATGCTTTACACTATGCAGGACATGAACAATATTTTAAAACTGAAGACGAACTGCTAATACTTTATACAGCTGGGTTTTGTTCTCCGTATAAAATTTGCTACGAAATGTTATCTTTTGCTATAGAGTTTTAAACCAGATAATAGTGAAATGCACTGGAGCTGGGCTGTACGAACACACGGGAAGCTGGCCCTGCCCTATCTACCTCTAAATGAGTAACACACTGCACATTAGCCCCAGGATGTGCCTTTGTATTCGACACAGAGAAAACTAAGGCACTGGCAGCATAAAAGAAGGATAAGTAAGAGAGAAAGGGGAGGGAAGCAATTCAGTATGTCAAGCAGGAATTAATCCATACTGCTACCACTTTTTTTCTCAGTGGTGCCCATTGATAGGACGAGGGGTAATGGGCACAAGCTTGAACATAGGAAGTTCCATCTTAACATGAGGAGGAACTTCTTTACTTTGAGGGTGGTGGAGCACTGGAACAGGCTGCCCAGAGAGGTTGTGGAGTCTCCCACTCTGGAGACATTCCAAACCCGCCTGGACGCTGTCCTGTGCAACCTGTTGTAGGTGACCCTGCTCTGGCGGGGGGGCTGGACTAGATGATCTCCAGAGGTCCCTTCCAACCCTGACCATTCTGTGATTCTGTGCTACCCAGTAACAGCTCTAACCATGGTACTAGGAAACCAACACTGAAAGCTTATAAACAGTCACTACAGAAAGCCAAAATTTTTTGGAAGTCTTTGACTCAGATCTTCTTTTCATAAATGAAGAAGGAAATAACCAGACTCTCCTTCCAATTATTTTTAAGCTAAAGATATACAGTATAAGTAACAGGTAGACAATTAATGCATAAACACCTGAAAGTACTGTAAGTACATAAAAAAGGATTAAGACTGTTCAGTAAAGTTGATAGGGGTTTCAGAAGAGGTAAGATCAAAATAAAACCCCCAAACTGGAATCCAGAACCTAATTCATTTAAAAAACCAAACACCTGACAGTGAGCTTATTAAATAATGGAAAATTCTCCCAGGGGAATTAAGACCATTTAAACGCAGAAAATAAAGTTCTAAACATATAATGAAACAGAGGACAGATAAATAAGGCTAATCAGCACATCTTTTTTGACTCTTTTCCCTATTAACTTTCTTTACCTTCATGGAGATAAAATTGTTTATTCTATGTGTTTGCTGTTGAGAATCAGATTTGATTAACGGACGAGCACTGGGAATCACGTTCTCTTACATACTCTTCGAACCCCAGGGCAAAAACTGCTTCTGTGGCAAGCACCGACCACCCTGTAGCAATAGCTCACGCAGCAGATCATTTACTCAAACCTGCTATGCCTGGCCTAAGGAGGAAAAAGGATGCAAAAAGCATGTCCTTCTTCTAACCTGCTTTGAACTCTCACAGCCAACACTGTCTCGAGCTGGCCAAGTAAAACCAGCCACTTCGCTGAATCAAATTCCACCAGTTACACCGCAACTGAATTTGCGAGTCTCTTTGTAGATGGCAGGTCTAATCATGCTGCATAAAAAGTGAGGGATAAGAAAACAGCTGGTACTTTTGCTTTCCCGTGACAGTTTCTGGACCGATATACACAACAAAAATAATTTTCTTGGGTTGCTCTGGACCCTTAGACTCTCACATCCAGTTACACTTTTCAAACCTGTACTTAGAGTAGTCCTTGTGTACGTCCTTACAGTAAAATTAAAGATCATGGGGCAGCCCCTCAACTGGTAGAAACTGCTATCACACCATCATGTTAAAATAATGTAGAACCCACTGAGGGTCTGTCATAACAAGCTATAAGTGGACTTTGATTTTTCTTCTTTATGCAATATCATTACCCAATGCAGTTTACCCAGACTGAATAATAATAAATTATACCACAAACCATAACATTAGCATTATTAACCAAAACATAAAGAGTGGAATACCCCAGAATAAACAGCGACATGTTTACTTCAGCAGGAAGCCTAAACGCGCATTTCTGACTCAATTCAGTTCAAAAGCTTTTCTTTCTAAAACTAGTTTTGAAAAAGAGTGCTGCATCAACTAAACAGAGGGCTGTTTCATTGCCGGAAGACCTTCTGGGCATCTAACAAAGCAAAGCATGTTTCCCAAGGTCTAAAATTACATGTGTTACAAATGCAGCATTTAAAGGAGGAAAATCTGGGGGAACAACCCAGGAAATACTGCAAGGGAATGGTGGAGCTGACCCTACAATGCCAGTGTAAAATGCTTCTGAGGGAAAAAGAGAAACTCTGCCAAACAACACACCAAATTACTCTCCACATTATTTTACAAGTGCTTTAGAAGATGATGGTAGTCAAAAAGTAACCTCAACTGAGACACACTCAACAGCTTAAAACAAACTAGTGGCTTGTTCTCTCTTGTGGTGCCCATTTAACCAGTTCAGAGTCAAGCTTCACTTCTTTCAAATGACTTGGCCGTGTGCAAGAATCTCTTGGAAATGACTGAAGTTCAGGAATACAGTAAGTACTGCCTATATATTGTCTCTTTGGCATTGAAACATCTTTTAATCTTGGACTGAGCTGTTTCTGCCCAAAAGACAACCCACCCACAGAACCTCATGAAAAGGATACCCTCATAACCCAGAAATCCTTCTATCCTCTACACTAAGGGCACAAGGAGAAAAAAACCCTTTTGTTTCTTACTCTTTCTTTTTCTGTGGCACAGCAGAAGTAACAAATCACTATGAACACAAAGGTAATGTTCCAAATACCAATTTTTATTCCAGCATTTCTTCTTAACCTCAGATTCAAAGTTTTATGGCTATCATACGCCTCAAAGGTCCAGTGTGATCACTCAATTCTGCCATCTCTGTAGTACAGGTTGTAGAGTTGAAACCCTTCGGATATGCATTTGTCCGTATGAACGATGACGTACCTTTCAGAATGAAGGTAATTTGACTCAACACCCTAATTAACGCCACTAGTTAAATTCTTGCAGTGGAAAAACAATAAAACAGGTTTTTCCTCCTTACGCCCTTCACATGCACAGCCAGGAACTGTTCCAGTCCTGAGCTGGTTTTCCCTAGAGCAAACCCACAGGGCAGCTCCAGCAAACCCGCACTGACCCGTGTCCCTCTTGGGCTCGGCTGCCCGACACACCGCTGCCAAACTGCACCCCACACTACTGTCGCTGCTCTCAGGCCAGCCTGAAGTAAAGCAATCCTCCTATCTTCCTATCCGATCAGGTTACTTCACCTGAGAACAGTCACTGTGATATGAAAACACAGTGGAGTTTGTTTCTATTCTGTTTTTTTGGATTTCACATAGCTAGTGCAACACTTCTTTGCCATTATCATGCAGAGATGTTTGCAGATTTCTTTGAAAAGTTCTGTATTCTTTTGTCTCCATGAACATTTTTATCTAATTTTGACTTTTTTTATATTAACACAAAGCGTCATGCCAAGAAGTAGTTTAAAGTTTCCATGACAAAATTTCATAATGAAGACTTGACATTTCTCAGATTTACTGGCACGGTTAAAATTAAAAGGGAAAACCAACATTTTTAAATTAAATACTTCAATATTTTCCAATCTCACAGTGCTAACAATGCAGATATCTTCCAGGGAATCTTGTGCTTTGCAAGTAAAGCACAAATACCAGGACTTCTTTGCAAGTAAAGCAGAATGCTTTGCAGAAAGCTCAACATGAGCCAGCAATGTGCACTCACAGCCCAGAAAGCCAACCCCATCCTGGGCTGCACCCCCAGCAGCGTGGCCAGCAGGGGGATTCTGCCCCTCTGCTCTGGGGAGACCTCACCTGCAGTACTGCATCCAGCTCTGGGGCCCCCAACATCAGAAGGACATGGACCTGTTGGAGCGGGTCCACAGGAGGCCATGAGGCTCCAGCTCAGAGGGCTGGAGCACCTCTGCTGTGAGGACAGGCTGAGAGAGTTGGGATTGTTCAGGATGGAGAAGAGAAGGCTCCGGGGAGACCTTATAGTCCCCTTCCAGTGCCTAAAGGGGCTACAGGACAGATGGGGAGGGACTCTTGATCAGGGAGTGCAGCAATAGGATGAGGGGTTTTAAACTGAAAGAGGGAAGATTTCAAGTAGATCTTAGGAAGAAATTCTTTCCTGTGAGGGGGGTGAGGCACTGGCCCAGGTTGCCCCAAGAAGCTGTGGCTGCCCCATCCCTGGAGGTGTCCGAGACCAGGCTGGATGGGGCTTTGAGCAATTTGGTCTGGTGGGAGGTGTCCCTGCCCATGGCAGGGGGGTGGAACTGGATGATCTTTAAGGTCCCTTCCAACTCCAACCATTCTGTGATTCTCTGATTCTCAACTACCCGTATTAAACCTGAGCTGTAAACTTCCCCGGCTGTGTTAATGACTGCAGCAGCCGGCAGCAGCACTGGCAGAGCCAGCCAGTACACATGGTCATTCCCGCTGTCCCACGGTGGGCGCAGTGCCCTGGGCAGAGCTGGGGCAGTGCCACATTACCGCCCGGCTGCTGAACCAGACACAGCCCACCCGCCAGACCCTTTCATACCCTCAACTGGGGAGCTCTGGCAGATAGATGAAGGTCCCTGCACTGCTCCCTCCTTGTAAGATCAACCCAACATTCCCACTTGCCTACCTAAATTCAAGAAGCTTTTACGGTTGTGTTCTGGGTTTGTTGTTTTGTTTTGGTTTTTGGGTTGTGGTTTTTTTAATGCATTTTGCTGCCGATTGAGATCCCTTCAAGTTGAAATTCTGCATTTTTTTGAAAGCAAGTTCAAGGTGTGACTAACTGACTGGACCTTAAAAAATTTAGAATCAAAATACTGCCACAAAAACCAACAACAAAACATACAAACAGAAGGCATTAGTCACTATCACACAATGGGATGGTATAACACATTGCTATTCAAAGAATGAACAAGTCTTCAGCCTGCTCTTGTGCAACAATGATTTCACAGGGAAATTATAATTTCAATACCTATTTCTCAATCTGGTTGAAAATACAGTGGACTCATTCAACTGACATTTTTCCCATTGTTTCCAAAAATTAAATTTTGTGAAAAACTGAAACCTTCCCTTGGAATATGTTGGTTTTGCTGAAAATGAACAGAAGGAAGTTGAAATCATTTCCACTTCCTTGTTTCATTTCAGTGCTGAAACATCTTATTTTACTGCATTTTTTTTAACTGAAATGCTAATAATATTACAATCATACTTATATTTTTAAGTTTTGACAATACTGACCCCAAATAATTTCATACTTAAAAATGTTTTGTATTCCTGGAATGTTTTACCATTTTCAGTTTCAGTTCACACTTGGAATGAAAACAAGGAGTCAAAATGTTAACACTGCAACAACCCAAAGCAACCCTTTTCCTAAGATATACAGAGCAGAAACTGGTATAGGCACAAAGCAGACAAATAATAAGTATCATTGCAACTCAGGCCAAATTTTATGTAAACATTGACCTGTTGTTTGTTTACAGATGCTTTAGCTCGTCAGTAATGTTAAAGGAGCTCATATGCGTTACAGAAAGCCCATGAGATATAAAAAGGGCAGTTTAAACCAAACCTAAGAGTCAGGATCTGAACACAGAAAGATTAACTAACTTTCTTGCTGTTAGATAGGAAATCTATGCAAGCCAGAAACCTAGTTGTGCATCCCCCCTCAGACACCAGTTCCAGCGCCTTCCACCATCCCCATCAGCCGCAGCTGAGCCTGGGGCCAGCACCACGGCTCTGCCTCCACCAGAGCTGCGCTTGGGGCCTTATCTAGCATTTTACTACTCCACTTGATCAAAGTAATAGGCTGGATGTTGACTTTTTAGCTGTTTTGGCAGCACCGTTGGAGGAACTTGAAATTATTAAGCAGATGTTCTGCAACATAACTGGGGGCTTGTTTTGCTCTAATGAGATACAGTATTTGTTACAATGAAGGAAATTGCTTGCGGATTTACTGTAATGCATTTTACATACACTGGGTTACATTTATATTGGAGTAAGGAAAAAAAAATACAGTAAAAGTCTATATTACTTTTCAGATCTGATGATGTCACCAGACTCATATTATTATATTTGAAAAAAAGATCAGGCTAAACTTTTTGAGCTCTGTTTCTGTTTTTGTACTTGATATCCACCTCAGTGGTGTAACGGATCCAAACATTTTGCCCTTTGTGATCTCTCCCCAGAGGGATCACTGCACCATTTCGGCAGAACCAACCATAATGGGTTGCACCTCAGTATTTTTAGGCCTCTCACCAAAATAATTCAGAAGCAGATCTCCTCTCTTTGCAGATACATGAGCAAATTTAATGCACGGTTTCTCTGGCTCTTTCAAACTTAATTTTAAATTTGTGGTGTTTGGATTTAAATTCAGAGTTATACAGTGCAATATGGAAAGCAAATTAACAAATTCACAAGTTGATGCTGTGGACAAATGCCAGAGATTTGTATCTATCTGGGTGTAAGAGGGGGCGGATCCAGAAAAAGATTAGCAAGAATTGTCTCTCCTTTGTAAAAGACCTCAAACTGTGGCTTAGATATTTATTATGCGCCATGCTTATAAAACTTCCAAGATGTCTAATGGAAACAGAGCACAATAGAAGCCAGTTCTGCTTTTCATTTTATATACTACCACTGGGAATCTCTTTCTTCTGATGTTCATCCATATTATAAGCTTTTCTTTCACAGTGGGTAAGATTTTCCTTGCTTTGAAAACAGTAATTCGTCATAACAAGAAGGACTATCAAGCGTATATAAATGCCAGTCCAACTACTTATGCTGGCTAAATTGGCAAAATCTTTTTAATTCCCATCATAACACTCAGCACTACCAAAAGCCTCCATTCAAAACTTTAACAGAATACTCCAGAAACATGGGAATGCCTATATTTAAATAATAATGCGCAGCACAGGCACCCACATTCATATTAACAAGTAACCTCATTTTTCTAGCAAGCTGCTAGATCAACAAGTGCTGCAAGCTCTGTGCTCTTTTGAAATACTGGGAGATTTAGCTGGAAATTGTCAATCTGAGGGCTCTTAAAGGAATGCCACATTAAAAAATAGGCTATAACACTTAATCCTTATGAACCCTCTGTAGTAGTTTATCTTTACAACCTCCCATCCCTCCCCCACAGTGACTCCAGACTGAGCCTGGCGAGTCTCACTGCTCAGCTCAAACCTCGCAGGCTTTCACCTTATACTGCAAAAGAAAAGATAGTCTTCTCACTCATACCCCACAGAAAGAGGTTTTACCAGACTAAGACAGGTTTAAGCAAATGCCTTTCACCTTGTGTTTGCCCCAGGCTGAAAGTATGGCTGCTACCAGTTAGCCTGTCCCTAGGGATGCGGTTCTGCTAAGCAGCAGGAACTCCCAGCGTCTGAAACGTTAGCACTGTGGGGCTCAGGGCCAGGCGCTGGGACAGCCCCTCCAGGCATCCCGGGAACTTGCAAGCCTGCAATTACGGCCTTACCTGAGGGCACCTGGATTTGCTAGTTTGGGCAAAAATTGCTCGTGCTCGGAGTGCCCTACACCATGCTTAAACATCGACCACCAATAAGCCACCTACTATTGAAACACCGCAGCAGAAGACTCGCCAGATCTGAAACCTAACATCCTCTGGACTCGAGCAGGCTTCCTAAACTCTTCAGCTAGCCACAACTTCTGGACTTGTGAACTCACACCACACTGCTATTGATAACTATGACCAAAGCTTCTGGCCCCACATGTACACTAACCCAAACCTCTGTTTCAGAGCTGATCAGTTAAAGCTAAAACATCTATAAAGCTAATCAGGTAAAACCCACACATCTTACTGGAACCAGAACTTGTGCATCTACCTTACCAGTATATGTAGGTGTTAATTTCTCTAATCTGCACAATGCCATAGAAATTACTTTAAGAAAATAGAATTTTGCACCTAAATATTCCAGAAAGTGAAAAAGTGCAAGTTCTACTGCTGAGAGTGTGCATAAGGAATTTCTGAGTACACATATGGAAACTGTGAACATAAATGTTTAGATTCACAACTGGCTCCCTCTGAAGTTAATGTTATCTTTCCTTTTGTATCAGCAGATACTGGAACAGGCTCAAAATGAACAAAACATAAATGAAAAGTATCTTCATGTATAATTCTTTCAACATAATGAAAAATACTCGGAAGAAATCAGTCTCCCAAAGCAGACAGGAAAGAGCTTGTATTTACCTTTTATCATTCAATTCTCTGAGGGTTAGTTCAGTGTTTGGAAGTTTTTTTGAACTAGGAATACATATAGTATTTTGATTTTTGAGGAGAACTTAATCCTTAAAAAGTTCAACAGTAGAATAAAAGTTTCATTTTTGTAGTCACAATTTTAATTGCTCAGGAACACATACAGTAAAACAAAAGCCACAGTCATTTTGGGGGGAGAAGGAGGAAATAATTTGGTCTCTGAAACAGTCTAAAACCCCTTCTTTTGTACTTGTAATTCTTCAGAGAACGAAAGAAAACTCTGAATCCCACGGTTATGTGCTGCTGCTCTCAGAGCTGGGCCCGGACCCAGCAGAAGCTCCTTGAACCTCTGAACAGAATAGGGACCGCAAGGGGACTCTTTGAACCTAGGCATCTTTTGTCAAAGAAACTGAAAATTTCTAGCGAGGTCCTGAGCCTTCACGGAATTTGGTACATACAATTCTCTGAATACACAGAAATCTGGATATTATCAACCTGCAACAAAGTTTTCAAGGATCAGACTTCAGTTCTGTTCACTTGTTTAGTTACATGGTGAATTTTCTTCTAAATGACCTCATCCAAAAGCCACTGAAGTGAAGGGGAAAAACTCCCACTAACCACAACAATTCTTGGACCATAAGGACCTACAAAAAGTCCCATCTATATTGCCTTCCTTTAACTTCAGCAGCAACCTGACCGGGAGCTCCACAGCCTGCTACACAGGCACACATCAGGACAATTCTGTCCACGTTAGGACAATCACTGTTGACCGGAGCAGATAAATGTGAAAGCTTTTTTGAAATCAAACACATGGAAAATATTATGAAACAATTTAAAATCTTTTGAAATGCATAATTGAATCAACAGAAACTATTTCCACACATAAACTGAGGCAAAGATACTAAAAAAAAAATCTAAGACAGCTTGATAAGTATTTTCTAGTAGGGAACCTCTTCTCTACTTTACTTACCAAACTTGCTTTATGTATTTTCTCCCTATGTCTCAGTTGTTCATTTCTTTTTAAACATGAAAAGAATATTCACCAGGCATTTTTCAGTTTTGCCTTCTAGGTTAACCAACCCACACTGCACAGAAGAAACTGTTTGAAATCAAGAATATAAAGTTGATTTTTAAAATTGAAAATTGTACAAGAAATGCATTGAACAAGTATTTCATACACTTAACAACAAAGATGCAACACATGTTGATAATCCTTTGTTAATTGTTGCCCCATTTATTCAATATTTCCCAAAGTTAATGTATAACGTTAAAATGACTACGCAGTCTCGACCTTGCAACTCTATTTTATTCTCCAGACTATTTCTCAGATCTGGGAGACATTGGCAGGATCGCTGGGGTTTGTACAAGAAGCGCGCATCCCTGCAAAACACTGCGAGCCCTAAGTTTTCCCCCATTCTAGTGCATTGTACTACAAGAAATGGTTGCGCAGATCTGCATGACAAGGACTCCTAGGACTACAGTCATAAATCTCGTATAAAACAGTTTCCTTGTGAAGCTGTAAAATAGATCTGTTCAGAGCATCCGAGCCTGCTTGTCTCTTTCTGCTACAAAAGGAATCCACCACCAAGAAGAACAGATTTAGGAGAATTCAGACTAAGATTCATCTTTCATATCCCAAAAGAGGTATGGGAATAAGGATAGGATTCCCTCTTGACATTGGTGTTTTGCTATAAAGAAGCCAAAGGAAGGGAAAGATTTTGACCCAACAGCAAAGGCAAATTTTTGGAGTGACATTTTGGCTCTGAAGCTTAACAGAGGACTTTTTCCATTGACAACAGGAGGAAGAAAAAAGACTAAAGCATCCCAAAGCACTTCTTCTACATATGGACTTGTATACAGTAACCATGCCAATGCAAACAGCACTAAAAAGTGTGAGGAAAGCTCCCTTTTGGTAAGACAGTTGAGATACATAATTTGCCCCCCTGTTCTCTCCCTTATCTTGACAAACCCAACATACAAAAGGATCTGACACAACAAAATGAAATGGAGATTCACGAAGATTATAATTCCACCACTGGGTAAGGCTGCCACACAACCCTCGATAGAACTGATGAAAAAGAGGAATTAGCATTATCTTTATTTCCTAATTCATACGTGGCGGCAGAGGTTTTGGCTCTGAGAAAGTTGTGCTTGACACAAGATCCAAAATAGGGGACACAGAGAAGATGAAGACCAACCCCTGAAATTGCCTGAGGCTGGTTAAATTCCTAGGGTACGTTAATTAAAAGCAACCTTGCTCTAGGCTAATTTTCTCTCCTGGATGATCACTTCCATAACCATTCCACTTCCCTTGATTCCTAGTTGGACTCTGCTTCTACGGCATTCCCATGCCCACCTTTATAGAACCCAGACTGCTCCCCAAATCAAAGGCATCCAAATCCAGTTGGCCACTTACAGCAAGTTTCAGACTGCTCTGCACAGCCACCAGACACAATGAAGCTATGTAAGGAATATATATATAAGGACTGTTACACATTACATGAGGTTACAGATAATTGTTGGTTCACGTAGTCCTGCTTATTAAAGACTTTGCTTGACAGCTAAGTCAGACATTGAGAAAGCTGTGATAAAGCTATTAAGTACTTTATACCAGTATGCTGGGTTTTGTGGATCAAAGTATCCCATTGACTCACTTTTATAGGGTGGTGTTGCGTTTGTTTTTTTTTTTTTAAATCATTTCGGAATATTGGGTGTCTGTATCTTGTTCCAAGAACCACTAACAGGTATCTACTATTGAAATTCAACAAAGATTTTGTTTACTCATTTTCAGAAGAACAAATAAAATTAGAGAATATTACAGTGGAAAAAAGTCCTGTTTTTTTTTTCCAGTTCAAGTCATGAGCGCATGCAGTTGCACGGCGTTTCTCAGAGATGCTCACACAGTATCAGGTAATTTGTTGATACTGCAGACATGAATACCGAGCTGAGCCCATGGAGGTCTTGCTGTTGGTAGCAAGTGGAGGAAGTCAAGACAACTTTTATCAAAGTAGGCTTAAAAGGCTCTATACCACTCACTTCCACATGTGCTTTGCAAAAATCAGGTCTTCCTTCTACATTCTCTTCTAGCCTAACAGTCCTCATTACCACACAATCTGGATACAATTTTGTTTCTAAATCTGAGCCTGAAAGCCACAACATCCGTCCTTAACTTTCTGCTCCCATCAAAAGAACTAAGAAGTGTGCTTTGAAATGAGGGCATAATTCTTCCTGAGATGTTTACCGCATTAGCAACTAATGCAACTAGGCAGGTCAGATACTCTAAAATAAAGCAGAAATTATTGGTCACCTGGATACAGAAGACAACATCTCTTCTACAGCAAAGGTAGGCTACATTTATCTAAACCCTATAAGATTAGGACGGATATAGCTTGTCAGCTGATCTCTTTTCTCGTCTCTCACTTTCCTGTCTTCTTAAAAATACATTCTGTTTACATGGTTTATGTTCAGTCCACTTTGGAGTGTACTGAGTTTACTGATGAATGATAACATTCAATGGATGTCATTTCCCATTTTCCTAAAGGCACTAACAACCCTTTCCAATTCTTGAGGCTCATCCAGGTGTCCATCTATAAACACCCAAATCTTCTTACCCTCATCCCTCTTACCCCATTTTGCCCTCCAAATAGCAAGTAGAAAAGTGGGGAATTGAGGTACGCACAATGAACTAGAAACACTGAAACATGCGGTGCTTGTGGCCTATTAGAGGGAAACGGTTGACTTCATCCATCAGAGTACGGTCCCTGCTTAAAAGAGTACAGTTACAAATACGTATACATTATGATTTGAATTGTAACAAACCACAGAATCCCAGGTAAAAGCCAGGCTCTGACATCGCTAAGCTTCTTATAAATGCAAATCAAAACATGAACATTAATAAAATTATATAGGAAGAATAACTATAAAAGGTAAATTGCCATGTGGAAGCATTAGTTTTCCATATATATAAGTATCTAAGCATTTTTTTATTAAAGCTTTCTATAGAAGTAGTTACATATTTCAGTAATACACAGGATATTTATAATTTCCAGGTCAAGCTCAACACAACAGATGTTCAGGAAGCAGACTTATTGATGAAGTCAAAGAAATGCCTCAGATACTTTAGCCCAGCTATACTTTTAAAGCTTTGCAGAGTTCCATCTGCTTTCTCTTGTGATCCACTCACAAATCGGGAATAAATAAAGGGAAAAAAAGGGACATGGTATAAATGAACTTCTTGCTCTACTGCACGAGAATAAATGCTAGTCTTATAAGTGAACAACATTTCAAAGAGATTTCAGTTTAAAATGAAATAGAATTTTCAGTAATGTGTGAAAAATAGATACTTCACCGCCTCGGATATGATTTCCAATGAGTCTAAAGGAAAACAGAGCTCATATTCCATCAGAATTCAAGAGGAATTGTATCCCTATAGTGCTTAGGCTCCTGTCGATTAACTCCAAGTACATGCTTCAGGATGTCTTGTCTTACACTAATCTGCTACTGGTTTACTGTGCAGTTTAATGTTACTCATTTGCTAAGTAACTGTTCCTAAAACAGCGAGAGATTAAGACTGATCCAACCTACAAGCAGTCCAACAGATAAAAGGCCAAGCAAAGCAAATTGCAGTATGTTTCATGTGTCAACTCACGCAAGAGCTGAAGACCTAAAACCATCAGTTCTCATAAAATACAAAACAGGACAAAGTTTTCACTAGATTTTTCCAAAGTTATTTCCTAAATCTCAAATTATGGTAGATCGTACCCCTGAAGAAAAGTGCACATGAAATATATAAGTAAACAGCATGTACAAGGGAGTTATGTCAGCATAGTTGTTTAAGACTTATTTTAATTGATAGGCATAGACTTTGACTTTTGGTTTGCAGGAAGAGACCAACTCCTAGGTTTGTTTTTTTTCAACACACATACTGCAAACAAGGAAAAAAACAAGTGGTAACAATCCCTTTGGGTTTTTTTTGTGACGAAATTAAGAATGTCAATTCTCTTATTACCTATATTCTGTTATTATCTATATTCTGTTACTACCTATCTTTAAAGAAGTGCGTGCTATTTGAGTTGCAGCTCATCAAATACAAATACCATCTACTCATTACATTTCAGACCTCCCAAAACTCTGTTGCCTCTTTGATGAATCTGTCTGGCTACAGCAATTCACATAAAACAGGAAGAAAAAAAAAAAGTCATAGAAAATACAGTATGTGCAATTAAAGTACAAACTTCAAGAACAACTAGCCACAAAATGGAATAAAAGCAATCAAGAAGATTTCTAACAGGTGGAGGCAAAAAAAAAAGCAGAGAAGTATGGTCTACTGCAATGAGAAATGAAGATTTCAAGCAGCTGCCTCACTGAATATAATACCTTGCAGCTGGATGAACTGCAGCACAGCTGGATTATTTCTTGAGATACTGTGTATATACTCAAACATCTGTATGTACACTAACTAGAAGTAACTTACTAGAGAAAGTATAAATAAAACAGTAAGACTTCTTCTCGTCCTTTGGGTGAAAAAAATTAGGTTGCCAAAGTATTGCACATAAAACTAAGAGAACACTAGTTCAGCACAGTGTATCCTGAGCCACAAGGAACTGGCCGTGACAAACTAGGGAAGGCCAAGAGTTGATAAAACGGGGACTATGTTACTGTGGCTTCTCAAGGACTGCACGCCTCTAGCCAAGAAATCAGGCATTCAGGGAACATACACCAGCACCAACCTTACTAATCTTATGCATGGATGAATTTTCTAATTAATCTAAACTGAATTCCACTTCCAGTTCACCTAAAAAGATGACATGAATGTTATGTTTCTCTGTATATATCAAACTTTACAACGCTTCTGGAATGGTTTTATATTAAGATGTAATGAAATCCAACATACGTGAAATCCAACAATGGACACAAACAACATACCTCTATAATAATTTGTTTATACACGTATCTCACAATTCTATCAGAAGAAAAAACAGCACTCTAAACCACTGAAAACAAGTACAATACATTCAGGATTGGCCCAGAATATTCATTGATTTGCAACTTCACACAACACCCAGTAGGCCACATTTACATCTGGCACCAAAACTTAGTGCAAAATTATTTGTGCATATTTGGTAGCTATATACAAATAGTCACATGTAATAACAGAAAACTTGGAAGCAACATCTAGAGAACTAACAAGACAAGAGAAGTGTTACTTGTCAGAATTTTGATATTCATTCAGCAGACTTACAAATACTCCCAGGAAGGGATGTCCTGAGGTTCACTAGTCCTGGTGGATGACTTCTGCTGATCAACTGAACGGAAAATGCTCTACAAAACATCTTATTGATGAGACTTTAGAATTGAATAAATGGTTTCCTCACAAGCCTTTTTACCCTGCACAAAGCTGGAGCAAATGAGCCAAAACCTCCCAAACCCTGAAACATCAGTAAAACTACTGTGTGCCTACAGCTGGCTGTTGAGGATCTGTAGGCAGTGCCTGCACGGTCATGGTAACTGTGCTCCCAGTGAGAGCTCTCTGAAGCCAGCCCTCTCTGACTGCTGGGCACTCCATTCCAGCAGTGCTTAATGCTATTAAGATTTTTAAAAGACCAAGATTCTTAAAAGACCAATCAGGCTTTTTTTCCATTTTATAATTACTTAAATCATCTAAATTAGAGCTCATTCAGTGTCTTTCAGAGCTGTCAATCATCAGCAGACTGGAGAAGTTTCTTAGCAACTTAACAGCTTAAGTTGGGCCACTACATTCTGATCTGAGAAGCTGTTTTGTCATTCAAAATAAGTGAAGTCTGTTGTTCCAAATCCAGCGACAACAAATGTGAACAAATAAATAAATGTAGCAGCCCTGCATTAGTCTGCAGTCTCCACCCTAATAACAAAATTGAATTCGATCTAAATCATAAGCACTTCTTATCTGACACAAAGTACTGAAGTTGCAGTATTTGCTAGACACCTGTATTATACATTTCATTTTCTTCAGAACTTCTATTTTTCACAGCTGTAGCTGGGAGACATCTACAGCTGCAAGTCAGGGCACTAGGAGGTATTTTCAAACAGAAGTACAGACAGAAAGGATTTCACAGCACGCAAAGACCTACCTCTACAGTGAGCACTCTGAACACAACACGAGCTTCAGGACGAAGCACTGACACAGAGGTCATTTTAGAGAAAGAGCACTGTGAAGGCCAGCATGAAAAACCCACAGCCCAGATATCCTTCCATCCACTCTAAGTTTGGAATCTGATACATTTCAAGGCAACGAAAGCCAGCTGGAACTGCCCAACCGCCCTGCTGGCACCCAGCGCCTCTCAGCCTCTTTCGCTCTGGCTGATCTCAAACTCTTATTATGGTGCCCATCAGTAGTCAGATTTGGGAACAGTGGAATTGGGGGAGACTGGGGACCCATTTTCCCCCACAGAAGTGGGCAGCAGTGACTTAGTGCCATTTCATACACACTGCTTCTGCTCCCAGCTACAGGAATTTTTATCCCAGTTGCCACTCGGGCTGACTCGAGCCCTGCTCCAGCGAGCAGTGTGCCATACAGCCCCGTGCAACTGCTGCCGCTCGGCAATCGAACAGAAAAACAACAAGAAGTCATAAGAGGAAGCCAGACCTGGCGATCGGAGGGAACCAAATGAACTCCGCCAGGCCTTCCTGAGGTCCCCTTCCCTGGCTGACCCTGTGGACCTGCTGCCCTCAGCCAGCAGGGAGTGGGGGCTCCCGTGCCGGCTCTCGGGCTCCAGCCACCATCTGCCAGCAACAAACTATTTAAACAGCTTTCAAGATCTGAGCATGGCTCTGTTCCTAGAAACTCCTCTGGCTTGATACAGCATTTTAAGCCAAAGACATCTTGACTCTACCAAGTGGAACTAAATCATCTGTACAGCACTGCTACGATGATCCTTTGCCACGTCCTCATTCCTGTTATGACCTTTGTTAGCTAGCGTCCAGCGAGATCTAACACAAGTTACAGCTCCACATGTAAATCACAGAATCATAGAATGGTTTGCATTGGAAAGGACCTTAAAGATCACGTAGTTCCAGCCCCCCTGCCACGGGCAGATGTAAAATAACACACACACTGGAAACAGCAAGAGTTCCCGCTCTCAGTGCAATGCAGGTAAATAAGAATGCTGCCCTGCAAATAAGCACATTCACCTCAAAGGGGAGCACTGAAACCAGAGCTGCTTTTCAACAAAAAGCAAATAAAAACATCACTTGGAGGAAATGTTCTGTCAAGTCTGCATTTTAGAAAACTTTCCATTAAAATTTTGCTCTAAAATAACAAAATGAAAAAAATCCAAAAAAGAAAACAGAATCACTTCCATGAAAATTTTGCATTTCTTTTACTATGAGGGAAGGGGGCAAAGCCTCAATATCTTCTAGGGGCAAATCATGTCTGACTACCAGTGGACCAGGCTCTGATTTGCAAAAACCTCTTTTTTTAGAAAGCGAAATTCTCTCTCATGAGAAAATGCTCACCCTTTGCAGTATTTTTCTGCTTGTAAATTGCTATGTTTAAAAGGGAGAAAAAAGCCAAGTCCCCAAAGAATACTTTTTTAGCTATTTCAAGTTTTAGACGCTGGAGATGCAATCACAGCTCCTCCTAGACTTCGAAGTCCTCCATCACTCATGAAGCAGGCAGAGGCAGCCCTGCCGGCGGCTCCCCTTGCTGCCTCTGGGAACGCCAAACGTCCCTGCAGGATGCAGGAGTGTGTTGTGCAGAGCCACGGTGCGCTCTTTGCACATGTACCACTCCTACACCTGCCTGCCGAGCACCACTGTATTCCATCTGCTCTAACAGGAACCCACGGCTAGGACTGCAGGATAAAATACCGTCTAGTACAAAAGCCTGGCTGTCGTTACCAAACAGAACTCCAAGCAAGCGGGCTTGCAGTTGACTAGGTTTTTCTGCAGTTGTTGAAAATACTATATTTGACAACATATTTTGGATGCAAAAGACTATCCAGGTATCCTCCTGAAGATGAAGTCTCAGACAGAGATCTTCCTGGAGAGGACTTTATTTCTTCTTTAACCTTATACAGGATTTCTGACAAAAAAAATCTGCAGTTGCCTCCCTCCTCTCAAAAAATGCAGTTATCCTTCACTGAGAGACTCCTGTGGTCAGATTCCCACTGAGTTATCCTTTTCAATGAACCAATAGGTTTTCTCCTTTTAACAGATTCTTTTCACACACTCATCAAAATATCAAAGACTTTAGGTTATGAATTTTTTACCACAATTAAAAATAAAAGCTAGGTGAAATAGAGTTCTAATTAAAGAGTTCAATTATCAGAATTGAATTATTCTTATCAGAATTATTCAGAATTATCAGAATTATTCAGGCCTTGAACACCTCCAGGGATGGGGCAGCCACAGCTTCTCTGGGCAACCTGGGCCAGTGTCTCACCACCCTCACAGGAAAGAATTTCTTCCTGATATCCAATTGAAATCTCCCCTCTTTCAGTTCAAAACCATTACCCCATTATTGCTTCTGTAGATTTAAACTTCCTTACAGGTTTTATGGTCATGTCACTGTGATGTTCTTCCCCTGCCACAACTGGAGCCTTCCTCTCAAATTCTGCCCTTAAAGTCATTAAGTGCTATTGGTTCTCCAACACAAACTAGGGTTTTTCAATAAATACTCTAAATTCATAGGGTTTATAGTCCCTTTAATATGGCTTTTTTAATAAAAACAAAAGTTTGTGTTGGAGCAGTAGAAGATAAAGCAGGGGTTAGAAATGCAGCTGCATCATTATGAACAAGGGAGAAATAAAAATATGTGTATTTTTAAAAAATAATAATAATTACACTTAACACCATCAAGACAGGGCTGTAAATTATGGTTTAGCTGCCCTTATTGATCCAACATAAACATTAGAGGCAAGCTGTGCTATGCAGGGGAGGGAAAAAGAAATAATTGTGGCATGTTTTAGATCCCCTGAGTCATCTTTCCTGGCACAGGGCTGAGTGAGTCAAAGCTGCTGTGCAGGAAGCAAGGAGATGGAGGTGGGCTGAGCTGGCTCAGCATTGGCTCTGTCTTGTCAATACCAGTTTGAAAAGGGATGCAAAGCTAATACATCATAAGCCTTTGGGGCCATGTCGCAGGAGAAGTCATGCTGTCTGCAGAATATGCCTTCAGCCATGCGCTTGCTGGGGTACCAAGCTCTTTTTTACGCCTAAATGCACAGTACAAAGTGCTGAAGTTGTACAGCTCTGAAACTTCCTTTTGGGCAACTTCACAATGCTGAACGTGACTTTAACTCAAAGCATAGTATATACTGAATGTTCATAATTTAAGACAAAGAGGTATAGCTCTGCAAGTCTTCACTCTACCCACAGCAGATAAAACCAGGACTGAAGTATGACTAGATTAGAAACAAGCGTTATTAGATTAATTGGGAATTAGATACGAACCTACCTGAATCTGCCCTGCCTCATGCTGAGCTGTAAAAATAGGTAACGTCAATTGTTGATCAAAGCTGCTCATCTAAAGGAACTACAGAGAGCATGCTAGCATGGTAAGTACCCGCAGAAATGTCCATTTCTGGGTACAAAAAAAAGGAACTTCACACACTTGCAACATTTCTTGAGTCCACTGAAAAATAAATGAACAACAACTTCTAATACTTCCTTCAGCACATCTTTGGACGGGTCTTTACTATTACAAAATAGGCACTTTGCCTGTGTGCAATGAGGCAAGGCACAGAACCCCAACTCAGAGAGCCATTCACCCAGTGCAACCCAGTAAGGGGTTCCCCCATACCCAGGAGAGGTACAGTGACAGCAGCACGTGGCCTCTGCCGCTCGTGCACCCAGCTGCAGCCCGACACAGACATACTTTTCACTGCTTTCATTTCAAAACTTAGTATCAAGCTCTACACTACAGGATAGACATGACCTCATCTTATTAATGGCAAAAATCACCAGTAGCTATCACCCTTTTCACCTTCTAAACCTATTAGAATGAAGGGAGGGAAAATAAAAAAAAATACAAGAATCAGGAGGAATCCCTCCATCATGAAAAACTTTCCCATTGCTTTTCTGAATCTCTTATTTTGCCTTCCTTTTGGAACTGGGAAAGCAACTTAGCATGATGAGTTAAAGACTGAAGGAAAGTAAAACATACACAGAGTACTAATTGCCCCAGAGCAGATCACTGACACTGAGCATAACCAGGTAAATCTTGCCACTACATCAATTTTAGTACACGCATGAGCAGGGTATTGCCTTAAAGATAAATCACAGTACACTGAAGCCTTTATTTTTAAGGAAGTCTCTTGGCAAAAAGAAATCCCTGCAAACACTGACTGTAAGACAGTAAAAGCCACGGCATAATGCATTACTATTTAATTGTGTGGCATTGTATTATATGTAGCTACTTACACAGAAGGCAATAAAAGCCATATTCAAGAGACACTTAAAAAATACAGGTAAATGTTCTTCCTTCCACTTTGTTCTTCTCAAATCCAGAAAGGATAAGTAGATAGCCCTATATCCTGCATTTTAAAATTTTAAGGTGAGACCGTGCCTGCATTTGGAGGGCAGACGTGGCGCAGAGCGTGGTACAGGGAACACACAGCCTGCTGGTGAAGGGGTCTGTGGGTAACGAAGTCATCGTTGTACTCTCCTTAGTGATTCACCCCAAGTGACAGAATGGCCTCAGAATACTGAAGACCTCTAGTCTGCAGTATGCATATGTATTTCTGTATCATAAATCCTCTCTGGTCTTTGAAGTTTTGTAGAAAACAACTTTTAAAAATGTTAATTTAAAAAATAAGACATGAAATAAATTCCTCTGAATCCAGAGACATATTTAAAGAATAAATTATTTACCTCATAAATAATCATGAATCTCAACCGAGGTGGGCCCAGCTCTTGTTTACAGAAAGACAAACAACATAAATAACTATTTCGCAAAATACGTTTCTGGAGAAAAATTGTAACCCCCAAGTGACTGAGATTTTACCCTCGAAGGGTTAGGAGTGGAGAGGGGCGGCAGACCACTACTAGAGCTGCTGCCACTTTGCGTTCCAGGACAACCAGTTCAACGTGCAGCTGGCGATGTCCCGTAGCCACCACCCTGACTGTCAGACATACTATTAGAAAACACAAATTAGATAGCCAGAGAGTCCTGAAATGAATGCATAAGGACCATGAGTCACATGCTAAGATGACATAAAATAATTTAATTCCATTTGCTGAAATGGAGCCATCCTGAGCCTTTGTCATCAAAAGACGACAGTTAACAGTGGAGTAGCTGAGATACTGTTGCAACACCATACAGAGCCAACGGTGTACCAGTCAAAGCAGGACTTACATGCTTTTATTACTGTAAAATATAAGAGATATTGATGGAGATTATCTACATGTCTGCCTATGAATAAATGCAGCTGACGAACAGAGCGAAATGAGCAAGAGTGACACAGTCAAAGCCTGATGGCTTTCACTGGGTAAAAAAAATCACATTTGCCTTTCCAAAACACAATCTGTATAATAATGCAAAACCAAGTTGTCTTCCCTTACCTTCTGCAAAAGGCTCCCATTCATAAAATCGACCCATAAATGGCTTGTTATTGTATGATGCACATTGCACCTCTCTAATATTTCTGCTGCTTTCAGGACACATCTGTTTAAATAAAAAAAACAGTCAAATTATAATCAACAGCAATGTTGTTATTGCTTTCTTATTAGCTCATTTTAAAAGGTTAACGAAGGCATTGCCAAATTCTAATCTAGATGGCCTATATTAACATCAGGAGACTCCCTTTCTTTAAAACAGGTAATAAACAGTGCGCTTTTAAGTAACAGTATGATAAGTGCCTGTAGAAAAGAAATGAAATCGTGGAGTTCATGGAGCAACAGTTCTACAAAAAAAAAAATAAATTTTTATTGAGCTGTCATTTTCCTCAGCAAAAAGATGACACTTCAAGATAAATTCAATAAATTAGATCTGAATTATTTCCTTTCCACAATAGCTTCACATTTTTCATTTTTAATTTTCTGGGCTCAGATTCAACAGAGTTGAAACACTTAACATACATGTTTGCATAACTTATTTCAAGCTGGCCACACCAGCTTCTTATTCTCATCCTCTGCTTCAATACCATTATTACTTTTTCTTTTTTATTTCTACATGCTGCTATTACAGCTGTTGCATTGTTTTGTATTTGAACTTCTGCCTTCAAATGCTAGCTTCAGAGTTCTTGAAGCTAAATAGTGGAAAAGCTTCACATATACAGGGGCGTGCACGGACACACACACACATTGAGGCAGGGCAAGTCTTACAGATAGAAGTAACATCATTTATTAGGTCACCTGCAATAGAAGCCTTTGGCAGGCGAGCCTTGTTTAGATGTGAAGCAGATTTCAAAAGTAAATACAAGTTAAATACTTAAATACTTAATTACTTTGCTCTGCCTGTATCGTCACACTACAGCGGTTACAGCAAAAGACTACTCTGTGTGTGGGCACACACAGAGGGGAGAAAGATTTCTAGAAAAGGCAGGAGGTTAATTAGAACAATTTCTATGCTTGGAGAAAATCGATAGGTTTTGGTCACACATGCATTTTTTAGGTAGCCTCTAGATGATCAAAATGGCTATTAAAAACACTATTCAAGAACTGGACTAGAACAGCAGAGTGTTTTTGCTATAGGAGACAGATTTCAAAGGAAAACTAGAGACAGTATTACATGAAAGCAGCATGCCTAAATAACTGTTTTTGAAGGGAACAGCAAGAGAACCAGTAAGAGCTCTTGTTGCAACTACAAGTCTGTTCTCTTATATTTGTATAGGGGGAAAGATTGGTCATCTTTGCAGTGAAAGCCACACCAGAAGTCCCAGGGGAGTTCTTGCTTTGTGTCCACATCTATAGATGAAGATGTTTGTAATGAATCAGTGAGACAAAGTCAGGAGTTTTGAAGTGGGCTATAAACGGTACCAAAGACATCCCTGGGGGAAGGTTCACGGACTACTTTATCTTCTCTGAGAATCACAGTAACAAATCTTCTAGAATAAATACTGTTTCTGGCCAAACAGCCATCTGTGCTTTGTTCGCCCACCCTTCTGAGATCTCCAAGTACATGGAAATATCGTTTTGCTCAGCAAACCCTCTAATAAAAAAAAACAAACAAAAATAGCGTCCCTGAAAATAGGACCGTGGGCCACCAAACTCCATTGGAAGGGTCACCAAAAGTCTTTCCAGTGCCAAATGCAGAAAGCAAAGCTCTATTCCTACAATGGACACATGCATCCTTGCATCTGTGACACAGCAGCGCAGCAAGGGCAGCTCTGCCACCCCAAGAGACCCAGGCTAGGAAGGTGGCATTTTTGGTGGAAACCAATTACAGCACATATCCTAAAGGGGAAGCGACAGAACCTGAGCTGGCATAAATTAAGGTCACTACATTAAATTACAGCAGAATGACATCAGTTTGCACCAGCAAAGAACCCAGCCTGAAGGGTTTCTTTTTGGAATGCTTTTCCCTTTTTTTTGGCACACGTTTTCTGACAGTCTATTGTGAAGTTTTGTTGTTTCTTGCTTTTTCCTTTTCTGAGCCTTGAGCTCGTGCTCTTGTGTACCAGTATTTCTGGCTCATAAACCATTTCCTGGACACGCCGTTCATACCAACTGCAGACAGCGTATGAATAAAAAGATTAAAATATTCATTGCTGTTGCCAAAAAATAGTGACACCCACCCCTTGTAAGATCATTTTTATATAGCTACAATTTCTGTTTTTAAACTTACTGGAAGTTGCCTACGGGACAGCCCCACCGCTTTAAAGCAGGACAAAGTGCTGACAAATATGCTAAACACTGAGTGGATCAAGCCGAAATCAGAAGAAAAGACTAACCCTGTAACATCCCTGCTACTTTAACAGTCCCAACTCAGTTGTCCTTCCTCCATGTCTTTCATCAAAGTTTAATTACAAAATAAAATTTTGAGTAAAAATTTGAGAGCGCGACCTGGTCAGCAAAACCTCTTTGTATTATTCTTTATGCAGATTATACTCATTTTTATTTTTAAACGTCTTTTAAAAATACTTTATGAAAGAGTTAAGTACAAGGTGCAACTAGTCAAACTCACTACAGTTTCTGAATTGCCAAGGCTTAAAAGAGTTATACTATTCTCTATGTATATACTAGTTAACATCTATACATCATTTATTAATCCTGCCTCAATTCTTAATGAATAGCTGAACAAAATGAGTTTTACGCCTCGTACTGCTCAGCTCGCCTGAAAATGAAATCCTTGATCTTTTTTCAGAAGAGCTATAAGTGCCAGGCACTTTCTCTTAGTCTCTCTGGCTTTTTAGTACATCTTTCATGAAGAAAATACGCTGTTATCACTAAAAGGAAAAAGCATGACCCTGTACAATCAAAAGTGAAACTTTAGCATAGGGGTTTCTGCAGATCCTCATTTTTTATTCCCCGAGAGTACAACTTATTTTTACACTTTTATTTAATTACTATTTCTGTCACAAACACATACAGCTTGACTATAAAACTCCTAAAGGACAGCAATGAGTATCTGTGACAAGAAGATGACAACCCCACAGAAGGCTCATATTTACAATGTCTAACTGCTGTACATTAGAGAGTTCCTCGTCTGCTTCCCAGCTCCCACACCAGCTGGGAGATGCTGGAAGGCGAGGGAGGAGAGAGCCAGGCTGTGCCACAGCCTCGTCCCAGGCAGCGTGGGCTCGGCACCCTGCCGCAGGTCCTGCCAGGCACTGCCCATGGCACTGTCCCTTCACCTCTCACGACCCTCTGCCCAATCAAGAGCAATTTCGCTTTAAAAGCTGGCATGTTGGCACGTTTACAGATGAAGGATGCTTCTGTGGCTAAGCAACATTACTAGGATTTAAACAACCTGGGTTGTCTCCAAAAATCTTCCAGAGGCTTTCGGAATGAACCTTGCTAAAATATTTAACCTTATTGTGTGATTCTCCTCGGGTCCCCCCTCAGTAACATGAGGGCATCAGGAGTGTGCTGCCTGGTAGGGACTAGAAAACATTTTATTTGGAAAAAAAATATGTTGACTTTGATTCATTGTTTTGTTAACAACAGATCTGGAGTTTCATTTTTTCTTCCACAACTTCATTTTCTTTTGTGATTACTGAGGGAGTTACGTAAGCTTTTTCATAGAGGTTTTGATAGAAAAACAGGACGACTTCTTTGGATATTTGTAAAAAAAAGAAATAAAATCTCCTTTTTAAACCAGGTTTGTGGAGGCCAGATCAGCAAAAAATATACGTTGCGTCTGCTAAGATAAGTCTTAGATACCTATCATGTAGAGGCGGATAAATTATCTAGAAAACCATACCCTATGCTGGGAGAGGGTTGGGTTTTTTTAATTATTCTTTCAGATGTCCACTATAAAATTAAAAACAGCATCTAGACCCCATAATTTTGTATGGTTTTAGATGATGTCTCCCCTACTTAAAATATGCAAATTGGAAAAGCCAATGCTGTAAATTAAGTACGTGGAACTTTATTCAGCTAAGTACCTTCCAAGTGCCAGACATTTTCACACAAGGTAAGATGTTTTAAGAGCTTCCAGGCTGTGTTTTGAAACGGCTGTTTCAATGAGTAGGACATCTCAGCCAACGTTACCTCCTGTCCTTTCAGAACATGACACCAACAGCAGCAGCGCAGCACTGCACTGATGAGGCAGGCAGTGCTTAAGACAAAACATTTTAGAAGTATGCCTTTGTGTTTTGGGACCTCAGGCCAAATTTCTTGAAATGCACTGTGTCTGCAGTTGATAGAAACTTTGCACTTCTGAAACAGCAGCTTTATTTCTGTCTCCATTTCATCTGAGATATGCAGGTATGAAAGTGTTCTGAGGGACAGCAACACACAGTACTTCCTTTGTCATGTACCATTACAGCTTTCTTAAAATGAGCTGCTAGTGCAGCTAAGACTGTAAAACAAAGAAACCACCCTAGTTGCTTTTTATCTTTTGGGAAACATTAAAAAAGCAAAGGCTTTTAACAAATCTTTGACACTTTGGTTAATTAATTAAATGTTGGCAAAACCCCAGAAAAGGATCAGTCTGCCAGCAGATGTGCACTCACACTGGATGTACGCCTGCCATTAGCAACGCTGTTCCAAAGCTGCACTGAGATAACGCACTTCTGGAAATGCAGAAATGAGCCATTTTGATCCTGAAACCACCTCTAAAGGCAATTAAAACATTGACTAAGATTTTTGGCACTGTTTCATTCTTATGACCTGCAGTAACTGGCAAACTCTTTTTCCAAGGCGCCATTGTCTTTCTGGATTCCCCAGGCTCAGACATAATCCATAATTAATATTTTCTATGTGTGCAATACTATATATTAAGTTAAGCCCATGTAATCTACTTGTACTGTAGTTTTCATTTCTGCAGTGGTTCTATCTAATCATATTAATCCTTTGACGTTCCAAAGGATAGCACATCTCCAATGAAAAATAATTAAAATACTTGTTTCTGAAACAGGAATCTGAAGATTCTTCTTTCATTTTCAGAACATACTCTTAAAAGTGGCATGTCCTTGCAATACGCATACTAGATAAATTCCAGTTCTTGACGCAACAGTCCACTATGTCTGCAGTGAACTTCTGCTCTGAAGTGCTGGTGCCTTGTTCCTCCTGAAACCTATGGAAGCTCCATGTCCATATCTGAAAGCAGAATCTGAGGTCCTTCAAATTCTAATTCTTCTGCTAAGTTGTTTCTCTTTGCATTGCCAAGGAACGTGCACGCCCTAATCAGCAATACATAGAACCAAGGCAATCTACTCTTGTCTAGCTAAACACACACTGAAAGACAGCAACAGATCCATTTCAACTACTGGAGGCTCTTTTATTCCACCAATAGTTCTACTTTTTAAAAACCGTAACAGAACATGAAAACAATTGTCTGCCAAGTAATAAAAAAAATAAGGTATATTAAATGTGTCTAGATATCTGTGGCACAAAATATCAGGCCCATTTTTTATTAAAATGGAATTGATGCTTCTGAAAAACAAAAATATGTGAAAAACTTTGAAATGCATAAATTATGTGAAGAACAGCTCTGCAGTAAAAACAGTGCTAGATGGCTCTAGTTACAGTCCACGACCACAGACAGTACACTATAAATGTCTGGCTTGACATGGAATGAAAATTAACATCTGCGAATGCAGCAGTATCTAGACAAGTTTACAAGGAACAAGCACCTGTATTGCTGCAATCTCGGCACTTCCTCAAGCAATGAATTTACACCTCCATGTCTGCTGCAACGGAGATTAAGCTTAGTTATGACAAGCATCATAAACTACTAACTTTCTCTACTAACCAGAGAGAGATTCTGAAGCGATGCAGTCTAGGGGAGCAAGTAATACAGGGTCGCAGCCTTTCTCTCTTCCCTCACTGCTTTCAAGGGGCTGCCCGTCATAGATGGAAAAGACCTTATACACGCACACAATATAAAATCATCATATTTCGGCCCAAATCCCATTCAGCTAGCAACAAGTTTGTGTTTGGAACAAGGAAGATGGTCTGTGGCAGAGCTGCACACCGGGGCACCAGCCTTCACAGAATCACAGAATGGTCAGGGTTGGAAGGGACCTCTGGAGATCATCTAGTCCAACCCCCCCGCCAGAGCAGGGTCACCTACAACAGGTTGCACAGGACAGCGTCCAGGCGGGTTTGGAATGTCTCCAGAGTGGGAGACTCCACAACCTCTCTGGGCAGCCTGTTCCAGTGCTCCACCACCCTCAAAGTAAAGAAGTTCCTCCTCATGTTAAGATGGAACTTCCTATGTTCAAGCTTGTGCCCATTACCCCTCATCCTATCAATGGGCACCACTGAAAAAAGACTGCTCCCATCCCCCTGGCATCCTCCCTTCAAGTATTTGAAAGCATTAATAAGATCCCCCCTCAATCTTCTTTTCTCCAGACTAAAGAGACCCAAATCCCTCAGCCTTTCCTCATATGAAAGATGTTCCAATCCCCTAATCATCTTCGTAGCCCTTTGCTGGACCCTCTCCAGCAGATCCCTGTCCTTCTTGAACTGGGGAGCCCAGAACTGGACGCAGTATTCCAGATGCGGCCTCACCAGGGCAGAGTAGAGGGGGAGGATGACCTCCCTCGACCTGCTGGCCACACTCCTTTTGATGCACCCCAGGATGCCATTGGCCCTCTTGGCCGCCAGGGCACATTGCTGGCTCATGGTCATCCTGTTGTCCACCAGGACTCCCAGGTCCCTTTCCACAGAGCTGCTCTCCAGGAGGTCGGCCCCCAACCTGTACTGATGCATGGGGTTATTCCTCCCCAGATGCAGTACCCTACATTTACCCTTGTTGAATTTCATTAAGTTCCTCTCTGCCCAACTCTCCAGCCTATCCAGGTCACGCTGTAAGGCAGCACAGCCTTCTGGCGTATCAGCCACTCCTCCCAGTTTAGTGTCATCAGCAAACTTGCTGATGGTACACTCTATCCCTTCGTCCAGATCATCGATGAATATATTGAACAGGACTGGACCCAGTACTGACCCCTGAGGAACACCACTTCTTACTGACCTCCAACTAGACTCTGCACCACTAACCACAACCCTCTGAGCTCTATCTGCTAGCCAGTTCTCAATCCACCCCACTGTCCATTCATCTAGCCCACACTTCCTAACTTGCCAGTGAGGATGATGTGGGAGACAGTGTCGAAAGCCTTGCCAAAGTCAAGGTAGACAACATCCACTGCCCTCCCCTCATCCACCCATCTAGTGACCTCATCATAGAATGCTATCAGATTAGTCAGACACGACTTCCCCTTAGTGAATCCATGTTGACTACTTCTGATAACCTTCTTTTCATCCAGGTGCTTTGAGATGATACCCAGCACAAGCTGCTCCATCATCTTTCCAGGGATGGAGGTGAGGCTGACCGGCCAGTAGTTTCCCGGGTCACCCTTCTTACCCTTTTTGAAGACTGGAGTGACACTGGCTATCCTCCAGTCCTCAGGCACCTCACCTGTCCTCCAGGACCTTTCAAAGATGATGGAGAGCGGCCCAGCAATGGCTTCCCCCAGCTCCCTCAGCACTCGAGGATGCATCCCATCAGGCCCCATGGATTTGTGGATATCTAGTTTGTCTAACTGATCTCTAACTTGCTCCTCGTCAACCAAGGGAAAGTCTTGCTTCCTCCAGACTTTCTCTGTTACCTGCAAAGTCTGGGTTTCCCAAGGACTGGCCCGAGCAGTGAAGACAGAAGCGAAGAAGGCATTTAGCATTTTCCCCGAGGAAGATGCTGGCTCCCACTGCCAGGTAGGGTAACTGCTACCATTTCACTCTGGAAATTACCAACCCTTTTTTCCGTTAATGATTTCAGCTTTGAACCAAGAAAGTCCTTCAAATTTAACTAGAAACATCTTTGAAGTGTTACCCAAACCTAATCTTTATTAACTTTGCAACGTGTCACTACTGCGTAATGTGGCAAGCGCATTTATTACTGTTTTACCTTTTTTCCCTTCCATAGTACTTTACAGCTGAAAACACAGTATGCCTAATGATGGAGAAGAAAGATCAACCAAACAGATGGAAAAAGAAGTATTTCTGCTTAACTTTACAGGTTTGTGGGTTTTTTAAAATTCTCAGTTGCAGATCCATCTGATCAGATTGAAGTAACTTATTTAAGATTTTCAACAACTTGTAAAAGATTCAAGTCTACCTTTGGTTCTAAAAAAAAAATTAGCCACTCATTCATCCCACAGAAAGCATCTACACTGATCTAATGTGCATGACTGGAAACGTTTGGCACTATGAGCTTAGGAGGGGCTCACCAAAGAGTTATAGTAGGAAAATTAACAGCACAGTTCCTCAGTAGTACCAAAAATGTGTCAAGGAAATCATCCATTTCTGTTTATTGCTGAAGTTTTACAAATGCTATTCCAAAAAAACCCCAACCAAACAACCAAACAAGCAATCTGAGAAACAAGACTTGGTTTCTACCACATCTAAGTTTAACTATTAGAAACTGGAAGACAAATACTGAAAACAGACCATGCTGGAACAGAGTATCATCTGGTGTAAAGTGATACGCAAGTATGCTATGGAAGTCAGAGCTATGTTAACTCACACCTGCCAACGATCTAGCCGGTTGACTGTTGCGAGTCTTTTTTTGATCCAGCAAAAGACCAGATGACTATCAACTCATTCCAAAGCTGTTTTTTCAAAATGTAGTTACTTTTTTACTGTCCCAAATTTCTTTTAGTGCCCAGTTCCCTGACCGAAGAAGTACTTCAGTATCGAGACTGGAGTGCGCACAGGATATTCTTTACATGATCCCAATCAAGCATCAAAAGCTTGGCATTTGCAACAGAAATCATAACTACTTTGTACAACGGCTGTTCTCAGTCTCAGCAGTGGTCTCATTTTTCTATATAAATATGCTGCATAAAAAAATCCACCAAGTACAAGAATCCTTCCATTCAAATACCTATTTATAGAAACACTACATAATGCTCAAGGTGCTTAAACCGCACAGTGTTGCTTCATTTAGTGGGAAATCAATGAAAAGTTATTTCCATTTGACACAACCTGGCTCAAAGTCTGAAGAATCCCTTAACAGGGAAGCTTTCAGCCTCGCTGCAGATTCAGTGTCTCATCTGTCTACATTGTTCAAACACATCTGAAAAATGGAGCATGTTTTAAGAGTCCTCCTCAGAAAACGTGAGGTTTATGTACTAAGGACAGTTGCTTTAATATAATAGTAGTAGTATTCTTTATACTAGAAAAATCAGCCACTCCAAACCCCTTTTTGAAAAGCACAACCAGTATCAGCTTGGAAAGACCCTGAGACAAACTCATACTTGATGTAACTCCAGGGAAATCAGTAGACTTAAAGCAAAGATGATATATCTAGTTCTCATAGTTCGTAGAAAATTATGCCGATATGATAAAACATCTACTGTAGGGTTTCCAGCAGTATTTTACTTCATTTTTAAAAAACATTGTTCTTGGAGCAGCCTATTCTTTCTGGGGTGCAGTCTTTAGGTCAGAGAGGTTTCACTACTCCGCTTTTTTATTCTGCCAGCTTCATCAGTACGTGGGAATAATCCTCTATTTTTCTATATTATTTTTTCTATATTAAAGCCTAATCAATTTAAATCTAAAATCAATTGCATGCATTCCATTTAAATGACTGGCCTTTGTGTGGGAGGAGAGATTACCTGAATGGTTCCAGCAGAAGGCCTGAAAATTTAGGAAAGTTTCTAATTTGTATTACCATGATATTCCACTTTAGTAATTAAAAATCCTGATTACAGCAATAATTCCAATATTCTTACAGAAGGATCTCTATTCTAAGAGACAACCAGGCAACAGAAACGTTTATGCAGTGTTATATGAGGCAGAAACATACAGGCACAAATGTACAGATGTTACTACACCTACGGTGAATTCTGGTAAGTCCATTGAGAGAATGTATTTTGTTCATTTTTGTTAAAATAAAGACCTACAATGTGGAACAATTGGTTTTCCACAAAGACTGAACAGTTGTAGAGCACTGTAAATGTAGCTTAAAAATTACTATGAGTTTGCAGGAGCCAAGTGTAACAGAAATTACAGCATTATTCATAGAGTTCTTGTTTCCATCAAAAATGAGTTTCTGATACAACACACACTGTTTCTGCAATATATTCTTTCTTCCTAGGTTATACTACTTAAAAGAAAAAAAAAAAAGGGCACCTTAAACTAACTAGCAGATACACAGCCCGTATTTTACAATGCTGGTATAGCTACAGCTGGTAGCACTGTCTGTTTACTTATGAGTTCATCAAACTTCAACCGTTCAGACTAAAACTTTCCACTCCTGGTATCTTAGTCTCATTTTTTTGACTGAAGTATTTCATCCAAGAATGAGTCTGAAGGAAAACGAGAGGGGAGAAGTGTTTTATTTTTTTCCCATGCTTCAAATACTCTTTTTTTTTTTTCCAAAATATATGTGCCTGTTTTATTTTAATGAGTGAAATGAAGTCAGCCAGGAACTGGGTTTTCGTCAAGAATGCATCCTCTGCCTTTTATATGGCAATCTACTCAAATATAGCCAGGCCACAAGATTTTTTTAAAAAAATCTGATAATCATACTTTGTACACGTTCAGTCAAAACTTGTTAAAGTTTTGCAGCTAAACTACTGGAACAATCTGTTTACAAGGAGTGTGTTCCACATCTGAGGCTAACAGGCTGAGAAGTTTTCCAGCAATCACTGGTACGTGCTCCTGCGGTCTGCGCTAGGGGCAGGCACTGGAAATGAAAGCAAGACATCTCTCTCTTCTGCTCTTAATAACCCTTGAGCCTCTTGCAGGCAGCATGGATGAAGCAAGGAAGCAGCCTAATACAAACGCCTGTACCTAAAGTGCATGGAATACTTTGGAAAAACTTGGATAAATCTTGGGAGTGGGATTCAAGAGGTGAGACTGGACGAGCAAGCCAATTGAAGAAGGAACCAAGAGGAAGAAAGCGAAACTGGAGAGAAGCCGGGGAACTTAAGGAGAAGAAGGACTGGCCGGAGGCAGAAGAGATGGGGAGAAGAGATGGAAAATATTAGGCAAGGTACTAAGAAAGAGAGAAGTATGACTGAGCAAGAAAATACTGAGGGATAGTTTCTGCCAGGGGGAAGGGGCAGAGACGGCCCGTAGTTGGGAGGAATGGCAGAAACACCTGTGGTGAAAGAAAACCTATGAACACCATGGCAAAGCATTTTCATTGCCCTGTAGCACTAGCAGAGGGTAAATTCCTTCTACCATTGGCTCAACTGCAATGGTCTGATCAGTCCTGTGAATTGTGCCATATCACATGATGGTTTTGAAGGCCTTTTTGGTTTTGTTCTGAAACTATAAGGTTACATACAGTAAGTCACAGGACATGAGAAGAATGTTTAACCTCAACCTAGAAGAGATTGTCCATGCAGTTACTATGTAATTTGGCTCTTTTTGCCTGTGAGGTCCATTCTCAACTACAGGATTACATACTATTTTTTCCATATGATCTATGACTCATTCAGTGTGCAGAACGGATTTACTCAGGGGATGAACCAGGAACGTTTTGTTAGAAGAGTTATTTATATAATCTCTGTCTCATTCACTGTAGAATCTAGTAGGTATACAATGGACATGTAGAATAAGGAACATGAAAGATATTCTGCAGTTTCTGGAACTAGCTACTCTACCAGTTTTGGGGGGAAAAAATGTCACTTGTCATGCAATTTACCTAACCCAATCCTTTCTCGGTTTGTAAACTACATACTGTCTGTTTGGGGTGTCTGACTGAAAATCTCTGGATCTGATTTGCAGATGAGCTGGCAAATCATAATTACAGTTTTCCCCAATGCAAATTTTGCTTTGACTATTGTCAAGTAACAAATATGTTACCGAACAAGAAAAAAAAAAAAAACAAACAATCTAACTTACTCAGCATAGGGCATTAAATTATTGAACACTTCTTTTAAACCTCCCTCTTCTATATCTCAGGTCCCTTTCTTACAAGAGAGATTAGATCTTGCTGTCACACAGCAGCTTTGTGAACGTTAAGTCAAACACTGCAGTAATAGTACCGACTACTAGTCCTGAGAGAAGCCATTTTTTCTCATCTTCTGCAAGGCGTAGTTTTAAGGCAGGGAGCCAAAGGCTGAATAATAGAGAGAATGACATTGAGTAGTGTATGGCTAATAACTAAGCTGTTGATCTACGCAGGGACCCTGGGGCAAAATAATATATTATCAGGTAATTAAATAATTTTCTTAACACACAAGAGTTACCATGGGATTGTTGACAAAACTCTCGTTCTAAAAGCTCTACACCTTTGCACTTTGTCACATTAAAAGAGTCTTTTTAATGGCACTTTGCTGCTCGAAGTAAAACTACACACCATCGCAAAAAATTGTCATCAAAAAGTGCCCCAAACTGAGGTCTTGAAACAGCCGTCAAGATAATTAGTATCCTTGCTATCTTTAACAAATGATAGTGCAAACGGAAATACAGAAAAAGAAAACAGCACATTGCTTGGCTGGGACGTTCCCGAGTGTTGAAGCCAAAAACCAAAGACAGTTTGCAGAACGAGGCAGGGGATGTTTCCCTGGCTTCTTCCCCCTGCAGATCACCCACCCACTGCCTCTCTAACACTGCCGTGACAGATATAAAATATACAGGATTGGCTTTGCCACAAATAAGTCAAGAGTTTGAAGACAAACAGCGTTACCAACCCATCACTAGAAAGAAACTCTGTTTTATTAATTACAGGTGCATGTCTCTACATGTGCAATATGCTGCCCACAAAGGTGTTATTTCTGGACAAACACATAGCATGCTTGATGAAGTACTAGCAAAGATGACACAAAGCACCACAGCCTGATTATTTGTTTGTTTGTTGTTTATTTTTTTAATATCATCACTGCTTTAATTATTTTGGGGGTTTGCATTGCTCTGTATGCAGTTAGCTCTTAATTTATCGTATGCGAAAGTCTCATTTAACTGTTCTGGGCACCACAGGGCACGTAGTGCCAACTTCCATTTCCACCACTTCTAGGGGACAGGATTTGGACCAACAAAACTATTCTGTGGTTAGGCAAAGGAACGCATGCTTGCTAGAGGAAATCTCACATTTGTTTCCTAACTTTCTACATGAGTTTTGGCCATTTGCTGTTTTCAAGCCCTGCTTAAAAGTCTAAAATTAAAATAAACCAACAAAACTAAAAAATCTAGCAATGGCATTGCTAACAGATCACTTCTCCTTCAGCACCCTTGGCTTAACTTTGCCAGCTTCTCCTGCACTTCCTCCACTCACCTCAGCCACTGCAGAGAACATTGGGATTGTACTGCTGGGTACTTTTACTGCAAGTTCCTGTAGTCATGTAATTTATGTTCTTTCCCTGCTATCTGGCTTGAAAATGCGCCTTAAACTTGTTCATTGTTATCAGCAGTACTGAACTAATCTCCTGAAAATACCAGGAAAAAATTACTCCTTTCATGTACCAAAGCAGATGCTGACATCTGTCAGTAGGTGTTTTCTATACCTGTAATTAATGGGAAGAGTTAAAAAATGTCCATTAAAACATTTTTAAAATATTATTCATAAATTAATTCAAGGGATTTCCCCTGATCAAAGTTGCTAGACATCTGCAGCTTCTTCTGCTTCAAAAACCTGGATGCAATTAAACTAACATATGAATAAAAAGCAACTGCTTGTTCAAATTATAAGTGTGTTGAATAATTATGCACCGGAATTTCAGACAAAGACTTTTGTCAATATGCATAGACAAGAAACAAAGACAAGCTGGAATGCCTTAAAATATCTCCCACAACACTTGTCTATATCGATAAATGACAACTACTCAGATTTACAGTATCTTATTAAACAAATCTATAAGTATGTCAGGAACGCGACCGTCTGGTTGCAACTCTGAAGTCACAATTTTCCTTGATTAGTTTCCTCTTTAAAACTTGGCACAGAGGATATGCCTGAACAATAACCAGGCAACGCATCTAAATCACCCCGCAGTCATGTTTTATTGCGGAACAAAAAAAAAGGGCTTCATTTCAACAAGCATCCGAATGAAGTTTCTGAATCACTCCACAATATTTTAAGTGCTAATGCTGCTATTCAAAACTGATGAAGTGATCGGATAACTGTGGATCTTTTCCCCCTTTCCTCTCCTCTGTGACATATGCATTCCATTTACTCGAAGAATTAGAAAGGTAACTTCTCAGACAGTTTCAATTGCTACATGAAACCTACCATTCATAGCTCACCGGGAAGTCAGGAAACAAATATTTTAGCCAACTGATATGCATTTTGGTTTTGATTTTGAGGCACTTAGATGAATTATTTACATTTTTATATCACGCTATTACTACACATAAATGAGGGTTTGAGCGTTCAGCTATTCTTACTCACAAATTCACTCAACTTCAACCAGTACACAGACTTCTCCAGCTTCACCACGCAATCCATTTAACCGCCTCAGAACTTCAAAATAAACCTCACAGATGAAAAATGCTGCTCAGTGCTTCCTGCAGTGTCGTAAAATACTGAGGTACTACTGTTAACCATGCCTTTTGAAGTACTTCTGTACATTAAAAATCAAGAAAATATATATATTGGGAAGTTAACAAAGCCTCTGGAAAATTCAGCTCCCAGAGTGCTCAAGCAAAAACCCAAACATACTAATGGTGCTAAATGTATATGAATCTGCTACCTCTTACGCTAAAATACAGAAACCCTACCATGTATAAACACCAAGAACAGACAAAGAGAATTCCCTAAGATATTTTGGGGCGATAACATGAAATACAAGAAAAGTTGAAAACTTAGGTCGAACGTTGCAAGGATTATTTGGACATTTTTACAACAGGAGGGATTTTTACATGGAGAGAATTTCAACCATGGTACATTGTTGTGAGCTGTATTCATAACAGTTTGAGATACTTCATATTTAATGTATGTTATGTATGGCCACCGCTTCAAAAGCAATACTGCTGTCTACGGAGCAAACATAATCGCAGTCAGCACAGGCGCTCGCTACAGATTTTCCAAATTTATGGTATGAATCCCACTTCTTCCATAACATTTGAGTGGAAAACATGGATGAAAGAGGTTGGTACCATTCATTAAAGATCAGAACTCAAACTAGAAGCATGTCACAAAATGCCTCAAAAGGCTATTCCGCACGACACAAGGCAGAGTTAAGATGGTTTCATTGACTAATTATGGTAATGTTGATATTTCTTGCCTTAAAAAAAAATAATTAATCTACATGTAAACTGAACAGTTCAGTTTATTACTGTGTCTTTCTGATAATGCCCTTGCCCGTTTTGTAGATTTTTATCACTGATACATACTCCCAACTTTTATTTTCCAGTGGAACATTTCTGTTTTATTGCCTTAAGGTGTTTATTCTATCCTAAGCTTTACTATATTTTATTTATATCTTATTAAATTGTCTTTGGAGAAAGGCAGAAATCTCATCATTTCTGTATGATGCAGAGAGTCATGGTCAAAACATTACAGATCCCACGGGTCACTTCTCCCTGACCTGGAGAATATAGGCTATGACTGTAGCCATTACCAATTTTTTACCTGCACCTACCTTTTTGGTCTGTATTTTTATAGTTTTTGGCACAACAGGGCATTAGAGCATGACTCTTGGACTGCTACATGCTAAATTAGTTTTAAATAACTTAGATTTCTTGATCACAGTAAGTAATTGAGTTTTCAATTAAAAACCATAAGCCTCTAGACATCAAAATTTTCTGAATGGTGCAATTTTGGCCTTATTATGACCATTTTACTAGATTAGTAAGTAATTAACCTAGTAATAATTAATTTGTGTAAAATGGCTAACTGTGTTCTGTTACTGCCACAAGTACAGAACACACTTGTGGAACAAAACTCTTTTGAGAGATCTTCTAAAGTTACCCCAGCATATTTTTCCTAAAGACTTAAGGCACATAGTTTCCCATAATTATTTAAGTTCTAATAAGAACATCATAATGCAAAATATTTTCCAATGCAGGGTTCTCAGTTGTTGAAGGGGATGTCATACAGCCACAGCGCAAAGATGCAGAGCAAACAGCTGTGGTCCAAGAGCTTTATCAAAGATGTCTCTATGTGACTCTCTTATATGCAAGCAACAATTGATCAAACAACATAGGACGTTTTACGAGCGGTATCTCTGTGTGCCAGTGCCTGGTAAGTTAAGCCCGTTTTAGTGACAACGCATTCTGAATTAATATTTATAAAATTCAGCTGCAAATATCAAACCAGTCAAAGAAAGGACAGTACAGCCCAAAGTAATCTAAGCTTTTAATAAGTTTCCTATACACCCATGGAATGTAAGACTATGAAACGTACATACAATCCCACAGTGTTTGCAGGGAAAATTCCTCACATAAAGTCAAGGTTAAATTTCCACAGGAAAAGATATGTCATCATAACCCCACTTTGCCACTTATGTCAAACACCTACTCTACACAAATCTCAAAACGAGAATAAATAAACCACACAGTAGCTCTTTGGGAATAAGAAGGGGCTTTTCAGGTTTTTTTTTTTAAAAATAAGTTCTCTTAAAAATACATCGTTTTCTATTTGTCTTTACCTCAGTATTTGAGCATCTCAACTATATTAAGAGCGCACATCCTTGTAGCACCCCGTATCACTTCTGAAAAGACCTGTCTGGGAACTACATTTTCTGTTCCATAAAAAATTCAACATTTCCACTTCTACCTTTGTTAAAACTTGAAACGTTGGAAATGTTTCATTTTCTATGGAGTGGAAAACTTTCAAAAACACTCGGGCAGAATGCCAGCAAGCTGGTGAAATGGCCCAAGACCCCAGGTGCCAAGGGAGCCTGCCAATGCCTACCTATGTGCTCAGGTGACAGAAAAGCACATCAGTTTTTAATGGGCTCAACACATTCCTGCAGAACATTTCAATTCTATTTAATTAGGGTTCTGCATCCAAAAAAGCCTTCCAAAGGAAAAGTTTTAACTCACAGCAGTCAAAATTAGTATCATCATCAGTAATATTCTTTAGGAAATTAAATATATTAATTTATCCCATCATGATAGAGCTGCGGATTGGCCCTGAGCCCTTTTCCTTACCTCATCTCTTCAACCGTAAAACCTCTTTCCATTTCCAAAACTGTCTTTTCAGATACTTTGCATTCCCTGCTAAGGTGCTATTCTCAAGTGCTCTGCACACAGGAGCACAGATCCAAGTAGAGAACTCTTATTCAGAACCAAAAGCTGGATTTTCTATAGCTGTCCTACCAGAATAATAGTATGTACAGCTGAAGAGTAAGGACAAGAAAGTAAAAGTAAACATTGTTTTCTTATTCTATTTAGATACTTCCCCAAAACACAACTAACTTCTTGCTAAGTAGCAGTCACATAAGATATTAGGAAAGGCAACACAGTCTAACGGGAGACATGAGCGTAATCCATATAAACCAGTGGGCAAGCTAGCAACTCTGAATGAAACTGGACAAGCTCAGCAAAACTTCACCCATAAATACCTCACTGAGCTCTCAGCAATTAGTCTGTCATACATTTTAGCTTGTTTTTTGCAATTCTGTATACAAGTAAAGGTATAAACTTGGTCAAAAACATACCTCAATCCATAGCTAAAGACAATTTAGATTTTACATCCATTTTGCATTGCTCTTCATGGTAAAACTCATATATGAATTTCTCTGCTTATTTTTTCATACTCCTTGCTGCACTGTAACAGAATGACCCAAACAGTCACTATTTTGTTTTACAGGTTCTCTAACCAGAGCTTTTAGGTGGTCATGATTACTATAGGACTTCAGACTCAGCTGTATTGGTGCAATTTGGAAAGTGGGAACTGCAGAAGAGGAGCAGTAACAAGCTGTCAGGGTAAGCGGCGCCTTCTGGCCTGAACTCACCACCAAGGACAACAAAGAATCACAGAATGGTTTGGGTTGGAAGGACCTATAAAGGTCACCTAGTCCAATCCCCTGTAATGAGCAGGGGACACATTCCACTAGACCAGGTTGCTCAAAGCCCTGTTGAACCTGACCTTCAATGTTTCCAAGGATGGGGCATCTACCACCTCTCTGGGCAACCTGTGCCAGTGCCTCACCACTCCCATCTTAAAAAATGTCTTCCCTATGTCCAGTCTAAACCTACCCCCTTTTAGTTTAAAATGGTTCCCCTTCTGACACCACAGGCCCCTCTCCATCTTTCTTGTAAGTCCCCTTCAGGTACCGAGAGGCTGCAATAAGGTCTCTGCATATTAAGGACAGGGATATGTTAAGACCTAACGTCTTTACCAATAACCCATAGTTTACTGTATGTCTTACAAAAAATAAAATAAATGAGATAAAATTGACTTTAAAAAGGGGTAATATGTATCACCAAATTGACACTGCAAAACAAGTAGGTTTGAATGCCCAGAACCCTGAAAGCTTCCCTTATGCTGTGCGACCCTCAGCCTGAAGTTAATTTACAAGTACATTCTCACACATTCAGACACTCATGAAGAGCTAGTGACTTGGCAATGCTTGAGACAATTAATAACAAAAAGTGCTCAAACAAATGTTCCATTTGAGTTGCTTCCTTTTTTTCTGGTTACAATCAATGCAAACGAGTTTGCATTCAAATTCTACTTTCCCCACACGCCCCTACAATACTCTTTCCTTTAGCACAGGGGGAAGTAAGGAAGATTTACTCATCACTCCCCCAATCTGGAGGAATACAGACTACATTTGAAGAATCTCACTGTACTGCGAATAGCTTATGGTTTCAGGAAGATGCGTCAGTGCTGGTTTTGTGTAAAGGACAGACGTTTGCTGCCTGGTTCCAGCTGCAGGAGGTGACAGCAGCCATACATTCCAAGGTGAGCACCCACAAAGCCACACGCAAGGTGCTGAAGAGGGGAAGCCGCTGGTACAATAAGAAAATAGGTTTAATGACCTGCAGAAACACTTGAACAAACACAAGCACTTCCGAGGTTCTCCCTAACCAAAACCCACAAGTTTAACTTTTCTGAATCAAGCTGTCAGTCATGTAAAAGGAGTTCAGCTATAATGAAAAAACAATAAACGTACAATAATGAGGAAATGACCTAATGGACCAAGGCAGATTGACTTAATTTGTTATTAATTAACTGCCCTTAGGAGAAACTGTAGAGGGAGTGGCTAAACTCCAGGATAACCGTTAACAGAATACTTTCCTCTGAATAAGTGAGATTTTCATTTTTGGTATGCTCCAGGAAGAACTAAAAAAGAAAAAAAGAAAAAGAAAGAAAAAGATACTATTCTCTGCATGCTGGCAAGACCACTGGTACATGTCACTGCCGATAAATTAAATTAAAGCCCACGCGCAGAAGCATTTAATCAGGAAGAACAAGCAAACAAAGTGCAACACTATCGGCCTTGTTTTGCTGTCATCCTGGCCTTTATGCTAAAACTGTTCTTAGCAACTTCTTTTTTATAATTATATTAATTACCACATTCTAAGGAGAAAAATAACCCCGAATAGCAATTACAGCTTCTCCAAGGGTAAGAGAAGTGTTATTAAATAAAAAAAATCACTACGTAGAGTTCCCTGCCTAGGAGGCGCCACATCATCTACAATTTCTCTTAGTTATTAAAATCTCCTGTAATATAAATGATGATTTCTCAATAACTGCATTTATACATGCAACAATGGCAAAGATGCAGCAACGGTAGGCTCACCTATTTTTTCCTCTTCATCTATTTAAGTCTTCTTTTTGAACGGCAGTTTTCCAAAATTAACGTGAAAATATTTTCACTCCTGTTCCCCTACTACCAAAAGAAATTTGCCGATGGCCAGACCATTCATCATACTTCCCTGCATGTCTTGCCACTGTCTAATTCACAAGCTCACAGCCCTCTTCTCTCCAGCCCACCTGTCATTCTCAACAAATTTCCTCTACAAACCTTTCTCCTCCATAACTACGGCCATCAGGGATTGCTTCTTTCTTCCATCTCATTTCTAACTTGTCACCTCTCACCCCTCGCTCTCTGAAAAGAGATCTTTCCTGGAAACGATTTTGTTACATTTCTTAAGTCAGGCAGAATACTGTCCAACTTTTTGCCCTGATGCAGTAAGGGAGGAAAATAAAGACTGGGGCATTTGTGTATCGCTTGGTTACCAGTGAGCAAATTCGGCACAGAAAACTTTCCAAATTAATGCCCCGCACTAAGTTCATTTCCCATTTCCTTCAGAAAACAGAAAGTGTTTTTCAAAAGAGCAATTTGTACCAGAGACTGTTCTCAGAGGCTCAAACTAGCCCTTTCATGTTTTCCATTTCAGACAAATACACTAAAACTTTCTTGACATCAAGTCTCTTCAGTCAACTGCTCTAGTCTCCATCAATGGACTTCATTCATAAATAAAGCAAATGTAATAACGGCTACGCTAAGAGGCAAAAAGGCACTCATCTAATTTGCTTAGGTCATGTTTTTGTTACCCTGATTATACATTCTGTTGCTACATCTCCACTACGCAGGCTTCCACCAAATGAAACAGGATTCCTGAGAGGCAGAAGAATCAGATGTGCACACACCCAGAAAAATACGTCCTGTTGTGTCAACATATTGAGACCACTCATGACCATCCTGCTTCTAATATTCAAATATGAGCTTCTTCAAATTTGCAATGTTAAGATGGATTAGTAGCCCAAATAAGGTGCAAATATTAGGAAGAGATACTTTAGGAAATATTAAAATGACACAGCCAGAAACTGAAATTTTTAGCAGGATGAAAATTGCTTGGAGGGAGAAACAGCAAAAGCTCACTAGCCTCCCACATAGAATGGGAGACAGCCCCAGAGCATAGAGCTACACCCAGCCAAACGCTTTTGAATGAAGTAATAGCAGAGTAAGTTTCATTTGAAAATTAACACAGAACAGATTTTCTCTCCAATAAACCAGGAAGCCAAAAATCAAAGCATGTAGAGCTTGAAGGCTGGTAAAAGCAGCGTGTGTCACAGAACGCATACAGCACCCTGGGAAGATACTAGAGTGATCCAGGCTACTGGGTGCTGGCTCTAAATGCTATTTAGAGCATGACTGGCACTCCCAGAAGGACAGCCTTATCTAATGGGATTGAGAAGTAGGGAGCCTTCATAACGAGCTCTACCCCAGCTCCATTTTTCCATTTCTTAGATGGAAAAATACTAGACTTGTCTGTGACTCAGTTTCTCCCTCTATCAAATTAGAATTGTATGTATTGGTAGGTTTAGTGACTGCTTAAAATCCTTGAAGGTATGGTATTAGGTAACTATAATGTTATGCATCTACTTTTAGTATTCCCCAAGACACTTTAAAATAAGTTCACAAAAAATTTCATTAAACTAATAAAGTGTAATGTTCAACTTAACTTCTTGACTACGTGAACATTTAGCATCCTAAGGAAAACTGATAGCTGTCCAATAAATAGGAAAGCAGACTTACGTTTGTGTTGCAGAGTTTATACTGCTTGTAGGCGCCAACGCACACAATTGCTGCAGCCCTTTGAGGCTGGGGCTGGCCCTGGATTGCCTGTGGTGACGCAGCCCCGTGATGGTTTGAGTCACTGCTATGAAACAGGCTTTGCGATACAGGGAACGACGATGACTGATAAACTGAGGGTCCCAGGACTTGATGTCCAGCCTGAGGCCCACTTTCTTCTTGATAAAGACTCCCGTGTTGAAGGGAAGGACTAGCTGCCGGGCTGTAAGCGCTCACAAGACTTGGACTCTGATGGAATACGTGGTTCCTTGATGACTGTCGCTGCCTCCGAAGTTTCTGAGGCTGCTGACCAGTATCAGTTTGTAAAGGTAGAATGTATGGCACTTTTCCATACCCATACTTTCCTGGACCGATAGGATTTCTGTTTCTGCTTCTAAAAACAGAGAAAGAGAGAGAAAACAGTTACTGAATTCATAACTGAAGGAGCAGTTAGATACTTACATGACTGGATATTTGTCAAAGTTATTCACTGCAAAGCAACAGGTAACCACAAATTCCAATCTATTTTACAGAAAATATGTACAAGCTGCAGTCTTGCTTGGTGTATTGGGAATCTCTGAAGTCGTCTACTGGCTGAACTAAATGCTGGGCCCTCTTCGGCCGAGGGTCACGCGGGAAGTCATTTAGCGTCAACTAGCAAAGGCAAATGGTTAGGCATGGTATAAAGTAGCAGTTTGGGAGGAGGTGGTGGTTGTTCTTTTAATGCCAAGGACTCTCCTTTAAAATGGAAATTCAGAGAATCAAAGCCATATATTCCTAAAATTCATAACTATGTTTCTGAGGAGCTTGAGATACATAACAACAGGAAATCCCTACTGTGGATTGGAGAAATGACAGAAGAAAATTTGAATTCAGTATGGCAAATATCATTAAACATTTTGTATCCATTTAAAAGATCTCCAGTGGTTCTACTTCATATGCTACTGGAGAAATAAAAATGGAAACAGAAAACGATAAGGAACATCAAAATATTACTGAAAGACCTCTGGAAAAGATGACAAATGCAGGAAAATATTATTATGGTACACAGTTTATTTTCTCTTCTTTGGCCAGCAGATTTAGTCTTTTTTTTTTTTTTCTTTTTAAATATACCAAGCCAGGATTAGCAATACATTGAATTAATAAGTCCTGAGCCTGCAATTTGTTGTCAGGATAAAAGTCCACCTTTCACTGTACGTTACTAAAACACTACACAAGAGCCTGACAGCCCCCAGTACTAATCACAGAAGCTTCGGGTCTGCTCTCTTGCACACAGACTTCTTGCTTACTGAAGACCCTGTGTTTTGGGCTGTATTACACCTGTATCAGCACCCTCAAACAGCTGGTATGCCCTGGAGAGTAGTTCTGTCCTCTGCATGCTCACAGCAACACAATGGACTCAGTCTAGAAACTCGGCTCCAAATTACAAGTGAAAAAAATCACAAAATGGATAACACCACATTTGGGTTATACCATCCAAGAGGGTTAATCCTGGAATTTTATCTGCAAGCAACAGGCTCATTTGCATTTGCTTTTCTTGTCATCCTGTACAGCTCAACACCGCACCCAGCCTTGATTTCTAACGCCGCAGTCTGAAGAATAAGTTGGCAAAAAAGATTTCTTCCAGTTCAGACCAATGTGTGAATACGGCTGTTTTGGGTAACCTTTCCAGCTCAGGAAGGGAGACACGACTAAAAGAAGGTCATTTTCTTTCTTCCCATAAAATGTATTTATATTTTTTAATATATATAAAATAGACTTGAACTGCAGTGAAAACCAGAGGTTATAAATTGACATACTTATTTTCTAGGAACTGAAGTGTTACAGATGTCAGACAGCTACCAAATCAAAGAGACTTTTCTTTGGGTTTGTTTTGTGTTGTGTTTGTTTTCTTCCCAAGTCTTATATTCTCTCAAGACTCTTGTCACATGGGAACCTTGGAAGTAATTTACTTAACATTCTAGCTTTACGGCCACGTGGGGTTTTTAATCAATCTTCCTGGCTCAAGGATGTGTGAACAAGAGTGTTGATTTACCCCGGCAGATAAGCAACCAGCACTCTTGAGCTGTTTATACCCATTAATCTGCTCTGTGACCGTGATGGTCACTGTTGAGGTAGGGTTTTGGTAGTTACAGTAAAGTAGTATAATGGGTTTTAGCATTAAGGAAGGAAAAAAAAACGTTCCTGTAAGTGGACATGAGAGGAAAAAAAGAAATTATGAACGGGAATTATTTCAGAAGTTGAGACTAAAACTAACTTGATTTAAATGAGCACAGTTTTGTGTTGTGGGTTTTTTTCTTGTTTTTTTTTAATGGGCAAATAAATTGATTCCCCCTATGTTGCTGCTATTTTTAATTTTTAACATAACTCTTAATTTCTGAGCAAGTAGAAAACAAACAAAATCTTTCTTGAGATTTCTAGTCCTATTTTGCACTCTGAAAACACTTTGGTATCATAGTTCTCATGAAGCATCTTAGGTTTTGGAGCAAATTGGTTCATCTGGGAAAACAGATACAACTCGTTATTGTTACTTGCTCCAACCTCTCACAATTCTTACAGAGAGCAGTTTTCTTCTCATGATGACCACACCAAATTTGAAGTGTCTGAGATACAAACATTGGCAACAACTCCTGGCATTGAGAAAGTTACTGCTTCATTACAGGGAGCACAGACTACATGGGGTGGTTTGCAGGAGTGGACAGAAGGTGGCAGGTCTACTGAAATTAGCCTTTGGAATTTAACATCTACAGTCAGATTGCTTGCATTTTTCATCAACGGGAGGACAAAACTGCTAATAATTCAGCAATAAGCCACGTGCAGATTAGTGGAATGGTAGGAATGTGCCTCTGTCCCACCCTTCTGAATGCCAAATTCTTTGCAGCAACAAGCACTAGACTCTTCCAGAGAGGAACCCCTAGATGCATCGTCTGACCCACCTGGAAGAACTGCTGACTGGCAAACTAGGAGAGGTCACGCAAAAGGTCAAAAATGAGACTGATGTTTGACTGTTAATCTCCAGTTCAGGGTTATGAATTGGAACTGAAAAGAACTGAAGGACACGCAAGAAATAGTAACATAAACTAGGACTCTTCAGCCTGAAAAAAATTAAGAAATGGGCATATAATATTCTTAAACGTAGAATGACTAGTTACTTGAAAGAAGGACCCATGGTTGAAGACAGAAAGTGTCCAAAAGTGGCTGGAACCTCATCAAATTATTCGCAAAAATTAGAAAAACTTAATTTTGAAGGAAGACAGACTTTTTTCCTGTAAAATGGTTGATCACTGCAACGAACATACAACACCACCACCTAAGAAGTGAAAGCAATAACGACATTCTTAATGTTAGTTCCTGTCTCACCTTCACTTCTTTTTCTACACTGTAACTTGGAAGTGTTGCTTGAGTCCCCACTGATGAAGAAATGAGGCACCATTTCTGGTAGCCTGTTTCCAGCACCCTGGCTGCATCAAGCCCATCAGGGGCAAGTTCTCTCCTTTGCCTCTTCCCCCATAACTGTTAGGGCCAGAATAAGCCAACACATTGCCCTGTACCACTGAATACAAGTTTCAATTTGCTCAGGATGTGCAGTAATTATGACCTGGAATTTTGATGGAAACACACTTCCTCTGAAAAGGAAGGTTAACTTTTTGTAGCCAGGAACATCACATTTCTTTCAACATACAAGCTTCTGGAAACAAAGTGTAACACACAACCTCTAATTATTAACATCTTCATCAGTGTTCATGCATTCATTTGAACCAATATTGCCTGGACTGAAAATATTCTGAACACTCTGTTTTGCCTTAAAGCATCTTTCATTCAAACTTGGCAAGATCCTTATAAATTAGGAATGCTGTTTGTTTCAATGTAATAAAGAAGCCTGTAAAAATAGCTTGGTGGTAATTAAATTTTATAATTCTTAGGGAGTGTCAGGCAGAATTTATGATATCATGCAGCAGTGAGGGAGAATGCTATGTAGGTCCATACACAATGAGAAAACAACAGGGAAAAGGGAATCAGGGAAAGGGGGAGGAAAATCAGACAAAATCTACTACCCACTTAATAATCAGACTTAAACTAACCTTGCTGACACCGTTTGCTTTATGCTAAATCAACCCAGCTTTGATCTGCTGGAAGTAGGTCACGCCCTGATGGCTTGTTGGGAGTCTTCAGTTGCCAGCAGGACTTTTCCATTACCTGTCATTCATTATGATTACCTATATTCATTATAAGCCTCATAACCCATTCCTCCCCACAGCATGGCTTGGAGGGTCTTATCAATCTTATTTTTAATGCACACTATCATGATCAGTGCTGCACTGCACTGACATATCAAGGTTATGACTGCGTCAATACAAACTCTTCAGATATAGCCTGTATGAAAACAGCAATAATGAATAATGCTTAGGCTCCTTCTGATAAACACAGCCCCTGCAAAGCAGATGCTGTTTATAGAACTCCAATAGGTATGAGAAGTCAACCACTGGCACTAAGATTCCAGCATTATCATGCTCAGAACTGAAGCCGTTAAAATAACATTCTACTGCCCATGTAACTATACAATAAATAGCTAAAAAATCAAAAGAAACCCAAGTCCCAGAGAGGAGAAAACACCAACTGTTTGAAAAACAGGTGAGAGGAAAAAGAAGCCTGGGACATCATTCTGCAGGATTACTCAGTGTTTCTCACTTGCGTAAACCCAGTGCTCTTTCTGCACATGCCTGGGCCCTCCAGGAAGTTACCAATTCCCTTCTACATCAATCTTTTCAAAAGCACTCCCCTTTTCAGCTGTGCCAAATATGACTGTATTAGCAGAACAGGCATGCTGATTTTCCGTTGCCTGTACATTAACGTTCGTAGTCGGAGATGTAACCGGTTTGTCAGGTGTACTTCCTCCTCAGGGTCCATACAGTCCTTGGATGTGCAGACACAACTTCAGACTGGGGAGAGTTTCATTCCTATCCTACATCTGTTTCGTTCAGAGAAAAGTTCCTCCTCCGAGATCAGCCAGATCAGCTCAGGCAAAGAGACAACCTGCTTCCAGGTTTCCCATATGCTAGGCCAGTTAATTTTACACAAGGCCTTTTGGCTGCGTATCTTGATGTCAGTCAGATTTCTGCCACTGCTGATCCACTTGCGTTAATAGAACTATTTAAAGTAGGCTAAGCCTTTTATTTTATTGCTTCTGATACAAAAAAAAAAAATAATAATCAATCAACGATTTTCTACAATACTTTGCATGGAGAAAGGTCCCAAGATTTAGAAGCAACAGAACAGAAGAGGTATCAAAATGGCAAGGATAAGTAAATCTCACCAGCTCCATCACCTGTTAGGCTCTCTGGCTAAACTGCGTAATATATCAAATAAACACTTAGGAATCAAACATTGTTCAGTTCTTTACTGGACCAAAGAAGAGGAACAGGGAATGAGAAGAGGAAAAGAAGTATTCGGCAATATTTGCAGTCAGTTAGGATGACGACTGCATGTACTCTGGACAAGCCAAGCGGGGAAAAAATGACACCAAGAACAGCGTTATCATCTCAAGGCAAATAACTGCTTAAGAGAAAAATATATGTTGAAAAGCAAGTAGCTGCATTAAGTGTTTCATGCCAGACCACTGCCAGTAGACATCTCTGATCTGTTGTGTGCATCTCAGGTAGAGGCATAACAGCTGTTTAATGCAGATCTGGCAATCTTCTTTCTTTGGGCATAATTCTCATAAACACACACACCTCTCCCTGATTGTTCAGACAAATCTGTTTAGCACTTTGATAACAAAAACGATGGGCTCCTTTAAACTTAAGCCAATCTAAATATATTCTTGAATTCAAAAATACATTTGCCCAGACAAGTATGAAAATCAGGTTTTGTGCTATTAGTGTAAGGATTGTAGCAAACATTTTAAAATAATTATTATTAGCTAGTATTCTCATTGGTCTAACTATTAACCATTTTTCTCATGCTGAGGATCAGTCAGCTGAGAATAGTGAGGACTGGCCCCTCGCAGCACACTGAGTGACAAGAAGGAATTTTGTTGTAGTAGCTCTTTCTAATTTTAGCCATAAGCGTACATGTGCCTTGGTTGGCAAATAAATGCATTATCACAGCCTCATAGAGTTTACGCTAAAAACAATGCTTTGAACCTCAAGTGTTCTTGAGGTTCACTAAGAATGAAGTACTTTCGGAGCTGGTGGGTTGGTTATTTATATTGAATAGAAATCCTGTTTGAACCAAGGATATGCAGCATCTTTAAAATATACAAGTAAGATTACAGATTTCCTGGGCCTCCACCTGTTCTCTTAAGTGCTCTTTACAAAGTCTCTCTCCAACAGACCTTTTCATTTTTTCCCTTTTTTCATCACTTCCTTGAGCCTTACATTTCTCCCGCCGTTCTTTAAACGGAGGTTCCCTGGCTCACTTCCAGCTGAAACATAACTCCTTTTCTTTCCCTTCTGATGTCAGACAGAATAAAGAATGTATTTTAGAAGAGCTTTGCAGGATTTCATTCAACTTATCTCCTAGTATCAAAATACTTCTTCTCTTGTAAACAAAAAACTGCACGGTTGAACATTATCAAAAACTCTCATTTATGACACCACGGAAGACTTGTTGTCCTACTGTTGGAATGTTTTCTTAGAATGAACCCAAAGAAACGCCCAGTGTCTCTCAGTTTCAATTCACAACCTTTAACTCTGTTTCTGAAGGACTAATGTAATGTTCAGGTAACAGCATTCAGCCACCAATTTCACCAGGGATGAGGAGGAAAAACTGCACAAGAATTGTGGGCTTTGTGATTTTTTTTTTCCAGAATTTTCTCTTGTCTATTGGCAGAAATTATTTTGCAAGCAGAGGAAGACAGTTTTCTGCCCTGTATGCCCAGCCACAACAACCACCGTAACGAAAGACAACAGAATCTCATCAGCATTTGGATAGATGTCAAACCCATGTTTAGCACTTTCTTTTAATTCTGTTGAGAGTTTGGTCGAGTTTGAAGCTTTTTTCCAAAATCTTCAGAGACTTGCTCTACCAGGAATCCTGTCCTGGAATTAACAGATAAGTCTTCTAATACGCTAAGGAAACTCATCTCATCATTGAACCTGGTCTAACTGTACATGGAGCCCGATGCTGCTCTGGGTGCCCAGGACCCAAACATTCTTCAGGTTCTTGCCTATTCTTCTCACTTGGGAATTAAGCAGTTGCCTATAATTTAACCTCTGAAGTGTTGCTGGCTGTATTTTTGTCCTATCATCACAACAATCAATCCACAGCTAGCACTACTCAAGCGGAACAGTGATCTGTCTCCAGAAACAGAGGCTCTATGTGCAAACAAAAGTGGGAGAAAAGACAGAAGAAAGAGTAAAAATATGATTTATAGCTTTATTTCCCAAACAATATTCCACATGACGTATCACTGCAAAATGCATTTTAAATTATACTGATTTGTGCTTTTGCATTGCAGTTATTAATTTATGTTAAAAAAATGCTCCAACAGTGCATTTCTTTGATTCCCACTAGAAACGTAGTTCTAAAGGAGCTCAGTCTCCTTAGATCCTTCTCAACGTTCTTTAGCTTAAATTTAAGTCCTACTGCCCGTCATGGTTTTAATAGGACTATACACTTGCTGAAGTGGGTAGGCCAAATCCTCTTTAACTAAATCAATTACATATATTCTAACTTAATTAAATCTATTTCTGTGGATAAGTATACCGAGACAACCTAATATTTTAGATCATAGCAAAATGTCTATTTAGCAGCATCACATTACTGTAATTGACAGCTTTTAAAGGAAACTACCCATTTACATGCAGTTCAAGTACTTAATATAGTTACAGTTGCCTTGATTTTGTTTCTGAAGAACTGAAAGTGACTTACTAGCTATTCCTGTCAGCAATTAAGTTATTGAAACATCACTCCAATATTTAAAAAATAATTATGAAAAAAATTAAGGGAGACCAAGAAGTCTTTGCAGACACAAAACTTCAACTTCAAATGGAAAAAAAAAACAGGTTCTAATTATGTACATTTCTGTTAACAGGTTAGATACAGGTATATATATTTTTAGTGTACTTCATTATTTTTATTACTCCTAAAATAGTATCCTTAAAATAATTTCAGATATACATTTTTAATCCCTGGCACTTCCTCCATAATTCAAAACTGCAACTGGCCTACAGCTGTCTTATTCAATCATTTATTTTCCAGCCCTCCTACTGCTTCTAGTTTTCTTTCATATTTTATATATTCTTAGGCACACAGTTAACAAGGTTTACGTTAAAAACACTACCCACCATTCATTTTTGGCCCCCTTTTCTTAAGTTTAAGTAAAAAAATAAACTGTCTTATCCTGGTCATAACTGCTATCAAGTTTATACCTCGCAGTATTTTAGCAGATTCTTTCACAAGAATCATTTTTAACAAAACCAAGTGATTTACTGGTTCTGGGAACAAAAGGGAGAGCTCTCAGCAGTCAGGTTGGTTCACTTTAAAAGCCACTATGCATCACCTCTCAGTACTGTACCACAGCCCTGTGCAGCCCTGCATTCCAGAGAGTCACTTTTCACCAGCTCTAAATCAATCTGCAGAAAAATCAATAAAACATGAATGAAAGAAGGGAGCCCTTTGACTCTGTTTTATGTTATGAAAATGCACGCCTATGTGCTCACTGACCTAGAAAATAACCTTAAAGCAGTGAGCAGTTATCTTTGTCAAATGTTTGGTCACGAGAGTTAAACCACACCTTCTGAGAGTGTATCACACACTGGAAAGCGGAGCCATCATCACAAAGTTCTTTTGCCACATTATAGCATATTATTCACGCTAGATCAGCACATTTCATTGCAATTAAATCAGTGTAGGCATTCACTGATTTTCATTATCAAGGTGTCCAAAACAATGGAACTAACTAGTTTGGTTTACATTTCTGGTAACTTTGGTAACCACACCATGATTTGTGAATATTCACGACTTCCCATGTACCATATGTGCAAGCATATTTGACCTACAAATTTCAACGGCTAGAGGACACAGAGTAACCAACTATACCTAAAAAGCGCATCTTCCATAGGAAAATTAGGTGAATGTTCTTTCATTTCTATATTGTATTAAGGGTGAGAAGTATTTACATTTTTCTGAGAGCAGAATTAATGAATAAAGTCACTAAGTAAATTGTCTCTTAGGAACAGGTTTAATTAATTGGATTAATATGAGAGATACATGTGAACTATGTGAAATGAAATTTTCCATCCTGAGATGACCACTAATATCCGCAATCTAGCATTTTTGCAATACACCCAGCACAATAACTTACTATATTGGCTTTTGCTGATCTCCCAGCAAGTGCTATATAATCTCATTTATGTCACTTTCAACGCTGAGATAGGATTCCAGAATTTGAACCCAAATACTACAGCCCTCTTTTCCTATGACTTGAATAACACCTCTGATCCCAGGAAATTTAGTAACAAGTCTACAAGTCTTTCCCCTTAGCTTCATCTTTAAGGTTTGTCTGAATAATCTAACCATGCAGTTGGCAGGTAAAACAGCAGAAATTCAACGCAAGTAACCACATAACTGCTGAGATGCATTACACGTGTGAAGGGAGTTGTTGTGTTTCTACCCCTTACTGACCGGGCAGTAATTCATCAGTACAAGGCAGTCTCACACCTGAGTGAACGCTCGCAGCATTCTCACCTCAAGTCCCCTCCTTCAGCCAACCCGCCTCCAGAAGGGTTGAAATTAATGTTCAGCAGTAAGATTAAGAAAGCTTCTCCGGTGGCTTGCAATTACAGTATCACGTTAGGTTTTTATTTTTGGTAATACCATTCAAAGCGTGCTCACAGAAGCATAATAAAAAGTGATACTAATTAGGTAATAATAAGCGGGACCTAGAGCATATCAGGGGGATTAATAACCAGATGAGAGGTGGGACAGCACAAAGTCAAGCAGAGGCCACAACCACCCCAGATAGCTATTCATTTTGCCAGGAAATACCTCACGTGGTCTTTATTGCTATTAGAACCTGTTTGGAATTTTATTCAGAAGGAAAATAAACATCTTTCTCATACGGCTTAAAATCCCTTAAGTGCTATCAAAATGAAGTCTTTGATTACTACTGCTGCTCTTAGATTTCTGGAAAATTTATCCTCATATAAGAATCAAATCCTTCTCCCTCTGTCTTCCTCCTGCATGCACACCAACCCTCAATAAGCTTTTACAACCATATTGGGTTTGGGGTAAAATGCACCACATTTTCATTCTATTAGAGAAAGACGAAAGGAGGGACGGCTAAGTACTTGAGCTGGGTTTCATTCCAAATATTAAGAAAAGCAAACACCCATGCCAATAAATATATAAAGCCTCAGAACTTGAGAAAATAATACCTTCTTGAACCCGAAGGTCCAGCAGTCACACATTTGTTCACCTCTACAAACTGGAACTGAGTAGAACGCATCACAAAAATTGCATCAGAACATGCAGCTAATGATGCTTAAATTGGTAAAGGAAATAACAACTGAATTGTCCCTTTAAAGGTTAACTGTAGACCTGCCAGCCGAGTGACCTACATTTGCCTGGTCAAAGCATCTGTGAGAGGGGGCAAAAGAAATACTTTCAGAAAGGAAATTCTGTTTGGACATTAAATGATACACTCTTCCTTTCCATTGCTCACAGGCCTCGAGATGCAAACTGACCCTATACAGGGTACAAAGCAGCACAACAGACTTTCATGTCAGCTGCTGGCAGCAGAATAAAGACCACAGAGTTATAGCCGTGGGTAGAAGCTGATGATTTTTGGATTATTTCCTCAGTGCAAACCTTTCCTCTCATTCCTCTTCCAAATACAAAAAGAGCTTTAGGGAAGCCCTTTCCTTATTAACATATTTCTCTAAACTTGCACTATTTAAGCAAGCCTGCTTTACTTATTTCATTATTCTGGTGACAAATGTAGTTTCTTCTTTCTGCTTGTAAGAACCACATATAAAGTACACATCATCCTTACAGAAGTGTCCACAAAAGTTTTGCCACTCTGCCATGGAAGTCCACTCGTAGAAAAAATGAAGGTGGCAGTTGTAAGCATCCTAACACTCAGCATGCCTATGTAAAATTCCTATTTTGTCTTCTCTATCACCACAATAGAGAATTGGAAATGCAACACTTAAGGAATACCAAAACCTGGTCCACGAATGACATTTCCTTTTGAGATGTGTTTTCTCTCTTAAAGGATGCTATCCTTTTGCATCCCCTTATTGCTTTTCCTCTCTCTAAAGATGTCTAAATGCTTTGATATTTCTTCCACTATCTCCTCATTCCTGTTTGTTCTCACTGTACAGTATGGTCCATGCACTTTATCTAGGCGAAATAAAAAACAAGGCTGTGCTAATGGGAGCTCAACTCTTCAAAGGTGAGAAGAGCTCCCTTTCCTTGCCAGCGGACAACCCAGAGAACCATCAGCTTTCTTCTTGTGTTTCCATCCTCATTCCAGTGGCTGACTAATTTCCTAACACATCTCAATTATGCAACAACTCTACCTACAGCACTATGATAAAAATGGGAGCACTTCAACTTTTTAAATCAGGCTTCTAACTGTAGGTACCTCACATCTCTCGGTCGCTGAGTGTCATGTGCAGCCCTGGTTTCTAAAGCCTAACTGAATCACATGCGAACTAACTTTCAAAAGCTGAAAATGTGAATATCCTCTTCACAGACAAGGTATGTCAAAATTTATGATACATAAATTATATCTTGAATTTTGCTAAAGAAACTGAACAGTTCTTTGTCAGCTGCCTGGAAGCAGGCAGAGAACTTTTCCACTTGTTGCTAAATAATACAAACATATTTGGCTGCTTTGAACGACTGCTATGGCTGTCAAAACGTATTTGCCTTGGAAGCCATCCAATTTCATCTTACCATGCTATCAAATGTTACCTTATCTCAGTCACAAATGTCCATTCCTCTTTTATTGTTTTATGGAAGTCTGCTAAAATTATAGCTTTTATATAAAGTCTAGTACAGTAAATAGGAAAACCCCCAAAAGTTTTTTTGCCAACTACGTTCTGTAAAAACACAGATGTTATTTTTTTAATAGCCTGATACCAATTTCCAATATCGCCCACTTAGTGAACATTGAACGCTGTTCTAGAATATAAAAAACATATCTAGAGCAACTTACATTTTGAAATCCATTTTCCATATATCTGATAGGACCAGTAATCTCCTTTGTAAAGACGGTTTGTACTCCGGGTTTTGTAAATTAAGGAAAACTATCAGGTCTGTCATTCTAATAATTTCATTTTCAAATAACGTTTTTTGTTCTCATTCTGTTTTTACAGTCACCACCAAAGAATCTGAAAGTTATGCAATACAGCCGCCTTTAAAGCCACCAGGGACCCTCCTAACACAAGATGGAAATAACTTATTACGCAAATAAGATTAAAACTCTGACCTTGAATCCACAGTCTTTTGCCAAGGGGCAGTGTGCATGTGGGTGGAAAATCAACTGTGGTACAGAAGCTTGCACTGTGCTCAGGAAAGCACAAGAATTTTCAAAAGCAAAGGCCTCCATCATACAGGAAAGTGGAGCCACAACAGACACTATGATCATTTTAATCTTCCATACAGCAAGGCATTCATTAGGAAATAGCACAGCTTCACTTCTGCACACGGTCAATATTATTTTCTACTCATTGTCCTCTAGAGTTGCAGCCATAACTGCAGCGACCGTTTCAAACTGTTCCAGTCTCTCCTGGCCTGCAGAGGCCACCAGAGCAGCAAGGGACAGCCAGCAGTGATTCCCTCGGAGACAGAGGGTGCCAAGGGCTGGAGCAAACCGGTTTCGAATGGCTTTGTGCGGATGGGTCAAAGCCAGGCTTCCAGTATTAGTAATAAGCCAGTGATGTACACAAGTTGCACTCGGTACCCTGCGCAGCTGAGAACAGAGCCGCATTATAGTAAATGATTAAGTAGGAAAACAGGAAAAAGAAACTATGACTTTTGTCTCAACGCAGTCATGTTAACGCTGCTAGTAAAAGCCTGCCTCTGGCATTCTCTGATTTTTTATAAGACCATCAGTGCCGTACCAAAGTTACACTCACTAGGTCTGGGCTATCCATTTGCACAGGTTTGAAAGAAAGACAAAGCAGTGATTAAGGGAAATGGCCAACACCTAGGGAGATCAAATCTGAACAGCTGGTCCTGCTTTTTGAAGTTTATGCTTCACTGAGACAAACAGGAGGCTAACAGGTTAATTTCTATTTTCAAATATTCTTTTAGATGGAGAGAGTTTCTTGCAAAGGCTGAGGATGTCTTTATTACCAGCAACAGTCTCCTACTGTCTTATTCCAGTCAGGCTGGAATATTGCCTCAAGGTAACATTCTTTGTTTCTGTTCAGGTCAGCAAGATGTCTTTAAAAAGGGAATTACAGTTGACTGCTTCACCTGAGAATCTTAAAGAAGCAGATGATATGAAGGAGAGTTTTTTGGGTTTGGTTTTTTGGTTCTTTTTTCGTTTGGTTTGTTTTGGNCCATGAATCTTCCAGAAAAGAGACTTTTCAGGAGCACTCCCTCCCAGGAGATTTCCATGCCCGTTCTGCTTAGTTTCCAAACTGGGAACACATCTATTTTCATTTCATACATATATATAAAAAAATCTGATAGATTAGTACCTAAGAAGAGAAAAAAGTGTTTCTCCAGAAACTGGAGAATTAATTGGAATTAATTGTAACAGCACAGTTCCACCCATCCTTAAAGACTGAACAGCTAATATTAAGAAATTGATATAAACACATATGGTGTTTAAAATATTCTGTGTATTAAATAACCACATTTTTCAGTTTCATCAAACAGGAAATGTCTCTAAAAGAGGTGGTAGAAAATAAAAAAAGGGAAAAGAGAAAACAAAAAGCCCATAAATAGAAACTCTGAAAAATACAAAACAAACCTAGAGTTTTGACTAGAAACAAAGTGAATGGACAGTTGGCCATTCTTTATGAAAAAAGTTTGAAAAATCTTTTTTTCAACCAATTAAAATCAGAATGGCCGTTGAAGTTAAGAATCCACTTATAGAGCTGTTACTTGTTCTGATTTTTATTACTATGGTGAAGATGGAAACGTCAAATGAGAGTGTAGCAGAAAAGAAAAAATACCTCAGTAAATCATAAAACAAATCCAAAGGGAAATAAGATAATCCGCCTAGTACAATTGTAGACTAATTGTATCTGTCCTTGGGTATTATCATATGAGTAGTCAACAGGGAGGGTAGCCTTCCACAGAAGATAGTAAACATTGTAAAAGTCAGTCTTTAATAACATTTCCGCAAATATTAAATAATATCAACTGTAATCTGATGCATCATTCTTAAGATAAATCATTCACAGCAAGGATAAAATGTGCGCACAGACACATACCTCTTTTCTGGCTTGGGGTTCTGCCTCTGGGACTGGGAGTGCCTGCTGCCTCTCAATGCCCCTCTGCTCAGGTGGCTGGCGTTATGGCCTCCGGAAGGGGCAGGGGCCCGAAGGCCAGCCCAAAGCTGCTCTTCGCTCCTGTGAAGCGGCACAGATGTGCGGATGGCAGAAATGACATGGCCAGGATAGGCAGTCAGCGAGTCCTCGCGGTGGCGCGAATTTTGATGAGCCAGAGTCCTCTCCGAGGCCGGGTACTGCCGCCCCGGCCGTCGGTAGCCCCGTTCCCGGTAATAGGCTGGGAGGCAGGGCCGCGTTTGCTCCATCACCCCACCACTGCAGCTCCGAGAGCAGGCAGACCAGGGGCCCCAACTGCCCCACATGCCTGGGATTCCTGCACTGCTATCCTCAGGTGCATCGCTTTGCTCTTCTATCCTCTGGGGAACCTGTGGACAAAACAGATTGACTTAGGAACAAGAATTCACACCGTAATACCAGGACAGCACTAATATCTTTTTTAAACCATTCACTCTGCATTCACAAGTGAAACTGAATGACACAGGAAGTAACTCGTCTCTTTCATTCCCTGTCAAACAGCTGCCTCTTCTGCCAGTGGAGGAGGAGGCGGCCTCCTACAGGCATCAACCGTTCCGACTGAAAGTATTTTTTGGACTATCTGGATAGGAGTAGATTTTCTTTAGTTCTCAGCAATGGAAAACATTGCGTAATGCAAAGTTTGGGAATGTAGAGATTGAAAACTATTATAATATTAGCAAAGTCAGGAAGTAAGTTCATTTTTGGTGACAAACTTGGGTCAGCAGACACTGACTGCTCTCTGATGCCTCAACAATGGAGATTGCTAGTGGTTGCAATAGTATTTCAGGAACTCCCACCTAATGCAGAACTTTTTAGGAAAGCAATAACGTAAGAGGACAGGCTGATTTCCAGCCAGCCAAAAATACTGCAATAGTTAACTCTTATATTACCACTCTCCCCCCCACCCCCCATATCAATGCTTCAAGGAAAAGAGCTATTCAAGGTGACTCACCCAATCCTACATTCACAGAAACCACCATCAAGTTCAATAAAGACAGGATAAATTGTTGGTCTGGGGTGTTCAGTGCCACTTAGCCCATACTCGCCATCCAGCAGCACAGGGAAAGCAAAACAAAGAAGAACCCCAAAGAGAGCGGGGTTTTCTCTTGAAGGAAGCTAGGAAGGATTAGGAAGGGCAGGAACTGTTACCGTAAGGAGAGTTAACTTCTCAGGCTGTGGCCAAATATTTAAATATCCTGACCTTGTGGTTGGCAAGGTATCAGCAAAGCCTAGAAGTTACAACCACCCATCCCCATCTGCCTGTGGACTTGTGCCCCAAGCTTTACCCATTCCTGGAGCTAGATACAGTCAGGATTTCTCAAGTGTTTCGCACTGGGCAGAATACTCAGCTTTGTCACACAGGAATTAGATCTACTTTCATTAACCACATAGTTTTTCTGTTGCTTCCCTTGTCCAACTGGCTCAATCACAAGTTTTCAAAGCAGGCTTCTAATACCCGATTCTCACAATTATTAATATGTAGAACATTCTTATAAATTCACATCCTTGTTCTGAATAACCTTTGTACCAACAAGCACACACAAATATCAATTCAATTAGGAGACAAAAAAAGGCACTGTCCACGAACAAATGCTTGCCATAGGTCTCCAGCCTTATTCAAGTGTGTAGCTACCTCAAAATGAGCTTTGGAAGGACAGCCTTGTCTGTCTGTCGCTTCTCCTCCCTTCAAAGGATGACCTCCTAAACACCTAACTTCCATTAATAATTTTGCCTCAAACGTTACTGTACAACAGCAAAAGATTAACATCTACACACTTTGCCTCTAGCTGCAGATAACACGCGCAGTCACTAACCGAACCGCAATCCCCCTGTGCCAGTGAGCACACATCATTGATCGGCTCGCTACACACATGGCCGGCCTTGGTGCAACGGGGTTTGCAAACACGGCTTGAATACACCACTACAACATGAAAAGCCAAGCCAGCGCAGGGTTTGTGGTGCTGCTGTGTAATAGTCAGCTGTGGTCTACATAATCTGAAACATTTCCCCCCTCTGAGGTTGCTCTCACACTTTCATCAAAAACCACAGAAAGAAACTGCATTTAATTATAACTTGTGAATAATAAAAAGCATCTGCATTAGTGTGATACGTTACCCATTTCTCCCATGTTATTTGAAAACAGGAGCAGATGTCTCTGTATTTAATGTGTCTTTTTTCTGTGGGTACTCCATTTGGCATCAGCCTTTTAAATCCAATAGCCTGTACAACCTAATACTGCATAATGTCAAAATTCTGAATAACATGCAACAAGGTCTTGGTTTCTGGCTGTTACATTTGCTTTCATATCCAACAACAGAACACCACTGGCTCACAATTCAACCCACTAAACAAGCTACTCTTCAGTTTGTGACTTTTTCAATGAATACTCAATGTTCATACTTACAGTACACTGTAATATAGCTCTACCACAGATATAAAACGATAATGACACAAAGACGCCCTTCTGGTCTGACCCCGGTTTGCAGTAAAATTTACTTATTATAAAACTAATAGTCCTTTGTTATCAGACAAGTCAGGTTTTGTTTGCCTGGACTATTTCTTAATCATTTCTGTGATGGTTCAGTACACCTTTTTTTTTAAAAGCCAAAGACACTCAGGCAGGCAACAACTAAAATCTGTTAGTCTGCAAGCAACTCAAGCCACCACTAACATAAGAACTATTTCTGCAGGATGAAATAGAAACTGATATAATAGTGACAAGTGTTGACCTGTTACAGAAAGAACTTTGTGGCTGCCAGACTTCATTGCAGCAAGATTTCTTTCAGATAAAAAGATACTTTAAATGACTGAAGGCAATGTAAAGTAATTTCACACTTCTTCACAGTAGAAGAGTTCTAGACATAGCACAAGGTTTAAGCTAACATAATAATAAAACTAACCAAAAAGTAACATCTAATATCTTATACTGATGTACAAATTCACCAGTGCTACTTAGTTATGACATGACAAAATTCTGAGATGGGAATTTTCAGTAGCAAATCAGCTTATGCACTTTTATTTTTAATTAAGGTCTCTGTTTTCTTACTTTGAGAAAGATGGGGGCTACAGACAAAACTTTAGAGAAGATAACATGTGATTAATGGCATAATCTACTCAGTGAAACCTGCTACAAAAGACTAAATAGATTGAGGCTGCTTACCTTAAGGAATGGAAAATACAGGGGACAACAATGAGACTTCCAAACAGTTTACATAAACAAACACACAGAGCTGTTTTCTCTTTGCAGCAAATTGTTCTCCATGTCTATAGCCAACACACAAGTAACAGTGGATTTAAATTTAACCAGAAGTGATCCAAATTAGCTAGTAGGAAAAACTACTTAGTGGAAAGGCAAACAAAGCTTGGGAAGAGATTGCCTGAGGAGATCCTGGCACCACCAAGGCCGCTCCTGAACCCTTCCCAGGAACAACTAAGGCATAACTGATCCTTCCCGGGGGCACAGGAGCTGAACCACAGGACTCACAGGTCGCTGCCCGTCCTTCAGTTCTGTGATTTCCAGGTTACTCTGCAGCCAGTAATGAATTCTACCACAGCCCTAGGATATAGCCAAGAAATTACTGGTAGCTCCGAGAGACAGCTGAAGTATTCCAGAGCATCTCAGAACCACCAGGTATTCAGAAATTCCTGACACTTAGGTCCCTCCTCCTCTCCCTTTAAAAATTACCCATTAAACAGCACACTTCAGAAAGCAAAGAGTTTGAACCTGCAATGGGAAATAAAGTGAAATGCATACTGAATTTTCCTTGCCAAGTCACAAAAGTAATTTATTTAATAGAATCACATAGCCTGCAAAAAGGAGAGATCAACTAAGCCATTTAATCTACTTTCCCACAGTTCATGACTGATTCCTTCTCTAGGTGACATAGTAACATTCATTGTATCTATAAATGCAATAGATAGGAATCTCTTTGGTGGTGCAAGTTAATCAAAAGCCATGTATTTTGCTCTACAAATTCAATCTATTTTTCCCTTTAAGTTCACCCCATAATTCTAGCCCTTTCCTTCCCCCTTTCCTATACATTATAGCCCCTTCCAGTACCTAAAAGGGCTACAGGACAGATGGGGAGGGACTCTTTATCAGGGAGTGCAGCAATAGGACAAGAGGTAACAGTTTTAAAATGAAAGAGGGGAGATTTCAATTAAATATTAGGAAGAAATTCTTTCCTGTGAGGGTGGTGAGACACTGGCCCAGGTTGCCCAGAGAAGCTGTGGCTGCCCCATCCCTGGAGGTGTTCAAGGCCAGGCTGGATGGGGCTTTGAGTAACCTGGGCTGGTGGGAGGTGTCCCTGCCCATGGCAGGGGGGTGGAACTGGATGATCTTGAAGACCCCTTCCAACTCCAACTGTTCTGTGATTCTATGTTTTTTCAGTTATTTAGGAGGACAAGGTTTGTAAGTGGCAGTAGTACATTTCACTAGGCACAGCTGTATAGCAAACAACGTAAAGAGAAGACAAGCTTTCAGGCATGCAAGTGCCTGCAATTTCTACATTTGCACTAACTCCTACCAAGTTGCTAGCAGAGATTCTTTAAATCAGATATTTTCTTCATAATGACTGTTATGCACCAAATATCTTGCAGTCTGTCACCCTTCTAGCACTGAGTGGCAAACTGAACTGAGGCTAGATTTTTAGGAGAGCAGTTGCAGGGTCACTCTTCTTCCTTTACATATCAGCACTCTGCATCCCTTTCTGTTCTTTTGCCCCATTTTTTCGTGTATTTTGCTAGTTTGCTACTTTTTTAAACAGGAGCTGCATTACATTCAGCCTTTATTCCGACACTTGTCTTTTTCAAATTAGGCACAGTTTCTAAAACAGTCTGTTGGGTTGGTTTGTTTTTTTTTCCATAAAAAACATCACTCATACATAGAATAAATATATGAGGTCAGTATGTAAAAAGTATATTAAGACTAAAAGTTCAGAAAAGAAGTGCTTTGTTTACCTAAATGAACCTGGCTGAACTTAAAACAAACAAAAAGCCAGAAAAACACCCTTATTTTAAACAGTCATAAATGCTCTGATTTAATCAGAACCTGTTAGAAGCTCAGAACTTCTCAATATTGGGATCATTTATTTAGAAATAATATAACAGAAAACCGTCAATACCAGCCCGAAGTCTGTTTCAGATACAGTGAAGCAGTAAGCGAGTTGCCCAAAATCTTAACGAAAATACCGCTGTGGGCAGGCAGTCTATGGAACAATGTAATTTCAATTTTTTTATCATTCTAAGAGATACTAAGAATCTCTGTTTCTTGGAGGTTTGGTTTTTTCCTCCATGTTTCTTTGGGTTTTGTTTATTTATACATTGGTTTGTTGTACAAGATCTGTAAGATAATATTTAAGTTACTCTTTTTGAACACTAAACAGACCAAGCTAATCAACTTATGAAGACAGCAGAAGTCAACACAGAAAAGAGGGAGACGTTTATCCACATGGCAGGCAAGGAAAAAAATTCTAATTCCTCCGTTTTCCTTCATTTTCCCCAGGTCCATGCAACATGCACCATATTTGCTTCCTTGGGTTAACTAAACAAGTTAAGACAGACCATTAAAAACACATCACCAAAATCTTCTCTCAAACAAACTGTGTATAACTCCCATGGACTTAAATGCTAACTAGGTATTTGTTACGTTCTACATATAAAACCTTCACCACTGATTCCATGCAGAACTATATAAATGCACAGGGAATATTTAAGTCCATGGAATCTAATCCTAAATGTAGAACTAAAAATACATAACTAGAATTCAACATTACCATGAATTGTAGAGAAACTACAGTACAATTAAGTTTGTTCACACGCACATTTTACTTACCTTCAGCGCAACAGGCATGAGTATGTAGATTACACAGTTACAGAAACTGTGTATCATGAGTAATAAATTGAAAAAAACTGAAAGCAGAATATTTTAGAATACTGTCTCTTGCTTCCTTAACTACATGCAGGATTTTTTATGTTCTGAGAAAAAAAAATAAATCTAACTTTATATTCTTTACTTGCCTACTTCCCAATTTCAAGGGCTTCCGAAATTTAAAGTTACCCTGTAGAACTTTAAAAGGTTTAGTAGCTTTTAGGCAGACTAATTCTCCATTAAATCACTGCCTAATGCAACAGTTGTCATTCCTGCAGCTTTACACTTATGACAAGCATTGAGTCTTCCCTCACTTTACAATATTACAACCTTAGATCTTATTGAACTAAACATGCTACCAGTAGGCCGACATAGATTTCATTTTAGAAGAAAAATAGTTTATCTTTAATTCATGTAATTCAGCAATCACTCTGATCCTGAATCAAAAATCCAGCAAAAACTAAGAGTGCACAAGCTATTGAAATACAATGCAAATTTCTCGTAATAAGAGCCGCACCTCGGGATTTCAGCAACAGTTGTTGAAACTATACTATGCAAGAATGTCCCTGAAGAGGAAATATCACTTGAACTGAAAGCCACAAGTATTTCAAATGTAACTAGTTGTGCTTGAAGACAGTGACTGACAATGCAGTACTCATCTGACAAACACTGATCTTAAATACAGTAGGATACTTCATCCTATTTAACTATAGCTTGCATACAAATAAACAGTTCAGAAAAACAGGAAAAAAAGTGGGTAAGTCAGAGGCCCATTTAACCCAGTATTATGTTTCTGACTGTGTGGAAGCAGCAAAGGTTTAGGGAACAGTATAAGAATCGTGATAAGTTCACAGACATCCACGGACCCTCTGCTTTCAGTTTATCAGTAATTTAAGGGCCTTCTTCAGCTAAACACCATATTCAAATTGGTTTTAATTCCGACTAGTAGACTTAATCTCCATGAACACAATTAATTCTTTTTTTTTTTTAGCATATTTCTAATCTTGGCTTACAAAAGATCATGTGTTTTACATTGAAAAAGTGCTTCTTTTTCCTCTGGTTACATACACAGCCTCACAATTTCACTGTCTCTCCCAAATTTTTCCATTGTGATAAATGAAGAATGATCATTCTGCATTCTCCTTCACCATACCATGAAATCACTAACGCAATCCAATTCCAGGATATCTCTCTGAAATTCAGCAGTCCTAATCTGCTCAGTGTCTTTTTGTAAGGAAAAGAGGCCAGAGTTTGGACTGTCCCCATTCTCAGCACCTTTTCCACTCCTACATTTTGACATGGGTGTACAATGCTGCATATAGTACGACAAATGTCGATTAATGATGGACTTTCACAGTAATAATGATCATAATGCTCGGTCACAGAACATACTGTTTAACCAGCTGCATAATTAAGTAAGATGCTACAGCCACAGCCAATGTTTTTAAGTATTTTGCAGATACTGGGCATGTTACAGCAGTCCAATTCAAAACTGAAAAGGGATACAATACAATGCCAAACTTTAAACCTAGAGATATCTAAACCAAATCAGACATTTCTGTTTTTTTTCCAATTTCATAATGTTTATTTAGTAGATTTAATTTCTAATATGTTATCCAGTAATTATTTACCTGGTTAAATGCCCTGAATTTGAATGGATTCATGAGCAAATTAACTACATCATATCCTAATTATACATCTGAAAGGGATGTAACAGGCATAGAACGGTTTGGGTTGGAAGGGACCTTCAACATCACCTAGTTCCAACCTCCCTGCCATGGGCAGGGACACCTCCCACCAGCCCAGGCTGCTCAAAGCCCCATCCAGCCTGGCCTTGAACACCTCCAGGGATGGGGCAGCCACAGCTTCTCTGGGCAACCTGGGCCAGTGTCTCACCACCCTCACAGGAAAGAATTTCTTCCTAATATCTAATTGAAGTCTCCTGTCTTTCATTTTAAAACTGTTACCCTTTGTCCTATTGCTGCACTCCCTGATAGAGTCCCTCCCCATCTGTCCTGTAGCCCCTTTAGGTACTGGAAGGGGCTATAAGTTCTCCCCAGATCCTTCTCTCCAGGCTGAACAACCCCAACTCTCAGTCTGTCCTCACAGCGGAGGTGTTACAGCCCTCTGAGCATCTTCATGGCCTCCTCTGGACCTACTCCAACTTTGCAAAGCTTTATGGTATTACTTTCATCCAAAGGCACAGAAGTTGTATCCCAAGGGACATTTTATCACCTGCTCAGAAAAAGGCTACCAATGGCATTCACTCAGTAAACTCATGTGCATGTGCTGGATGCAAAGTGTAATTAAGAGAAGCCGGCATGCCATTTTTTATTTTTAACTACTGCTATCATATTTGTCCTGTGCTTTCCAGAGCAAAGAGCCCTAATCCTGTTAATATTCCCCAACACCCTTCAGGCTTTAGGGATTTTTTCATAATCCCTTCCGTGGTCCTTCTCATTATGCCACACATCATAACCCATGCTATGACACCAAACTGTCACCGTCATCATTAAAGGCGTGTTTTCCAAGTGCCTTGACATGACCTCTTCTTATTTCTTCTGTTACTCCAGGGTCACACCTCCTTTATTTTATAGTTCTGAGTGACTGAAGATTTCCCTAGGGCACAGTCAGTCACAAAAACTGTGCCTGTGGCTTTTATCACAGCCAGGCTCAGCCTGACTGACAATTCAAGAAGCCAGTATAAGAGTGTATCGTCATTATTCAAAATGTGTATGTCATATTTGGGGTAAGACGAACACAGCATTCTTCATAAACATTCACCATCTTATATAGCTGATCAATGGTCAACCCCACACAGTAAGAGCTAGTCCTTGCCCTCTTAAAATTTCAAGAGCGTAAAAACAAAAGCCGGGGGACTCACAGGAACTAGAACTGCAGTTCAGAGCAAAGCATGCCAAATTCTGAATGGGCTGAGGAAATTATAGTTTAGTTTTAGAACCTGTTCAAGTGTAACATCATATTTCCCTGCCAGTGTTGTAAATACATCTATGGAACTGGTTTAATTCTTTCACCAGTTTAAGCATCTTAAAGGAATATTCTTCCAGTATTAGCTCAGCTGATTTCCAATAAAGGCCATACTCATATAGCCACTACAATTTCCCAGCAGAAAGTCTTTACAGTCCATTTTATAGATGTTCATTTGCAACAACTGTATTTTTTATGCGTCTTACAAGAAACACGTGGAACATTGGTGGTTTGATAAAAAACATTTTACCAAAGAAACCCTCAAACTTGCAGATAACAACTTCTCAGATCTTTCAAGGCTAGCAGAAAAATGGAGCAGAGGCCAAACAAAACACCATGACACAATGTGTACATGTCTGCCTGGTTAGTATGCGCAGCTATTTTAATCCTTCAGTGCATTTTGGAAGCCTTTAATCAGAGATGTAGTAAACCGTTCAAATTTTACAGTACGTGGTAAGTGTAAATATTACCAGCTTAAACGATTTGAGTTTCCGTTCTTTGTATAAAAACTCCATCTGAACATCTGTGCCTGTGAAGATTAAAGGGCTAAAAAGTCTGGAAATAGAAGACCTTTGTATTCACAAATCACTGAGGGGAGTTACAATGCCTGGAAAGCTTAACTGCCCCTTCAACCAACTTCAACCACATCTGAAGAAACTTCAACATTATTTAAATAGTCCAGAAAGTAAACAGCTCTGAAAAAAGTTCTGAACAGCTTTTGTGCCAACAGAGCTTTTCACACCAAGACCACCTCCATTGCGCTCTGTGAGCCTAGTGTTTTAAGGAAGAAGTTTCTTTCCATTTTTCCGTGAGACCATTAAGTACTTTCAAGTAAACAGATGGCTCACTCCTCACCTCACGTCTACCAGTTCTATATAATCACTCTTTATCACCGGTAAGATTGGTTCTGATTTACAGTAAGGTAAAGATGATAAGCATCAGGCCCTCACTATACCACAAATTAGGGTTCTTTATTAAAATAAGCTGTTTCCTCATCATTGACTACCTGTGACCTAAGTCACTCAGCTTGTACTACCCTAGGCCTTTTCCAGGTCAATCCACTTCAGCTATGACAAAGCTGTTGCCATTCCATTCTATTTCTACACTTAGAAAATTATTTGGGAGCCACATGTGGTGGAAATATGGATTTTATTTATTCAGTAATTGGCATAACACCTCTCAAGATCTCTCAGTGAGTCAACCACCCATCACTCCAGAAGCAGAGAGAACAAGCTGCAACATTCCCCAACAGAAGAACTCCAAAAAGCTTCTCAACTTTATCACCACTCTGATCCAAAGCCTGGGACAGACCCAGCATGCAACACTGCTCTGAAGGAAGATGAGAAACTTATTATGACCTTGTCAGCTCACCTGCTCTGGAATCCAACTGGAACCAAGATACTTTCATTTTTTCCAGAGAAGCACAGAGCAAGCTTTAAGCCCCTCATGCTCCCAGCTTAAAGAAGTCAGTATTTTTTAATTTAAAAAAATTATTAAAAAAAAATAATCAGAGATCCATGATAAAGCATGTTAAAAAAAAAACCAAAACATTGGCCTTGATTTCTCAAAGAGCATATGCACGTAAAATAATGTATCCTTGTCCTGTCTCCTTTCCCCAAACAAAGAATTTTATTGCCTAACCAATTTAATCCACAACATCAAGGACAGGGAATTAGTAACAACACAGATAGCAAGAAAATTCTTTCAGCCGTTGTTCTAAATATTCTGTTGCACTAAAAGGCTAATTTTAAAGGAAAAGTCTTGGCATGGACTAAATCACCTCTCCCGTTTCCTAAAGATCACTGTAATTAGAATAGCAACATCGTTCGCCAGAAAGGCTCTATTTTACCAAAGTTTCAATGAACGTAACAGCATGTATATCTATAGTTAAAGTCAAGCAACTGCACTGAAGGCAAGTGGATACACTGACCAGTGGAAAACTGCAAGAGGAATATGGACTACGTTTCAGTCTGTAGTGTTTTATGGAGCTGATGTATATGAAAATACAATAATGCTCACCCTCTACCCTATAAACAAGGAAAACGTTACAAGATTAAAAAAAGTGTGACACCTGCAAACATTTGTTGCAAGGAACACGTACACAGCAGCTGTATGCAGATAGGTGGTGACTAAGCTGCTCTAGGAAAATTCAGCCCAGCGTACACAGTCCAGCAGGACAGAACCACAGTAACTTTGTAGTAGGCCTGTTAGCAAGAGCCGAGTTCCAGCTCAGCAAGTCCCAACAAGTTACACAGTTCAGTCACTGTTGAGCTTAGGGCAGAGCTTCACCCTACCTGGATTGCAAGGAAGAACACAGCCTTCCCTTACATGCCTCTGCTTCTCAGGGTAGGTAAAAGCAAGGTGGTGACCAGCTGTGGTGGAGATCCCATGGTACTCCTTAGAACTATTAGGCCTTAGCCCTGGTCTTGGCCAAAAGCCAAGCTTGGATATTAACTACTTTGTCTAAGTCCAATTTCCTCCAGTGTTTCAAGGATATAGCAGACTTGCCTCATGCTTCACATTTTACTCTATTACAGTGTGTTCAGACTTATTAGGCAGATGTATCCTTTTCAGTTAACAGAACAGTGACTTTTATGGGGTGTGGTAGGATAAAAGAACAATGGAAATGAAGAAACATTGCCATTCACTGTCATTATTACAATATAAATGAAGGTGTAGGATCACATTTATACACTGAATTTCCTATATGAATCCTAAAATGTTAGTCAGATTTAGTAACCAAATTCTTATCACTTGAAATAGTACTCAAAGTTATCACCCTCTCAGTACACTCTCCCCCTACCTTCCCACTGACATCTCCATCATCCTCTTTCTACAGCCAAGTAGAAGGAATCATCCCTAGCATCTGAAGCCCTTTGAGGTAGTGCAGTGTACTGGAGCAAGCAAGCAAGATTGCCAGGGAAAGCAAAGACGGAAAGACAGAAAGATGAAGAGAAATCAGTGGCCTCCTACTTGATTTTTTCAGACAGAGGAGAGCAAGACCAAAACTAGTCTCTTTGCTTTTGCCCCTCGAAGTAGGCAGTCCAATTAATCTAACAATATGACAGAAGTCCTTTAAGTCTTGGCATTTCATTTCACTTGTCACATTTAAGTTTCCTGTTCCTAGGAAAAACTTCAGGGAGGTACGACTGCCCAGAAAAAGGTCTATCTTACAGCACACAAACATAGATGTTAAGCAATTTAAAAACTCTAGGTAAGGGCATGGGCGCAGGCAAGTGGGGGAGATGCAGTATTTTTATCATTTGCTTGTCCTGAAGCAAAGGGAAAGTGCAGATCCTCACAGTCAATCCACAGTGACAGATTAATTTGTTTAAAAGAACCTCTGATAAGCTCCTAATTCAATTTCACGTGTTCTGCCAATGCTATCAGAGTGTTATTATATGGTGGATTTAAGGAGAAAAAGGAAAACAGAGGTAACTCAGAAATTACCTTTCTAGAAGTAAGGAAAACTTCTGTGTCTACTGAAAAGAAAATAAAAAAATACCAATCCCCACCCCTACAACTAAACCAGAAGAACTCACCCTCTCCAAAAAACAGCATACTACAAATAGGAAAGCTGCTGTGAAGTAGATGTTAATTGTAGAAATTCCCTTTTATGAACAGAACTGCTATTTGAGTAATGATGGGGTTTGGCCGTTACACTGCATTGCTACTCAGGCTACATTTCCACAAGTAACCAGCCTGCTCTAACAGCTCACCACGACCAAACGAGGGATCTTGGCCACCTTCCCCTTCCCCCTGTTCCTCTCTTCCCCTCAGCTTCTGCTCCTGATCCTCTTCCTTATTTCTCATCACTGAGCAGTGATGAGCCTTCAACAAGCATGTTAGAATCCAACACAAGGGGGGAAAGGGGGAGGACCAAAAAAAAAAACCACAAAAATCCCAACAACACACATCATAAAGCATATTCATCTCCAAATTTTGTGGGGAGTACAGTCACATTCACTAGATATCTAGTCATTTTTCATAGAGACATTGTGTGTCTGAGCAAGAGGTAACACCTAGTTTATTTCTTCTTTAACTTAGAGCCAGCATAAAGACACAACAGTAAGCCCAAACAGGCTCAAAATTCTTCAACAATATTGTACTGTCCCAATGAAATGCTTGTAAAAATAAATCCTGACACTTCTTCCATACATTGAAATTAGTTTAAGATACTGTACCTCCACTGCAGTCAATAGTAATCTACAACTGAGTGACAAAATGATACGCATAAATTCAAAGCAACTCCATTGCTTCAATGCTACTATTTAATGCTATAACAGAAGTAAGATGTTTCAAAAGAAGCAGTATTTACACCAGACAAACTTTACAACTATTTATGTTACCAATTTTACTAAAATAAACAAGGGATAAATATAACTACAGCTTACTTTCTTAACACAGCAACATACGATTAGTTAAAAATCCACCCAGGAATGACTTCTGAAAAATTGGGAACACAGACTTCAGTGGTTGCCTGGGAGAAGGACTGTTATGTTTCATAGTTTAACCTTCTGTTCATCACAGTATGACACTTATCAGATAAGGTTAAAAAATATTTATTCAATAAAATAAGCATAGGGAGAGAGAACAGAGAGCTTGATGGCATGATGAGCAGCAGGAGGGCTGTTCATATATCCAGTACTGACGGACAATGAAAGTTAATTGTTCAAATATTAAGAAAGATTTCAGTTTAACCCATTTCAGACAGCTCGGCTGATTTTTAAACCCAAGTGGCAATTATTTGGTCTCACATAACATTTCCTCCTTTTTTGCTAATATTGATGAGTATTTTGGCCTTATGGAGGAATACACTTCATATTTAGAAATTATATACTATGAATGAGGAATAAGTAAGTTAGATCATGGAAAAACCAACCTCCAGGAAGCTACTGATGAACAGTACAACTCCTGTCTTCAGCAAGAAACCATAGAAGTCTTTTGTAGGAATTTTTATTTCTATCTAATGAACATACTGTGTTTAATGTACCTGTATTACTGTCCAAACCTGTGGTATTTACAGAGACAAGATTAACAAACAGAGCAGTACCATAAGCTCAGATGTAGGAAGATGTAAAGATGCTCTTTGTTTTCAGTTTTTGTGCACTTCTGACAGGAGAGACAGCACTGTTTGAAGTAAATAAGCACAAAAGCTACTTCTATATAAAAATCAGGTAGCCAGATTATTTCTGAAACTGGAAATTCTGTGTTGGTCAATTCTGACTGTGTATGACAGACAAGCTGTCAAGACTTTAATTCCAAAATTATAAAATCTAAAAGCAGAAAACATTGCCCAGTCAAGTGTTTTCCCCAAAAAAAGTATCTTCTTACTAGCCAGCATTCAAAACATTTTTACTTTAACAACCATGCCTAAGTTTCCCCAGAGCAGCGAAGGGGAACCGAAATGGAATAGTATTGCATCTCGGGGGGAGACAGGGCTTGAGGATGCTCCAGAAAGCAGAACAGTTACAGAATAAACTGCAAATGAGAAAAAAATAAAAAAACTCTTCCGCTTGGTCCTGTCATCCACCCAAGTCTTAATTCCACTATCTGCACTTCCCTGCTATGGAAGTAATTTGGCTCATTCTTCTAGCTAACAGTCCCCAGGCTGTCATGCCAGAAATGGATTTTCATGTGTGTGTCTGAGGAAAGCAACCTGCTGAGCTCTGCTCTTCCACATTTGGGTGATTCCCCTTAAAAAAAATTTGTTTTAAATTGCTGCTTGATAGGATAAACTTTTTTCTTCATGTTAAAGTCCTACACATATGCCACTAAGACAAGAGTAGCTAAATGGTACTTTAGATAGTTCTAATACACATGAAGCTAAATAAAAACTTACAAGTAAAAGCTAGGAAGCTACAAACAGATTTTTCTTCAAAAATCTACATTATGGCAGCCTCTCTGAAACTAGCACGACTTTAAACATGGATTCCAAAGAAAGAAGAAACAAAAGATGAAAATCTAGCAAGACTTTAACATAAACAGAAAATAGTGGTGGTTTTAAGTGTTCAGGTCCTAATAACCAATGTCTCAGCTGAACTGTGGGTGTCCACAGGCAGTTACAACTGGATTTCCATCAACTGCTTTGGGGATTGTCCTTTGTTTTATTTAATTTTCCCAAAAGTTTTAGCGTAAGAAAAAAATCTAGGCTATTTGGAAATATTCTAATGAATTATTCAGCCAAATACCCAAGTCCAATTCTCTGATTTTATTTCCCTCTCCATAGCTTCCAGAGCAAAAATAGCTAGATGCAGCGTGCACAAGACAGAATCCACTCTCCAACACTGCACATTCAAGCATCAGTCGTGCACACACGCTTAACTCTAAGCTGCCAAATAAACACAGTAAGGATTGACGTATAAGCTAATGTTTTATTAGAATCCAGCTCTAGTTACCCAGTCTCCACATACTGTACCCTCTGAGAGTGTGTATGAAAGTTACCCAACACCACTTTTGTTATTCACTACACTGTTAAAATGACATATTATTCATCAAATCCTTCCCTCCTCCTCCTCTCTCTCTTTCTTACCGCAAAACCGACCTCCTCTCACATAGAAGGAACTCTGCCAAAGAGCAGAGAGATCCGTGCAGAAATACCCAGGAGATGCCAACTAGGGATGCCAGCAAACACACGGTCAGGTTACTGCATAAAAAGAACAGAGCTACAAAGCTGAGAACTCACACTCAGAAACATGTCTGACTTGGCCTTCAGAGCTACTAACAGCCCCTCTCGTCTGGAGCAGATAGGTGGGTCAGAAGGTTTCTCAAAAGTTTAATAAATACAGGCTTCCAGTCTAAACACAGTTTGGCATGAATAGAATCCTCTCCCGTAGTGTAAGAGCTGAGAATGACAGCCTTGGAGCCTGTATGAGATCGTCACTAGGAAACTTCTGCCTCCCTTGTTTTCAGTAAAAAGAACAGCTCCAAGGTGGTTACCATGCCCCTTAGTGCCATGCCTTCAGTCCCTTTAACTAGTACAGAAGACACTCCAGACCCATGGCATTTCTCATTCAACTGAAAACAAAGAATCTGATTTTATCAAAATTAATTCCGGAGCTTCACAGAATGAAGCAATTGTTTCTCTGACTTACTCTATTTTAGTTTGTAGATTTTTTTTTTCCCCCAAAGGCCATTTGGAAGCTGGATTGCAGCATCTCTCCACTGTCAATGTTACAAAAGAATGTCTAATTAGACAGAGTACTGAAAACAGAGCAGCAGCATGACCATCTCAACTTCACAACAAAATAGAAGAGATCTAAAATAGGGAAAAACACTATGTTGTACTCAGGTTTAGAATAGAGCTCTTCAGCAGCTTGAGAAATGCTGCAGACTGGACCGTGCCAGTTTCAGACTGCATCATTACTGACCTCATTTAACTTGTCTTATAATTAGGCTGCACAAGGAGCTGAACGTGAGTTCTTCAGGAACTATGACTATCAGATGGCTTCAGGTTTCTAGTCCATACCTATGGAGTTATTGTCCAAATAATTTTTTGCCCTAAAGACAATGGCATCTGCACAGAAAAAAAAAGAAACCCTGCAAACTTGCCTTTTATCTCCTTTAAAGTACAGTTTAAAAATAAATATGAATCTTGATTATTTAAAAACCTATAGTAAAAAGCAAACTTTTAAAAAATATGTCATTTGATACCTTTAATAATTAATTGGTTTAAATTTTAATTCTGTTTAAATACCAATTAAGAGATGAGAACAACATTGATATCAGGTCACAGCCCATAAAGAGACAGAAGAGCATTCAAGGGGTCTCCCCTCAGGTCTCTGGTAGAAGAGACACTCCTGACAAACATTTGTCCAACATTCGCCAAGACCTCCATCATGGCAATTCTACATGTTTGCCCGTCAATATGATCTATTCTTCTTTATAACCTTACTGTGAGAAGTTTTTTCGAACATCCAACCTAAGTTTCCCTTGTCCTAGTTTAAAGCCATTTCTTCTCATCTACTCCACCACAGACAGAAAGAATAGCCTTCTCTTTAGCACTCCTCAGTATCTGGAGATTATACCTGCCTCCCCCACCAGTCTTCTAATCTTTAGACTAAACAACCTGAATTAATTCAAATTTCCCTCAGAGGCAAGATTTTAAAACCTCTTGAGGATAATCACCACTGCTCTCTGTTTCTCTCCAAATTGTCCATTACTTTCCTGAAAAGCAGGGCAAAAACCTAAGTATTCCAGCCGATATCTCGCTAATGCTGAGCAGGATGGAAGGTGTGCAGGCTGCAAGCCTTCTTAGACATGCCAATGTCTATGAGTGAACATTCACAAGAGCATAACAGGAAAGTTCAGCAGTTTCCAGCTCCAATCCCTAGCAATTTAAATCTAGCAACGGAGTGTGGTTTGGGTCCAACTTCTGTTTCAGACATCTCCATCTCTCTAAGAGAAAGAGCCACCTATGTATGAGCAACCGCATGCTTCTGGTAATCACTCCATGTTTGAGTGCTGACATGAATTCTTTTTCCTCTTGCTCTTATACCATGAAATGCTCCAAAGCTTGAGTAAGCTGACATGGACCTATCTGTGACCTACAATACTCCATATAATTACTTAGCTAATTAACCATGATGAGCTTTTTTTTAACCAAGTATATATTTATATTAAAAAAAAAAACCACAAGTCACGCACACAAACCAAAAGTCACATTATTCCCAGAACTTTATCTAGATTGCATTGCTTTATGCATCTTAATCTAACGTTTTCTACATTTACCTTTAAGTATACAAAATCTGAATATTTCTAATGCTTACCTTTCTGTGTTCAGTTGAAGGCTGTGGGATGACAAACTGAAATCCCAGCACTGCTAGGGAACCGAGCAGTCTGAAAAAGCAAATAGTGAAACAGAAGATATAATTACCACTAATACAAACCACACATCTACAACCTATTACAGGACTTTGTACTGCCAAAACTTATTTAGACACTTGAATAGCATTACTAACCAAAGCAGACTCACTGAAATGTATGAAACATTCTTATGGCATTCTCTTCACAGCAGGCAGTACCAGGTACATATGTGTATTTGTCTATCTATAAAGCAAAAGTGCACCAAGTAGAATCCATTGATAGTTTTTCACATAACTTTATGTTTAAATTAAAATATTATTGGCAGTGCATCCTTAACACCAAATGCTGAGGTGTTAAAACTGACATACGCTTTGCAAGTTTTCTAAAGTGATAAGTAAGAATTCACCCATCTGTGGACTGTCCTAGCTCTGGCTCCTCATTTTACAGGTGATCACTCCACCTCCAGCACACAGGAAACATGCAAAGAATCACCATGACTTTGCAGAAAATAGGTTCTTCCCCAGCTGCCTAACACTTGTGGAAACTGAATAAGCTAATGGGCACAGAAGATGGAAAGTAGCAGACACAGCTCACCAGAGACTCAGGATAAGCAGCCACGCATCACCCCAGTCCCCACACCTTCAATCTGAAAGGAGTCATAAAGGGAACCAAGCCCAAACAAACTTTGTTCTGTCAAGCCTCACCACCATAATGACTCCTAGGAGCCCATTACAAGTTAGGGTCAGTTAGCTCAGTCTTTTGTTTGCTATAATTTGCAGTGGGGATTGGTTTGCCCCTTCTAGAAAGCTCCTTCATCAGAAAACACAGAAAGGTACAAGTAGGATCAAGGTACCTTTATTTCTACCAGGAGTTTGATTTTTCAGTTTACAAAGAGTACGTTTCAGACCCTTTATAAAGGGGAAAGCTGCTAATGATTTGCTGAATTTCAATGCAGAAGTAAAACTGATGGATTTGGGCATAAAATCCATCTGCAAACTAATGGACCAGACAAAATCCAGCTGTGCTTCCTACTCACAGCTCCTTCCTTTGCTCCCTACACAGTAACCCTTTAAATATTTCTCATTGTTTCAGGTATTTTCAGAGACAGACCTCCTAAACAGAAAGGTTTTTTTTATACTAAGCATTTCATTACCACTAATAGAAAATTCTTCTGCTAGGAAAAACATTTTTCTTGAGTTTTCTGTGTTTGTTCTTGGTAACATACTGCATAAGGAACGGCTAGGTAAGTATTGGTTGCACATGGCCTATCATCACCTCATCACCATAGTCTATGCCCCTCTCTCTCAAAGCAGTCAAAGGCAAGAAAAAGTCATTACTTCCTTACTGCCACATCAATTTAGAAACAAAAAAAAAACAAAACACTTTAAAAGTCCCTCAGAAGGAAGTATTATATTTCACAAAGCTATCATTTGTGATAAAGCCAAATAGAAGGGAGGTGGCTGAAATCAGAGCTGGTGTAAGGCACTATAAAGAAATCACAGTAAGAGTCAAAATGTGCAGTTCAGAGCAAGGCCCAGTAACACAGTGGTGGATGGAAGCCAAAGGCATGAATGAAGAAACTGATTTGCCAGTCACACCTGGAATCAAAAACAGAAATAGAAACAGAACTTAGACCTGCAAACTGCAAAACGACAGCATCAAGTCTGTCTTGAGTGGACCTGCATTTTCCTTTTTTAGATGCTCAAGTGATCTCCTAACTATTCTCAGTGAAAACATGACAATCTTCTAAGTAGGCAGAGCGCAGTCTCTGAAAGGCCCAGCCTACGTCCTCTGCAAATTATATTTAACTTCCTTTTCGGAATCATCCTACCCACTCCCTACTCCCTATAATCCCTCAGAGCATGTGAAAGAAAGTTCAAACTTTACATAAGGAAATGAATGCTTTCATCCTCAACAGAACAGGATTTTTCTGATCAGTCTGAAGGACTACAGATTTCCCTGCGTGAATTCTTCTGAAATCACACACAAGGCTGGGAGTTCTGAACAGAGCGAGAACTGTAATCTTCAAAGCAAATTACTTACCAGATTAAAGTTTTCAGTTCTAAAATGCAAACTTTTAGTATATGAGCAATTACTCCATGCCAAGCTTTTCCTGACCATTCTGTAATGAGGTTGCACTGTAATCACCATCTGTATGTGTGTGCTCAAGGACAATGACACTAGTTTTTTAAGTTTGCAACAACAGTATCAACCTACTATTTCAAACACACAGGAAATCTGCCAGGAATACTTAAATTATCCTGAGGTAAGCCTCTAACTTCAAATCAGTGTGCGGCAATTTGATTTTTTAATGTTATTTCCCTCAGTAGCTTGCTTTGGCTAGCTTCTCTGGACTAGGCTTTTTTATTTGTCATGCTTGACTAACGTTAGGCCTCCCAAGCTACAAAAATAGGCTTCTCCAATTTCAATGGGTTTGTTTCGGGTATTCTTACTGTGCAGAAAAGCCAAAAGAACAAGTGCTCCTCAAAATAAGGCAAAACTTTTCAAGTATACATGAACAGGTCAGGTACCAATTGCAGCTGACGGACGGCTGTTTAACTCGGGCCTCTGTGCAAGAACCTTGCTGGTACAGCCCATGCTCTCACAGTTATGGCACTATGTGGAGCCAAGTACCTAGTTTAAAGCAAAGCCAGGCTTTAAACTGTCAGTCTATCCAAGTCATAAAGAGCAAACACACTCACTTTCTTTTACTGGCAATACCAATTTCTGTTTAACTGGGGGGACGCAGAGCAGAGCAACGTGGTATTAGCTCCATCGTAGGAGTAGCAAGAAAAAGTTTGCTATTTAACACCTCATTTAGGAACACCTCTCAGAGTTCTTCCTCTGTCATTGCAGTGAGTATTAGCTCCCCTTGAATGAAGCTGGAGGGTATCAAAAAAAGTTTTCTTGCGTGGTTGCTGTCCCTTGGTAGTTGTATTTTATGAAGGGCTATCATGGCCTACTGTGGATTGTCCAGATAGGACTGAAAGTATTTTAGCCAAGTGATTAGTACTGACTAGTGCAGTATGGCTCCTGTCTCACATTCCTGACTTCCTCCCAAATGAAAGTCTGCAGAACAGCCTAAGCCTGGGACAGCTTGGGAGGAGCTATGCAGGGAGAAGTCTCAACAGGAAAGACAACACAGGTCGTCTCAATAATATGTGACAGATCCATTTTGATGCGGAATCCGCCCTGGCATATTAGGAGGGTGCCAGAATTGCAATTCAAAGATTGATGTCTGAAATGCACGAGAATGAAGATTAGATCAGAGGTGTTACTGACAGTATCTCCATTCAATGGAAGAGCATACAGCTGTCATTCCTTGCAGGAGGTCAACTTTTGTTCGTGTAGCATCACAGCTGCCCGTTTTCTCTGAATCTGCTTGCCCAACTGGACAGACAAGCTTAGAAACAGTTGAATGTTTCATCAGGAAAGCTGTTTGAAAGATCTTTCCTATGTTTGCCCTGTTTCAGGAATGCATAATATAAATCCCTGAATGAACTGCAGCACAGGTACTAAAACACATAAATCAGTAATTTAAGCCCAGTGACTGCAGCTGTACACCCTCATCAAAAAAAAGGAACTTTCCAATAATATCTGCCATCACATTGGCACACACTCACAGATGCTCTAAGCATAAACAAACACTGAGAATTTTCTTTTTTTACTATCACCAAAGAATGCTATGTCTGGTATGCATGTACTTTATTTTGGTCTTTGGATAAGGTTTTTATTTATCCTCCTGTCCTGGTTTGGGCTGGGCTGGCCATTAAAACTAACAACAGACACCGTTAATTTCAGAGAGTTCAGTTAGTTAGAAGAGGCTTCGCTGAAAAGTAAAGTTACTGAAAATAAAATTGGTTCTGTTTTACCTCAAACCACGACACCCTCTATGATACACTTTTAAGACCAAAGCAAGAGACAACCCAATTGATAGTTACTGCAGTGTGTTAAGAGCACATTAACTAAGACTTTAAATGCTCTATTGCATCACTTACCTCAAAGAAACTATTAAACTGTCTACCATGATCCTTTAATGGAAGGTGTCTTGAAGTAAAAAATACCTCTTCGCTGTGGTACAGCACAATGCCGATCACACACAAATCCTACAGAAAGAAGAGAGAAAAACTTTTAACACTGCTTATTCAGTATTTGCCAGGATGTCTATTAAACTGGATACAGACCTACATTAGTCATCTCTACCTCAATTCTTGGAACTTTACAGCAACTCAAACTGCAAATCCAGTGTGCGTTACATGAATAGACTGGACACACCCTATTTTTTGCAACAGGACTTCAATAGTGCCAAAGTGCTTTGCTGAAAGGCTACGAGATGCAAAATGTTCATTTGATTCCCAGGGATGCAAACCTGACATTAAACTTAGTTGCCTTTTTAACTCACACTCCTGGTATGTCACTTGTATGACAATAAAGCAAACAGCTTTCAAGTCTTGTGTTAATAGAACTCATAGAACTGAAACTGGGTTACCAATTTATATTGTGTAGTAATATTATTAGTACACTCTCTATTTTCTGAGCAATGAAAGGATGATCCTGTTCTGAGTGCTCATATAGTCTGCAGGAAAAGATCAGAGAAGAGCAGTTCTATTCCCTCTCTATTACAGATGCAAACCCAGCTACAATGAAGTTAAATGCCTTGCCCACAGTCACGGGCAAATCTGGGGTTAAACAGTATTATGAACACAAATTCAACTGATCTTTATTTCTAAGTACTATCATTGCATCATGACTGCTGTAAATGCATAGAAGCCCTACCAGCCCTTGAGAGCGTTACTACCTAGGTATGCTCTCATTTGTTTGGAAATACTCTCAAACATCCAGATATCTGGGGAGTTCTTATTTTGATAAATTTGTAATCATATATTGGACACAAAAAATGCTGCACCGGAATTTTCAGGGAGGAAAGAGATCCCTGCAGTAGGGAAATACAATATAAGTCAAGGGGGGTGGGGGGAAGGAGGGAAGATAAGAGGAAATAAAACACTATTAGGACCGAACCTAAATCCATATATTTCAGAACTTGGTCAACTACTGTCTGTATCTTGCCATTTACAAGTGGTTACATGTTGAAACGCAGTGGAGTGAACAGAAACAAGAGAGCATTGCTGTTCATAGATAAAGAGCTCTCAATGTCTGTCAGGCAGCCAAATAATTAAAAACTGCCTAGAAAAGGACAAGACTTACAAGAACTTAAGAAATGTGCAGTTAGATAAAGCGCAGATCCTACCGCTAGAAAATATGGATTGTTTGAAGGTAACTGGACAAGCTAAACACTTACACCACCACCCCCAGTAAAAATCAAAGAACAACAAATTTGGTTTGGGAAGTCACAAAATACTTCTGACAACTTTAAAAGAAAATTCCTTTTTTAATTGTTCAATTGTTTAGTTTTTTTAACGGAAGGCATTAGAAGTTGAGTACTTGGGAAAGAATAACGACAAAAGTTCTGCCCGTAGCAGGTTTGAGTTATTCATGAGGAAGAAAGCATTGGGACTCAGCTAAACTTCACCCTTTCTTTCTGCACTTCCATGGCTGTCAGTAGATCTAAGAGGCTTTCTCAAACTCACCAATTTCACTGCTTAATGTTTTACAACTACTTTTTAAAAGACCAGCAGCACTTCTGAAAACAGATTTTCAGTCTAGATCTCCTGCAACACTTTATATTGTTTGAAGTTTCAGCATAGTTTCAGAAAAAGCTACATTCCTTTCAATGTTAGGCAAGTCCACGTATACAGCACTAACACAAAGCATTTAGACACATCCCCTGGGATACTATTTACTAACAGACATTTTGAATTGTGAAGGAAACAAATGTCTCGCTTCCTGTAACCTGACTCTCAATTACCAGATATACTGAGGCAATAGTCTTTTATTTCAATTATTGAAAATTAAGGATATGCACATAACATGGATAGTAACCAACACAGTTTCAAATTCTTATCGTTGTGTCACTCCATACCAGGATGCTGGATAAAAAGATTATTGTGGAGTGGAAAAAAAAATGAGAGTGCATCTGGAAAAAAACAATCTCAGCAGAACATTGTTACAGGATACAAACCCACAGAAAAAGAAACATGCGCTCCCCTAATCCACTTTGTAAATTGCACCTCATTTGAAAAGCAGAAAAGATACTATTATAGATCTAGTTTTGTGAAGAAGCGGGGAAGGGACCTGCAGTGTTTCTGTGATTGTTCTTAAAAAGAGTGTTTAAAGTCCATGCATATGTTTTCAATTTTTTCAGTTCATCTGTATATTCATTGTCCATGGCAGGTTGCATTACAAACTGAACTTTCAACAGTATTTCGATGCCTTTTTCAAAATGCTTCTTACTGCAACTCATAGAGGAATTTCTCTTGAAACATCATCTGTAGCACATAGTGTAAAAACTGCTAAGTATCTAAGCAAATTAAGAGCTTGTTTTCAAAATTATTTAAGTGCTTAGGTGCTTACAGCCTATTGACAGAAACATCATTTTGGCAGTGGTGTTTTTGATAGGAAAATGCAAACACGACCATCGTTTTCCCTCCAGAAGATCCAGGGCAAAATGAAAACCTGAAATGGCTAAACAGTTAACACTAGGATTAAATAACATGAATTTTGGCATGGAAACTTTCAAAAGCTTGATGAGGTGTACTATGTGCTAGTCACTGCAATAAGTCTCGCAAATGTAAAAGTGAAATTACCTTCCCACAAGGGGCTTAAAAGCCCTATAGACCTATCTAGCAAAAGACTTTCTAGTAACCCTATTTGCAGCACAACAGATATTAATATCTCAACTGGAACAACCCACACTCCTGTACTTCAGCAGAGTTAGCAAGACTTTCTCCACTGCATTAAAATATTTGTCATTTCAGCAGTCTTCCCCATTTCACCTCCAAGTGGGATGAAAACAAAATCTGTGAAATTGGGTAGGGGGAAAAAAAAAGTAACAAAAAAACAAACCAAAACTAAAAAACAACCCTCCCACACCCCCAAAAAAGCCCAAACCAACCAAACCAACCACCCCACCACAAAGGACAGAAAGATTGTGGAGGAATTCAAACCTCCTCTCCAGAACAACCACGGCATGACAATCAGAGGGAGAGAGGCGTTTCATTGCATATAATCCAACATGCATCAGGTCACAAAAATAAGACTGGATAAAAAGGTCCTGATTAAAGTCTTCTCCCTTTTCACACTGCAGGTGAGTGATCCTAATGCCTTCAAACTGCTGCTGCCAGATTCAGCAGTTATACTACCAAGTTATGAGCTAATCATAACCATTCTTTGTCTCTATTTACTGAAATTTACTCTGACACTTGCTCTCAACATTACCAGCAGAGTCTCCTTACCCTTCTCAGCCTAGCAGCCTACTTGTAGTCAGACACTGCAGCCCTTTGTCAGCAGAGCTCAGAGAAGTGGCTAAGTGAAATTAGAAAACAAAAATACTAATTTGTAATGGAGATTTCAAAAAGGGGCAGAGATGGATAAGGGCAGTAACTCAGAAAAAGAATAATCTGTAAGCAATCCCAGAAGTTTGCTGAAATGGACACAATAAGATTTCTCAGAATCAAATGATGCAATTCACAGAATTATCAGGACAGACACCACAGACACTGTACAGAAAGCTAAGAAAAGAGGAAGAAAGTCTACTAGGAAGTCAACAGTGAGATTTTCCCCTCAGCTAATTAGCATAAAAAACCATCCTCCTACAAAGTGGTTTGAAAATTTGTAGAAATCCAACGAATTAGTTATTCTAACCTCTTAAATATCATGGGACCACTCACATGCAATTTTTCATGTGACTATACCCTTTGTGTATTGTGAGTGGATGGTATTTCACTTTCATGAATTCCAATGTCATTTTAGCATCAACCTATACTTCTTATAAGTCCTGTCAACTCACATATATCCATATGCATCTATGTACCAACTGTAACAGGAATTTCTTAACACGTGCATATGTACATTACCTACTGGAACAATCCAAGACCCTCTATTTTAACTCACAACAAGGATGTGAGAAACATACCCTAACTCAACTAAGTTCAGTTTCACTCTGAGCTTTTAGCCTATTTTATCTTGTTGACTTAAATATATAGCAAGCCAACTTAAATTTCTTTCAATATTTATCTTTCTGGTTAGATTATGTATGTTGCCAGCTACTGACAATGGCAGCTTAAAGTAGCCATGAAACTTGAGCATCATTCCGCAGTCATGTTTCCACTGATGTGCAAAGCTCTCTTTTTGTATTATTTAGGAAAAAAAAAAAAAAATCAGAAGTACATAATATTTAGCAATACTTAAAAGAAAAAAAAATATATACTCTTTAAGATTGCCTTTGAACCTGTTCCCTTGCACATTTGTAAAGTACAATGTATCTATTAGTTTAGTTGTTCACACCTATCAAACGATGTTCAGTGCAAGTCCTTTGGATTGCATCCAAAATTCACAAGACTTTGATAGAACACCTCACAGTGCACCAGGTTTATCTAGCTACATAATTTGTGCATACATCCAACAGCTTGGACTGCAGCTTCTCACACCTACCACCACAGTTTTAATCTCTTCAAATATTCATTAACTACATTAAAACATACACTTGTGTCTGAAAGCTGCATAACAGAGAAATCTAGTGTTAGATTTGATGAAAAGTTCTGATGCTTACATGGAGCAAACATTTTCATTAAAACAAAACTTGCAAGTTACTCCACCTAACCCTGAAGGTGCCTCTCTGTTTTACTTCAAGTGCTTCAAAAACTTTAAAGTTCTCCTTCTGGGTGTGTCCAGAACTACCGCAATCCAAGAAAGCCCAGTGCCTGTCTCCAATCTAAGCTTGATCAAAATCCAGAAGTTTTCATTTTTTGCCTAAAATCTCAGAAACCCTCCTCCCCTGTCCAGTAAGGATACTCCACAAACAACAACACAGAGCCACGATCAAGCCACTTACATTCCCGGGTACAGCTACTAATTGTCTTTTAAACATAGCCTCTGGCTTCACCCGCTTTTTCGTAACAGCTTGGTGACTCACCTTCCCGTGACGGGCAGCCTGCGCCCCAAGCAGAGAGGCACTCCCCACTGCCCCAGGGCCGCACCTTACTGACTCCTCCAGGGCAAGGCGCCTCCCTTTCTACAAAGCTGGACTTCTACACAGAAGCACTAAAGACCCCAAATAAAACAATAATCCTGAGGTTGAGGGCCATCCTGGAGTAGTCTGAAATACTGGTCCCATTTCTAGAGCTGTCTCTTAATTCAGCGAGTGTTCCACTTCTCAAAGAACAATTTCAGCTCATTTCTTTGGAATTCAGCGGAAAAAATGCACAACCTGATTATTGGGCGTGTGAGCCTATAATATCTAATTGTCCTCTGAAAATCTAGGAGACAAACTCAAAGTTGGTGAAATCCCACACAGACCATACATACGATTTCCCAAAATATCCATTCCCAGGATGCAAATTTTGGCTTGTAAAAATATTGTTATGCTGGAGGGTGACACAATTCAAATAATTTTGCTTTGGTCTTTGTTGAAGTACATATAATTTAACTGAAGACCTAACAAAGGTTGTGACGTTAATCTTGTAAGTAAAGGGGGAGAAGCAAAAAAGTGCTTGTTTATAGGTGGTGAGCTCCAGTCATATTATATATGACTAGTAGGATTTGTTTCATTAACTTTTCCTCTAGATTTCACTTTTCTTAATCTTTGTTCACAACACTGGTTAAATATTTGCTGAATGTGCACTAGTAATAGAAGTTTCATAAAAATGAAAATATTATGATAATAAACCTGATCTAAAATTCACTAAAGACCTCTTAAACTCAATAATAAGCTTAAATATGGATTTAACAATATAATAATGGGTTTGATAATCAAATAAAGTATATTGTGGCATGAATTACAACATATAGCTAATTAACTGAGATCAATTGCAAAGGAAAGGTGCTGGAGTAGCAGTGCTAAGTTGATTAGTAATTCTGATACAATTTATAACTTTTAAATGCTGAAAAGGTAGTTTATGTGGAGATCAGATTTATCCAACTTAAAAAAAAAAAAAAGAGACACCAGAAAACACAAAATCATTTAGTGCCAGGAAAAANNTTCAAAATAATAACCCAGAAAGATGCCTCTCTTTCAAGATTCAGGCTGCACCAAAATCGCCATTTTTAGTCTGATTTTGCCCCCTCTTTCACCTTTCAAAAATATTAGCTAATTCTCACAAATGCTTACCACATTTAAAGCTCTCGTGTGTGGTTTCCAGGCAAAGGACAATTATATAAAAGGTAAAATGGATCATAAAAATGTGATCATATCTCTCTCCAAATCAACAGAGAGACTCTTGGGATGTAACTGTGTCGAAACTATTGCAAACCTATCTTAAGTTCTTTTCAAGATTTCGAATTGACAGACTATGCAGCTTTGGCCAAATCCCTGGCATTATCTTTAAAACCATGTTTCATAACTACAATTTTTAGAAGAATGATTTCTTATGACGACACTGTAGATGGACAATGTCATTTCTAACTGAACAATGTTTTGTCAAGAAATCACACTCAAAGTGCATCTTTCAGTTCATGAATTTATATTGTGTCCTACAGCAGCCAATTTAGAAAACAGCATTAAGCTCCAAATTTGAGACCTATAGAGCTTCATCAGGTCATTGATCATTCCCTAGCTTTATTGTATTATTGTCTAAGGACAGTCTAAAGTCAAGGTAGCATTTTCCACAACTTCCTATGAAGTAGTAAAGCCAGGTACTACATTTTACTGAAAAGACTCCTAAACTCTTTCAAAGCCTTTGTAGGCAGAATAAAAAGAAACTAGAAAACATCTCCAGTAAACAGAGGATAGACCAACTGGCTGCAGGGTGTATTTAGTATTCTATTCTATACAAGTTAATTGGTATTACTGCTTAGCAGTTGGATACAAAATGCGCACTCGTGTATCTGTAGGTATATTAGAAGCAGCCCAGCATACAATTAACAAAGCTAAGGTGACCAAGCCACATACTGGTTGGCTTTTTACCTTCCCTTCTCTAAAGAGGCTACTACAGGAATTGCAGTACCCAGCTTGTCACCATTCACTGATTTTAGGAATTCCAACTCTTGCCGTAGCTGTTCTGTATCACTAGTGCAGAACAAACTGGACAGACCGTATAAGACGAGTATGTAAGGACCTGTTACAATTCTGTTCCCATCTGAAAGTACTTACTCAACGTTCAGCTAGTATACTGTACTTGTGTTATGTGAATGTGGCTGCAAATTCCCTTTGCTCACAGATCCCCTAACAAATCATTGCACACATAACCATTAAGAGCAGCCTGTTCCACACATAATCAGCCCAGAGAACTGAAGTTCTAGCAGTTTCTGCATGTGAAAACTATGAAAGGTGCTACTTACGACAGCCTTATGTATTAGAAACCATCACCTCTTTTAACAAGACACGTTCCATACACTTTAATAAATTTTGCTCTCCTTTTAATGAAATTTTTTGTTACAACCTGAGCATCCCAAACCAAGGACGTAGAAGGGACTGCACATGTAAGAGGGAGGAGGAGATTACATCTTAAAGACCCTTTTCATAAAACAATCTTTCTTACACTTTCCATAATCCTGATCAACATTAATCTGATTATTAATCATGAAAGATACGGAAAAAGGAATGGTTAACAGCCTAAAAAGTCAGGTGGAAATACCTGACATCCCTATAAGCACTGATTCAAAATACAGGTGAGTCCTTCATTGTTATGACAAGCAAGAGAAACAGACTTCTGTGAACTCTGCTATGATTAAATAACTACAGTCTTGCCTACAAAATGAGCAGTAAAAGCATGAATTTATTTTCAACAAGTTACTGTGCTAGATACTTTTCTACCAAGCATAAGTAGCTAGAGTGGTGTTTTAGATTTGGTTCATATACTGCTTTGAGACCACCTCCATGTTGTGGAGACTCAGGTAAAAACTACCTGTTGTGACTGGTAGTTAGAATGCCCTGGCTAGAAATATTGAGAGAAGTAGTATGTCTGAAATGTCAGTCTCCAAGTCTATTTATTTAGTAAAAGTCTCAATGCTACTTAGGTTCCTTTCACGACTTGCTTAATGAAAGCTGTTTTCAGAACACAAGGTGTCCCTCTGAAATCAAAGGAAAGCTTCTAACTTTCAACCTATCTTAGTCTGAGTTTCTTCAAAACATAGGCTTGCAACAGTGTTTAAGTGGAGTTTACATCAAGAGGATAGATGATGGTTCTGAGGACCTACCATCTGTTGCATTGCTGGACACACCAGCCTCACTCAGAGTTATAACACATCCTACTTGAAAAGGTCATAGAAAACAAATATTTCAGCAAAGCTAATTGGAGGCACATGTACAAGGAAAGTAACACACAACATATTTCAGCAGTATAATCAGTTATTTCTTAGTAATACAGCTGGGAGACACCCCTCTCATCAAGTAAAAATCATGTATATTACATAATTATCATGCAGTTAGAAGACACCTTCCTTTTGCAAAGAGTAAACATTGTTTTTCAGCCATCTGTTTGATGTCGGCAGAACACAAGTCTTTTTTTCATTTTTTTTTAAACTGCTTACCATGAGAATTAACTTTCATGCTGTTTAATAAACGTTCTAAATACATGCCCAAGCATCAATAGTCCCATGTAGAAAAAAAAGGAACAAAATATAGGAGGCTGTGCTTCAGAGAAAAATTTTTTTGACCAGCGTATTAGACAACATTCAACAACATACATAGGTGAAGATAAGTGCTCATGGTGACAAGGTACCCTTCGAAAAAAATACTTCATTTACTGGTAAATAGATGTGTGTATCATTAGCCTACCACAACCAACTCTCTGCATGGCTCCAACACAAATAGAAAACCTGATGTGAAACTGCCCATTCTCTAAATTAGGGCTGACTCACACTAACAGGACACATAAAGAGCCAGCAATAGTCTGTGAACACACAGAAACATTTCTAACAATATAAAAATCTTGAACTTCATAGCTCTGATTTTCTAAGGAACAAATTAAGTAGTAGATGAATGCTTAAATCTACCACTGTGCTCACAAAACAAAACACACAAAAAAATTGATGTCCCTGTCAAGGTACTACCTGAACACGTGCAATCTCCAAGTATTAGCCTTCACAAAGATCCTTCTGTTTTGCTTGCAAGATTTCTGAGGTGCTTGGGGTACCAGTGGTTGAACACATCAGGGAGGAGAGTATGTGATGGGGACTTGAAATCTTTGCTTGCTTATTCAGAAACAAAATATTTTCTTTGGAGTATCAGCGGAGGAAACACCTCCCTGCATAAGCAATACTTCCAAACAACAATGCTTTCTGGGAATACTCATACATTGTTCCAGAGCAGACAAGTGATAAAGCTGTATCTGTACAAGGACACTCCAAAAGTCAAACCAAACCACTTTTCAAACTTGTCAGCCTTCTTAGTCCTCGGAAGAGATCACCATAGATCATCCAGGTTACCAGAGGGAATGTAGTCTTGTCAAGACTGACTAAATATTTCTCTTCTGGGTAGCTATTCATAACCACTATTGTCAGAGATGCTTTATTTTCTAATGTAAAAACCTATACAGTGGAAGAGATACTAACTGGAACACATACCTATAAACATAACACAGGCATCCACTGAAATTACCATTAAGATCCTTGGGGCTCAATTCCAAACTTTGGCTACAGTGACTCCAAGGGCTTCTGTAGCATTATTCTGCTTACAGAACTATAAATGGGATAAAAATCATTCCCAGCTTCAGAGATCCCTCTGCCTGTTCTGCAGTTCTCTGATTTGGCTTAAGCATTCTAAAGAAAGGCTGGCATTCCCTCAAAACTTGAAGGGAACTTTGACACACAAGACCAATTCAAACAAACAAACAAAGACTATTTGATAGTAGGGGTAAAAGCAAGGCAATTCAGTGTCAGTTTATTAGCCCACCTACTTACAAAGAAAATACATTTATAAATGTATATGCCAGGTCACAGCCAAACAAGTATCTCCCATGCATTCCGGCAGCAAAGGAAGGCAAGACCGCCTTCCTTTGGCTTCCGTTGGTAGCCCAACGTCTATACCACCGTAATTCAATGCAGTGCCGTACTGCAGACCACTGGCTTCCTCTGCTCTTTCTAATGGAGATCGATGCAGACACACATCCCAAAATAGCTCATCAAATCCTTTTCTACACAAGTTTTCAAGGACAAGTGTTTTAACGTACATTTCAATACTGCTGTAACTGGAGAGTAAAACAACAGCAACTATCTACTGACGTACATTTTTGTACCAACCAGTGTCCAAAAAACGTGACCAGGGCTTTCGTAATGAACATCACACATGATGAAAGTCCTCTTCCGTTCGGTCCTCTCCTGCAGTCAGCAAACCCAACTGTTTCATTTTGGCAAAAAGAAGAGATTTCATTTTTCCTTCATGCAATTCCCACCTGAACTGAGCTTCACTTGAATCAAAGTGACTAGCACTGGTCAGGTAGCAGTGTTGCTGCAACCCAGTTGCCATGAAGAACGTAGGCAATGACTTTAAGGGACTGCACTGTACTGGGGCATGGGGGAGGCAGAGCTGTACCATCTTAGAAGCTCAAAGATTCAAACAACAGAGTGTCCGCTAAGATGTGGGAGAATTTGGGCACTAAACACCTTCTAAATAGGTGCAGTACGCGAGAGCAACATAGGGTTTCAACTGGCTAGTGGCCAGATGCGAGGGTGTAGAAGCTTCTCAAGAATGCACATGGGGATATATGTTTTAGGGACCACTGAAAAATAAGCGACCTGCATCTCTTCTTTATAAGAGATGTTAATGGGGATAAAAAGGAAAACACTATGTTACCCAGCTCTAATTAGTACGGATGACAAACAACAGTATCATTGAGTCTTTTTAAGAAAGAGAAATGAAGATTCAGTATGATTAGTGACAGCAGAAGTGTAAAATTCATATGTGCAGAAACCCAGAAACAATTTATGATCTCAATTCTACCTCTTGAGACTAAAGCCACTGAATATAATTTTCCTGAAGTCCTTATTTAGTTCAGGTTCAGTTCAGACTTCCAGAAATACCCTAACGCTTGTATCCATCATACCTCCACGTGGTGAACCCTTCTGCCTCCTGCATTTTAAAACTGAATTGCAAGATCCTTTAAGGGTGGAGAGCGGGAGCTGTTTGTTCTTATCCTGTCAGTTTGAAAGGGATTTTAGACATCTCACAAATCTTGTCTTGCTGCTATGCCTCGTGTGCTCTGGTGGTCTAGATGACAGTTAGTATTTCAGTCCCTTTAATGTAAACTGCATAAACTGTTACACTCCTACAGGAGATACCAGTCCTTGACACAAAAACACTGAGATAATCATACATTGAAGGAATCTTAGGCTATCAATCACTGAGTAGCAAAGTTGAAACATTTCACTCGCTGCAGATTAAAATCTCCCTATTAGGAAATATATAGTTTGGCAGATGCTGTCCAACGGCCTGTGAAGAATGAGTTTATGGTTGACAGATAAAAGATACTAATCTCACAGAATCACCAAAACCCCTTGTCACCCTTGGTAATAGCGTTATGCAAAAAACTAAAATAACAAGTCAGGACGACTGTATTCCTTTTTTCATTTCCAGTCACCCTCTCCAGGTCAGGTTCTAGCCTTGAGTTTTTCTCAGCCTATAAGTAAATCTGCTACTGCTTTCAAGAGAGGTTTGCCTGACAGTAGGTCTAAGACTTGACTGTATAATCTGACTTTGAAAGAACCAAAACAATTTTGCCCCTTGCAAAGTCATTCGATGGAGCTGATGCATATGAATACCCATTCTCACATCTGCAAAAGCCAGAATGGTTGAAGAGAAACAATGGAAAGAAATACCATACTACTCTACAACTCCTGCACAGGCTTGCAAAGAAAGGCAGGTTAACGGAAATCCCCTTTTTAACAAAGCCGTGGAAACCAGCAGTACAGTTAGTCACAGCATAGTAAAAAGGTGACTGTATCCTGCCGCCCCATTTAGCCATACACTAGTTCATTCCGGATAAGCTAGCCTATTCGCAACCCTATCGCGCAACACAGCAGTTTCTGCAAACTTATTAGCCTTATTTTTGAGGGACCCTGCACCTCGCACCTCAACAGCATACCTGGATTAGGAGGATACCAAGAGTGGGAAAGCATATACAGGCTTCTGGCTGTACCTAAAATCAATTATGACTTCAGACTAAAGTATTATTTTCTCCGTATATATAATGAATGTTTAAATGCATAAGCATCTTTGCTTACTATCTCTGTTGATCAGATGTAGCTTAAAAACACTACTTAGTAGTAGTAGTTTCAGAGTTGAGTGGCAATGCAAGTCAGAATAAAATCCACTCTCCCTTTTCACTCTTCTGATCACAATAAATGCTGAATCTAATTTGGTTTATTGAACTCATCTACAGCGCAGAAACCTCTGCCATCACCATACCATACTTCAGGAACTTTGGTAACCACTCTTGTTCAAGCAAACCTATTCAAGTGGCTGGGACTTTGCCTAAGTAAAGTGAGAGTGAAGAATTCTGAATAGAGCCCTTATTGCATCAGGTAAAAAAAGAAATCAAAGGTCATCTCTTGGCAGTAGAGCCTGAACTTATTTGTGCTCGAGGGCAGGTTATTACAGTGCACTGACCTTCACCTGACATCACTTAGTGCTTCAGGCAAAATATCCACGTGTCTACAAACTCAAAAATGGGGACTTAAAATGTGAATGAGAGACTTCTTGTATTTGCAAGACAACAAGAACTGCCATTACAAAGTGCTGGCAAAGAAAACAGAGTAGCTCCTCCAACACTGTGGACTTCAGTTGCTGCTTTAAACAGCCCCTGTGTCACAGACAGAGCATGCAAGATCAGTGGTGAAAGGTGACCAAGTTTTGTATGTTTGGGGTTTTTTAAAAAATCAGAGTCTACCGCTGTTGTGCATACTGCTTTAAGTCAGAAAAGTAGGGTTTTATACAGTGACTGGCAATCTTCTACTTGAGTACTCACTGTTGGAGATAGGCGAAGACTTGCTGAAAAGAATGCAACTTGAATGTAATCACTCCTTGGGCACTGCTTGACACTGTGTTTCCTGGTTAAGCATGAAATCTGTACAGTCTGAGTAAACAGGAACTTTGAAAAGCCCTTCTAACATAACTTTAGGAAAACTGCAAAACAAAAAGCAGAAACAAAACAACCCTACCTTTCAGAACCCTCAATTGCCAGCAAGATACATTTGGAATCAGTTTCTCCCCCTCTTCTATTTCAAAGCAGTAGAAACAATCACAATTTAATCACAAGCAGCATGGTTCAGAAGAAAGCAGATCAGTTTCTGACCAATTCTAACAGTATGAAAGCAGCAAAGACATTTTAGTCCTTCTGTGCCCTCATAATGCATTTTTTCTTGTTTAAAATAATTATTATTTTTATTTAAATTTTAAAAATGCTCACAAACTATCACTTTGCATCCAGCCCTGGTGTGATGAATACTGGCCATCAACAAATACAGGCAGAATGGACAGGTTTACAACAACTCATTAAATACAGCAGCATTGTCAGTGCCTAAGTAATAAATCTGAACCTGATACTACAAAACTGTAAACATTTCTGTGAGAAGCAACAGAAGCACTCCAAACTCCTTAATGCCAATGTGAGTAAACCCCTGAATTGTGAGGGGAAAAAAAAAAGAAAGGCAAAAAAGAGAGACAGTCTTTTGATGTTCAATACGTATTAACAAGTATGAGCCGTGTCTGAAGAAGTAAAGGAATATAGGAAATTACATTTTTAATGGCTGCTTATCACTACAAAAAAAATCAAAACTGACATCCTGCCTTAACCCCCATGTTTCAACACATGAGCAGTATTTCCTGGGCTGTCAAAGCTGAACAATACTAACAGTTAATGGTTAACACACTTCATGGTTAACACACTTCATTCTTTAAAATCCTTAGTCTTTTGCTGTTCTAGTTAAGTGCTTAAATTCCACATACAGGCCCTGATGATCTGCAAGAAGGTTTGCCCGCCATTCCACACTCACCTCCCCAGTGACTGTAGCTCCATGGAACTACAGTAAAATGAGACAGAGCTTTCATTACTGCCAGATTAAGTAATTGCATCCATTCCATACAATTTATCATCCTTTTGGGCAGCTTGTGTCATGGGATGTCATTTTTATTGTAATTATGCAGGGTGGGATTGGACAGGCTCTTGCTTCTCTTTGCCAATCTGATAAGCAAGATCATTTCTTCTTTTTACTTTCGTAGAAACTACATGTTTTAGATAAAAATAACCAAACAAAAATACCAGTATAATATACAACCAATTAATAGCAGCCTGATGTTACCAAGCCAGGACTACAGCAATCACCTTTACCATGGAAAAAAATCCAGGACATCTGAAAACTTTCCAAGTCAATATTTACTCTATTGTCAACAGTTTCGCTGAATTTGCCATTTAGAGATAAGTTCGTCCTTCCATGCACTTCTCTCCAGCTAATCCAAATGGAGTATCAGGGGAATCCACTTGATTCAGCATTACAGATTTTAGTCATAGGATATTCAAGTATCTAAGTGACACTTTTCTCCTGGAGGAGTATTCCATGCTCACACATACCCAAGTGCTGACCCAGCAAGGCCAGGCACAACAGATGTTTTTCACCAAGAAGCAGCTTTCATGAAGAAGGGCTTTTAAAAAGGGTTTCTTTATCCATCCTCTTCCCAAAACCAGAACAGAGAAAACACATTCCAACTTGGGCATCATGGCTCACATAGAAGGCAATGAGCAGGAAACCCCACTACTTTTACACAATGTTACGGACAGCATCCTTAGGCTCATTTAACTCAGGGAAGCCTTCTCCTCCTGTTCTTTTATCTCCCTAGGCCATGCAGTCAAAAAAGGCAGACCTTGCCCCACCTCTTGGGCAAGCAAGGTCCAAGGTGTCACATCAGCCCTGCTTCTACACTGACAGAGACAAATTTGGAAAGGTTCTGCTCACTACCAAGCTTCCCAGCTAAACTTCATTCCTATACAAGAAGAGGTCAAATACAACCCTCATACACAGATAAAGTTCAGAAGTTGAAACTTCTGTTGCCTCAACAGTTGTCCCTTGCATTTAACAAAAAAAAAGGGAGTATTCGTCTCTTATTTATTGTAATATTTTAAGAATCTTGGGTTTAGGAAAAGAGCACAATTAAGTGAAGTGAAATCAACAAAAAATGCAGTAAAAAAAAAAAGGGTACCGTTCTGAAGAACTGTATTTCTCTCTATGCTTAATCACATATAGCTATGTATAACCTGCAAGTTTATAGCAGTCTTAAAGGAAGTGGAACACAGGATCACAGTTATGAACAAGTGGATCCTCTGCAAAGGGCTGAATTTTATCTACCAAGTCCTGTAATTTAAACATCTTTTTTTGGTACCCACGGAGTCTCCCAAAGGCCCCAGTTCCAGGAACTGACTATACAACAACCATAACTCCGGTCAGATTTCTGAAGCTTAGCCATTTCTTTCCACAAATCAGATGAAGACATAAACATATTTGCACTGATAAAGCATCCCTCCCCACTCCTTTTAAAAGTACATTATAGCTTGTCAATTTGATTCTGTGTTCATCAAAATTCACAATTCTTATGTTGTAGGGCATTCCCTGTTCCTGGTGAAACAGAATTTAATTTTGATTTTTGATCACAGACAGTTGTGCTAAAGTGATGATATGGAAAAATGTTTGAGGAAAGGAGGGCTACCCACTTTAGGTAGGGCTAAACTCCCAGATCACAGTCATATCAACACCTGAAAATTTTCATGTTTAATGCCACTGATTAACACAAACAAGGAATATGAGCCAATGCCTGAGAACAGTTGCATTCTGTCAAGTCATTCTACCAGCAGAGAATGAGCTTTTACCACAGTTCAAACACAGCGCTAGTCCCACTGGAGAAATAAAGAGCACTGCCCGCTTGTAGAACCAGGACATACACAGAAGTAGTCCCTTACGTGTGAATGCAAGCATACCAACAGATTGGCTTTAAAGAAATACTGAAATGATGATTTAAAATGCCAGTAAAATTTCATGGCTGACACCAGTGGTCATTCTTTCCAATGACAAGATCACATCACATGGGAATGCCTTGATCTGAAAGCCACTGAAGTTACTGATAACCTTTTCCTTCACTTTATTGGCCCTTAGATCAGAGCTTTAAATAATAGAGATAGTGGCTCTTGCACTTACTGAAGAAAGAATCTACAGAACCGATGGAAAAAAAGTCATTTTTTAAAATAAATTTTTCCATATAAGGAATATGGAATCTTCCTGTGAAGGGAAATTCCAAAACCAGGACCAAAATAAATACTGTAGTGGGATGCCAAGTAGCAGCAGCACAAGACTGATGTGAAATAGCCATTGAGCAAGTCCTTAAGCTGTGATTTGAAGAAACACAACAATAAACCTATGAGGCGCATTCTACATAATTTGGTTTTGTTCATATACAACAGATACTTTTATTCTACTGCCTTTTTTTTTTTTTTAAGCAAGCATAAAGCACTTTGCATGCAAATTATCTTCAGGAAATTTAACAGTTGGCCAATATCCTGTAATTATCATACCTTGTTCAGAGATAAAGGAAATGGAGCAAGATGCCAATAAGACATGATCAGCAGCACACAGCAGGTCAGTGGCAGTGTTGGAAACAGAAGCCTGCATTCCAGCAACTCCCACATGTATCACCTAACCAACAGATAAGGCTACTTTCTCTTACAAGGATAATACTGAGATCATATCAACATTGGAATATTTCTACTGCAAGAACAGCTCCTGCCAAGAAGCCCCACATTTAACGCTTGGTACTACCGTTTAAAAAATATGTAACGGATGTCTGTAGATGGTGTTGACAAGTGCTGACTGTTTAACAGCAGCCAAAATTATGAACAGTGACCCATCTCTGGGAATGCCATAACCCTGCAGGGAGAAGCTACACAAATTTGATGTGTGACATGACACTCACAAGTCCCCAAGAGAAAAATGGGTGGGACAGAACATTCCAAGAGGAGATAACCAAGTTGGTTTAGATCACGGAATTTGTATCTGTTATTGTCAACTAACACAAAGAACAAAACAAAACAAAAATAATCAGGCAACACTGAAGCACACAGTTTTAGCTATGCTCCCTTTATACAGAGTAAGATATGAGGCCAAACTCAGTGCCTATCAGATCACTCTGTTAATCAGTCTTTCTTATTTATATCTGCTTAACATCTCCCTAATTAATCTTCAAAATGAAGTACTAGACCATCCAGTCTCCCTAAAATTCTAATATACATAAACAGAATTTTCCAATGTAACGTACTATCCTGAATGCAAGAGAAGCTATTTAAATGCAAAACACATGATAATCTGCTTTTACTTAACCTAGTATAGATTAACAATGCAATCACGTCCATTGATCACATATTTAAACCACATATATTCATAATCGAATTAGCTTTACAATTACCCGATTCATCCTCCAAACCACATTTATATCAGGCTAAGCTGCTTTCTGAAAACAAAAAAACTAATAACTGAACTGTGTACGTGCCTACTTAAGGGAACAAGACTTTTCATAGAATACGTTCTCCAGCTAGCACTATGACCATTGGAAGCGTTTCACAATTAAAAGCTACGAAATACTTTGCCTGCCTACAGTGGCAGAAGTGATACTACCAAGGTCCAAACTATTTAAGAAGTTGGTCTGATACAGTAAGTTTTTTGCTCTTATTTTTTTCCTACTTGCAAAAAAATAACAAGCTTCTGAAACTGAAGCCTGTTATGATAATACAACACTACAGGGGACGCAGTTAAAATTGCTTATGCATGGTTGACACTGGAGTTTCCTGAGTTTTTAAGTGTTTAACCACCAAACCATAGTTTTCTCTAACTGAACAACTCAGAGCCCATAAAAGTCTCTCCACTGACTGCACTTCACTGCAGGTGATAAACCTGAGTTTTAAAGTAAAAAAAAAATACAAACAAGGTATCACTACTCAGTGTCTGACCAGTACTTCTTCACCTCCATTTTCAGTACAACCGCCGCTGCAAATGGTCTGAATATCACACATCTGATGTCACATCAAAGAGAACTGAGACTACTATGTGGAAAACCAGCTTCTCTGCTGCCATTGTCCACACAGAATCACACACTCAGGCCAATCTAAGTCTTCAAGATGATTCTGTTCATTTTTGGTTTGCTTTCAGGCTTCGTTTAACATGCTTGCCTAGCACATTTATTCAGTTTGTTCTACAGCAAAAGCAAAGGCTTTATACTGCAATCATAAAACTCATCACTATCTATTAGCAACCTAATTAATTTTCTGCAATTGAATCTGCTGGAGCTCTGAATGAACCTCTTGTACGAAGTGTGAAAAGACAGAAATCTTGTGCCATGCAACACCTCTAAGTGCTTCTGCGAGTTAAGAGTCAGGAATCAGAAGTTGCTACTTCAGTTCCCATGGAGCTGTTTCAGATTAGAATCATCATCAGCAAGACCTGGGATTAGCCCTGCTCTGAAATAAAACCTGACAAGCTATGTCCAGGGCACAATTATGACAAATAATTCACATTTCCTACTTATACTCTCACTTTGAAGGCTTCCATATGATAACCCAAACCAGCTGACCTCCTATTTCTAACTTTGCTAAAAATTCTCATTTTACAGCACTTTTCTCCTTGAAAGGCAGTCTCTCCTCCTCGTCTACTTAACTCCATTGTCCCACCAGTCTCCCTGGGAGAGAGGTGATGGAAAAGAAAGCATCAAGAATTACAGCTAAGGAATTTTAGAAGTATCAAGTTTCATTTTAAACCCCTGATGGGTGGATGGGTGAATGAGTGGAAATCACATCAACCAGTAGATTACTACTAATTTTATGCCAGAAAGAAGTCAGAGTTGGCAAGCCACAGCTTGATAGACCAAGTTGGTAAGAGTGCATTGGCATTTCCACAAACAGCACTACACTCAGACAAATTTGGAACTATTTTCAGTTCCTGCTCTTGCCACAGAAGGCAGAAGAAACACGCACAGCAGACTGACAGAATATTAAGAGCCCATTTGGCAACTACTTCATCCATGGCATTATAGCCTTATATTGAGCTACTAACAACCAGTTACTTAGACAGTGGTTTCTGATTAAAAAAATAAACCACACTGATTCATCAACAGGTGACCACACAGTGCGTTACAAATGCTTCTATTACTTTTGTTGGTTATTCACACCATTGATGCACCAACTTAAATCTGTCATCTCTGCTAGCTGACATCATCATGCCGCTACACAAGCCATTTTGTACTGAAATCTTGAATATAACTCTTTATTTTGTTGATCCCTTGATTAAAAGTATATAAAAGAATGATAAAATACAGAAAAAGGTGATGACGATGCTGCCAAGAGATATGTAAGGACTCCCATACAAGAACTGACTAAAAAGCTAAAAATTCTTTACCTTAAAATAAGGGATAGCTGAGGTAGACAGATAACAAAAGAACATGGTCCTGAAATAGCACAAAGATGGGAAGTAGAGAGCAACTATAATTCATTTTATGAGGACTGAACGGTCTCAGGCAGTAGATTTAAAAGAAGCAGAAAGAAGCTGTTTCTCCACGCAACGCATGAACCTGTGGAACTCACTGCTGCCAGGTTTTCTAACCTGTTCATGCTTCTAGCACAAAAAAAAAAAAAAAAACCAAACATTTGGACAAATCAATAGCAAGCGTGTCAAGAGCTATTAAACACACATGGGTGGGCACAATGACAGCTGAAAAAGCGTAAAGCCATAGCTGGAGGAGAAAAGGTAGTCCGAGACTCCCCTCTGCTACAGCGTACACGCGTGTAGCCTGACACCCGAACACGAACGCCTCACGCGCTGCTAGAATTTAAGCGCAGTAACGAAGCCAGAAGCAGGAGGGTGGGAAGAGAAATGCCAAACGCAGCTCACGCTTTTGCACACTGTGCTTCGATAGCCCAAAAGATCTGGCCCCAAACAAGCACAACTGCGACACGCATTCTCTGTGAGGAAAGTTACTCACTTCTTTCACTCCCTCATGCGAACCGCTGGATCCGGCTCAGCCTACGTGCCGTTACAGCTCCCGGTGGGACACCCCGGCAGACGGAGCAGCTCCTCGCACACCCTCTGGACGCGGCCCCTGCAAACCCAGCGCGCACGCAAAGCGGCTTGGAAATGGCTACTTACACAGCCAGAACCAGCCAAAAACACGAGGCGCAGGAATCTCGCGGGGCGCACCAGAACGCTCTCTCGCAGCCAGCACAGAGCGAAGGCTCCTCGGGCCGCGGCTCCCAACGCGCCCCCGGCCGCGGCCCCCGCA